>VWZV01008063.1:134348-499297 GCA_013397155.1 Irena cyanogastra | reverse complement strand
GGGGGGACGGCAAGAGAGGAGGAATAGCAAGAGAGGAGAAAGGCTAGGGCCGGAGGTCGGGGTGTGGGGGAAAGCGGGAGGGGAAGGGAAAGGCCGGGAGGGGTTAAGAGGGACGGTGGACAGAGGAGGAAGAGAGGGGCAGTAGAAGGGTGCAGCGGGGTAGGGACAGGACAGGAAGGAGGGGGGGCGTTTGAGGGGAGAGGAGAGGAGGGCTTCGGGGCGAAAGGGAAAGGGGAGAAAGGGGCAGAAAGAAAGAGAAAGAAAGGGAATACGGGGAGAAGGAAGGAGGGGGACAGGAGGGGAGGCCGAAGCCCCCNTGCGCGGAATGGAGGCGGCACCATCGCTCGCGGCCCCGCCTCTCTCCCTGGGCTGGCCCCGCCCCTCACACCTGGGCCGAACCGGGGCTGCTGCGGGGGGGAGCCCGGGGCTCTGAGGCGGGCCCGGGAATGCGACCGGGGGTTCTGGTTCAAGTCCTGCGGGGATCGGTTGGGGGTCCCGACTGGGAGCTTTGCCGGGGCCGGGAGCCTTGGCGGGGGCCAGGCTGCCGCGGGCCGGGCAGGGCGTTCCGGGGCCGAGGAGAAGCGGGGACAGTCCCATCCCGCTGCTCGGGCCGGCGGGCCCTGACGCTCCCGGCTCCGGCCGGGCAATGCCGGCCACGGGGGGTCCTGCGGCTCTGGGCGAGTCCCGGAAGCCACACGGGCTGGGGAGGGCAGCGGGTGCTGCCGCTGCCGCCCGGGGCTTTCCCTGGGGCAGGGTTGGAAGCAGGTGGGATGGTTTCCTCTGGCGGAGGTTGGGGGACAGTCCGGAGGCTCCTCACGGCGGTGTTTTTGGGGGATCCGGGGGCATGGTAGCCCTGGAGGAGCGTGGAGTGTGAGTGAGGGATGTTTCCCTGGAAGCGAGTGTACCCGGCTGGGCTGTGTCCCGGGCGGGGTGGGACGTGTTGCAGCTGAAATAACCTTGAATACAGTGATTCCCCACATACGCTATAGTGCTGCCCCACACAGACACAAGATGTCTTGTGTCCTCCGTGCATGGAGGGTGCCTCCATCCCAGTTTCCAAGCACTTCCCATAAACTGGATATGGGGTAGGGGTGGGCAACACCATTCTGGCTGCCCGCCGCTCCATCACACAAACAGAGTTACTGTGCTGGCTCCTAACTGCCACATGTCGTGTTTTGGGTGCTTGGAACATGCGGAGGGGGTCGGATTTGGAGCTCAGAGAGAGACTGAGTCCTGCATTTTCCACAGTTGGAGACTAAATCCAGTGGGTTTGGGTCTAAAGGCAAAAACTAAGTCCTGTGTTTCCACCTGTTGAGAGCAGAGACTAAATGTTGCATTTTTGGGCCTTGAAACCAAGCTCTGGGGGATGATTTTGGATCCCAAAAGCACAGCCCAATGTGTGTGAAGCTCAGAAAAAAACTAAGTCCTGCATTTTCATTTCTTGAAAATGCAGGTCTAATCCAGTGTTTCTGGGACTCAGAAAAATGACTAAGTGCCACTTCCCGGAGACCTGGAAACAGCAGCTGGTTTTTTTCAGCCCCCAAAACAGAGGCTGGGGGCAGGCCTTTGGGTGGGAGGGCTGGGGATGAGGACCCTCTCTGGAGGAGGGGGTCTGATCACCTTGGTCCCCAAAAGTAGGGACACCGGCATGCCCCAGGCTGTTTCAAGGGTCTGAGATGGTCTCAGGAAAGAAAAGCACTTTTCAGCCCCTTTTCCACGTCCAGCTGTTTATTATGTACAACCACTACAACAGTTATGACTTATATTTAAACAATAACTTTATGACAGTTAATAGCTACATGCAGTTGATGACAGTGAGTGATTTACAACTTGGCCAAAAGCCCAGATAACTGCAATTACCTGGAGCTTTAAACTGGCTTGTAACAAAAAGCAGCAGTTATTAAGCCAGAGCTGGAATGCACTGGAGCAGCCATCACCTGGAGCTTCTCAGAGCCAGAGCCGGAGGTTCAGCAAGCTGGACTGGGTAACTCCTGCAAGTGAAACAAGCAGAAGGAATAGCAATCACCTGGGTCTTCAAATATCCTGAGCAATAAGTCAGCAGGGGTCCATCAGCAGGAGCTGTGAGCACCAGGAACAGCTCTTGTCCAGAGTGTCTGTCAGCTGGAGCTGTAACAGGCACAGGCATCCCTGAGGGAGAGATGAGCTTACCTGCAGCCGGAATGTCTCCTGGCTGGATCCAGAATCAGTGCACCGCGGAGCCAGGCGCAGGCGTGGATGTCCCTAATCAGGAGCTCTGAGCAGCAGGAAGCCCAGCCTCTTCCATCGAGGAGTGAAGCCAGGCCAAGTGCCACTCTCTGGGTGGAGGTGTCTCCCAGTCCCATCCCTGAGAGCAGAAGCCACTCAGGGGCTCCTCTGGGGAGGTGGTGCAGTAGCATCTCCTGTCTCTGCAAAAAGGGGGGCACTCAGCATCCCCAGGGTGCACAGCACAGCCCCACATAACCCACAGGAGAGGCCTGTCCCCCTCCCAGGCAGGGGCAACCCTTCCCTCCCCGCTGCCCCCTCTTTGGGCACAGACTGCCCAGCGCTGCGCACCGAGGACGGGGAAAGGAGGGAGAAAAAACAATGGGAGAGCTCAGAGCACAGCTCAAAAAAGGCACGTTTAGCCCAGAAGAGCAGAGGAGGAGGCACAGATTGCTGCAAGCCCTCTGCTCAGTGAGGGGCATTTTGGGAACCAGCCACCAAACAATACTGGGGCTGAGGGTGGGCTGTGCTCACCCAGGGCCTGGCCTGGCCCAGCACCTTTCCCTGGCCACCCTCACCCTGCCCTAGAGCAGGACTGGGGAGCCACGGACTGTGCTGCACATCCTGATAAACATCACTGACCCAGGCACAGCACAAACCCTGACCCCAGCCTGAACATGCCACAGGGCATGTTCCTCAAACAGCTGAGCCAAGCCCAGCACTAAGAATCAAATGAAACAGGCCACAAAGAGCCCAGAACAACCAGAAGCCCCCCGGGAGGGGAAGCAGGGCAGGATCGTCCCCAGCCTGTCTGTGAGCAGAAGCCAAAGCAGCAGCAGCACTGGGTGGTGGCTGACAGTGTGGAGAGAAGCCACCCTCGGGCAGCTCTGCTGCAGCACCTTCTCTCAGCTCCCTTCACAGCGACGGCTCCCACAGCTGTCAGGCACAGCTGAATCCCACCCCCTGTTCCTGTCCTGATCCCCCTGCAGCCAGGGCCCTGTCCAGGAGCACTGCCAGTCCAGCCCCAAACCACAACAAGACAGGCCACACAACCAGAAACCACAAGCACGACCATTTTCTTCCCAAGGATCAGCCAGGCACAATGCAGAGGCAGGGCACAGCCATGACCCTAGCCGTACTGCAGCCTGGCAGCGGTGCCAGCCCCAAAGTGGCCTGCAGCAGGGCCAGCACCAGAGGCCACCAGCACAGCATGTCCCCCTCAGCCATAGCCTGGCACAACTTCCTCAGGTCATGTGCATCTGGGGCATTCCTTCCTTCCCGCCTGATCCTGCCACCTTCCCAGGAGCACAGCAGAGCTGCCCGGGTCAGAGCACTTACCTGGCCTCATCCTCCCACGCCAGCCTCTCTCGGTGCCACGCTGGGGCCGTGCTCCTCACTTGGGCTCATCCTCCCATGCCAGTGTGCCCAGGGCTGCTCCTGCTGGGGCCGTGTCCCAGCCTCAGCCCCTCGGCCATTCCCCTATGCTGTTTCCTGCATGGAGACAGTCCCTGGTGAGGAAGAGGCTGCAGCTCTGCCTCTCGGAACACAAAGATCTTGCCCCAGCAGGAGCTCCTAATTCACACCAGAGGTCCCTGCAGGCAGTAAAACGCAGTGGTGAAAGCAGACCCTGCTTTTAAGGACTGCAGCCGACCCCTGTGGGCCATTACCTGACCCTTTTCTTGTGGTGCTGCAGGTGCCAGGTCATCCCCCTGAGCCCCCCTGACGGCTGCAGCTTTCTGGGCAAACAAGAGCCCCTGGTGCCTCTCAGAAGCTTCTCCTGGGCAGGATGGGCCCAGAGCTGGTGTAGAGGCTTTGCCTCCTCTCCTTCCCCCTGCCGTGGCTGCAGGCCCCACTTGCCCCTTCCAGCCTGACTCGCACTTTGGTGGCTCTGCCTCCCTCCGGTGAGCCTGGGAGCAGGGACCCAGCCGTGCCGTGCCGAGCCGTGCCGCCCAGGCAGGGCCTCTGGACAAGGCACAGCTGGCTTGGAGACAGGGACAGTCAGGAAACCCTTGCCCAGACTTACCGAATTTCACAGGAATGACCCGGTGGCTGCAGTTGCCCCATCCTCTGCGAGAGCCCAATCGGGGGAGGCCTATTTTGGGGAGCAGTGCCGGGCAGCCTTCCCTGCAGCTGAATCTCTGCGAATACGTTTGGAAAACACTTGTGTAGGTTGAAAGTTCCAGAGCACCTCCTGGCTCCCTTCTCTACCACGTCACACTTTGCTGAGGGAGCAGCCCCAGGACGGGAGCAGCCCGGAACTCCCGGCACGGCTGCTCCTGCCTCCCGACTGGGAGCCGCCGGCCGGGATAGTCCCGAGGTGAGAGAACACGAACTCACCCTGGGCCCGAGCTCCGGAACGCCTCGTCCATCCCCGCAGACATCCAAAGGTCTCCATGTGCACACTGCAGCCTGGAAGGGGCGGGAGCGGGAGGGAACCGGCTCACAGCACAGGACCCCCGGCCCGACCCCGGCCCCTTTGCCTCAAGCGGCAGCCCCAACCACAGGGCCGGGCGGCGTCCGGCTCCCCCCGTTACAGCCCAGTCACCGCCGCGGGGAACCACGCACGGCTCCCCCGAAGCCCCGCGAAACCGCAGCCCCCGTCAGGGCCTTGCCGTCCCGCCAGAAAAGGCCGCGGGGGGCGCGCGGCGCACGCCCCGGGCGGGGCCTCGTTCCCGGCGCTCCGCCCCCGCCCCGCCCCCGAAGCGCAGCTGCGGCCCCGAGCTCCCGCCGAGGCGCCCCCTGCGGGACTCGCCCCGGTACTGCGGGGAGCGTCCCCAGAGCGGCCCCACAGCGCATCCCGCCGAGCCCAGCCGAAGCCGCGGCCCCACAGTGGCGCTTCCCGAGCCAAAGCGCTGCCGGATCGCTCTAGCTCTCGCCGCACAGAACAAACGCCAGGCACAGCCGGGCAGCGCGGCCCGCTGCTGAGGTGCCGCAGCCACGGCTCCTTCTTGCTCGCTGCCCGCGGCACCTCCGCCTGTGACGGGGCTGGCAGAGTGAAGCAGCCCCTCCCACCCTGTGTCCCTGCAGGGCCCTGCCCGCTCCCAGAATGGGACCCCCGTCACCCCACAGTGGCCGCCAGGTTTGGTCCCTGATCATTCTCGGTGAGAAGCGATCCCAGCTCTTCCCCGTTCCCGAACGGCCGCTGCCGTCAGAGAGGCCCGGCCTGGAGAGGGGATAGCCGAGTCACATTTCACCCGAGACCAGTTCGAAGCTGAGCCGAATCGAGCCCTGCTCAGCCGAACTGAGGCAAGCTCGGCCGAACCGAATCAAAGTCAGCCGAATCGAGGCGAAACTCACGATCTGGACCGAACCGAGCCGAGTTCAGCCGAATTCAGCCACCTGCTCTCGTGACCATTAATGAGCGCGTGTGATGGGCTTTCAGATCAAAACATTTCCCCTGTTTCCCTCCCTGCCTCCGTTTTCCTCTTGCCTTCCCTGTGCAGTCTCAGCCCGCTGAACTTCATACCTCAAAACTGCTTCGGCTCCTCTTTACCCTCCAGTAAATCTAATTTCCACTACTTCTCTTATGTCCCTCCCTTTCCTGTATTCCTTAACTTAAACAAACCATCCTTGACCCGTAAGCCTTGTTTCCGCTTAGATTCGGCTCGGTTCGGCTGAACTCGGCGACGTTAGGCGGTTTGGCCGTACTCGGCTCAGTTCGGCTGAACTCGCACCCACTCGCAGCGTCCCCCTGAGCTCGGCTCAGTTCAGCTGGGCTCGGAGCCGCTCGCTCCGTTCGGCTGAACTCGGCTCGGTTCGGCTGAACTCGAAGACACTCGCTCCGTTCGGCGGAACTCGGCTCGGTTTGGCGGAAGTCGGAGCCCTCGCCGGGTTCGGCCGAGCTCGGATCTGTTCGGCCGGACTCGGAGCAGCTCGCTCCGTTCGGACGAGCTCGGTTCGGCTCGGCCGGACTCGGCTCGCTCAGGGCGCCGCGCGGGAAAGCGCCGCCGCCTCACGCTCACCGCGCTCAGCTCGGGGCTCTCCTGCTGCCGAGCGCCGCGGGCCGCCCGGGCATCGCACGGACACGAACGGGAGCGGGCCCGGGCGGGAGGTCATTAGGCACTGACTGCGGTCACACTAATTAACGGTCATGAGTGCAGGAGGCTCGGTTCGGCTGAAGCCGCTCGCCGGGTTCTGCCGTGCTCGGTTCGGTTCGGCTGAACTCGGAGCCGCTCGCCGGATTCGGCTGAATTCGGTTCGGTTCTGCCGTGCTCGGTTCACTCACGATTCCTTATGAGAGGCATCGCTGCTCTTCCCTGCTACCCTGGGAACGAAGCATCAGCCGGGCACAAGCCTTGGAGAAAGACTCATGGGCAGGTGTTCCCCTGAGATGGTCATCGGGTGCCGGGAGCAAGAACCACCACACCGGAGTGGTTATCTCGTGCGGGGACAAGAATTACCCCGGGCAAAGCCTCACTGTCACACCCTGGGGATGAGGGAGCTTGACCACAGCATGCCTGGGGACACAGAGATGGACCTCATCCCCTAAACTCCCAGAACAGAGATCCCCTAGGGACCTGCACTGCAGAAACTGCATCAGAAAGCAAAGCAATCATCAAGTTAAACACTAACAAACCTAGAAATACAAGCAAACAAACACAAACCAAAATAAAAAAAGGCTGGAGGAAAACCCGAATCTCCCGGCAGGTACAGACCAAACCAACAAGTTAAGAGTTTCTCTCATCACAGCGCCCCAGGCTGCACCAGCTTCCCCAGCTTCACAGGGAGGGTGGCATGCCAGGGCCGCCTGCAAGGGGCGTTCTGCAGGGGCCACCAGGAGAGAGGGGCAGGCAGGCACCTGGCATTGCGTAGATGTGGGAAGCCAGGCCCCAGCAGGCAATAGTTATGAGCTGGGCAAAACCATCCTCCTGGAGGATCAAAGGGTCTCTGGAAAAAATGGAAGTAATCCTCAGCAATCTGTTCCTCCAGGAGATAAGGAGGCATGGGCACCCACACAGGAAATGGGAAGCAAGTGTGAAGTCTGTGTGTCTCAGCTCCTGCTCGGTCCTAGGAGGGAGGGGGGTTTGTCCTGGCAGTGGCGGTGTCAGAAGTACACATGTGGCTGCCAGTACTTGGATGGGACAAAGCCTTGCTGTCCACAGCAGCTGCCCACGGTGCACTGCAACAACTGAGAGTGGAAGCTCAGAGCCAAAGGGAAAAAGTCTCCTTTACCTCTGCGAAGGACTGTGTGCCCTGCACACCTCCAGGAAGGTCACAGCCACTCACCAGCTGCCTGAGCACCTGGGCTCTGTCGGACAGCTTCCCAGACAGCGCAGCAGAAAGGAACTTGGTGTGGCTGTGCAGGGGTAGTATGTGCATCTCCACAGCCTGGAAAGAAATCAGAAACAGGAGAGAACATATCACAATTCCGCCCCCTCAAAAAGAAGGAAACTCAGTCACGTGATTGAGGGACAGCCACTTAGTCCTGGAGGGTTCAAGTGCTTTAATTCCAGCTATGCACATAAGGCTTTAGTATTCCGTGTAGCTGAGACCTGGGTTTTTCTCCCTGGTTCAGCCCCAGAGTCCAGCTGGAAGCAGGAAGTACGGCCACAACCCTGTCACATTCCTGCCACTGGTAACGATGGCTGTGCCCGGACATCAGCTGGAGCACCAGCCTCCTCACCACTCACCGCGGGGCACTCTTCTAATGTGTGTTCTAAAGCGGAAATCCACCCTTCTAATGACAGCTGCAGCTGTGGACCAGTTTGGACTGATGGATATGCTGCTGAGGGATATTATGAACTTGTCGGCAAGAAGCTGCCGTTGATGGACACGGTGACCTGAAACCGGGGTGGTTTTACCACCTTGCCAAGATGGTGTGTGGCACCCAGTCACAGGAAATCTCTTCTTCTCTGACCATCCTCTGAATCCCCAAAATCTCTGGCAGTCGGAAAGCACAAGCTGGGGAGGAGCTGCCAGGGCCCAGTGGCCGCGGGCGGTGTCTGTGTTTTCCCCTCTCCCAGCCTGCCGGAGAGCTGAGAAGCATCTTTTGGCTGGGCGTGACGTAAGCTGTCAGCCAGGTCTGCATCAGCTCCCCTAAGCTCTGAAAACACAAAGGTGCCTGTGACCGAGAGCTCTCTGACTGACGAGCTGACACGAGGACCGTCCTGCTGCCCACGCGAGCCCTGCGCACGTCGCGTCCGGAGAGTCGCTATCCCGAGCGGTACCTGTCCCGTGCAGCTCCGATTCGCCGCCCAAGGACACATGTCCGCTCCCGGCTCACTCCTTTCCTTCTCTGCCGGCTCCCTTCCTTCGCTCCTGGCTCTCTTCCTTCGTTCCCGGCTCCTTTCCTTCGCTGCTGGCTCCCTTCCTTCGCTGCCGGCTCCCTTCCTTCGCTCCTGGCTCTCTTCCTTCGTTCCCGGCTCCCTTTCTTCTCTGCCGGCTCCCTTCCTTCGCTGCCGCCTCTCTTCCTTCGTTCCCGGCTCCCTTCCTTCGCTGCCGGCTCCCTTCCTTCGCTGCCGGCTCCCTTCCTTCGTTCCTGGCTCCCTTCCTTCGCTGCCGGCTCCCTTCCTTCGCTGCCGGCTCCCTTCCTTCGCTGCCGCCTCGCTGTCGAACGCCTGCGCCCGATGAGAGGGGCCTGGCCGGCTCCGGCGCGCCCTCCCGCCCTAAGTGCCACCGCTCCGAGACACCGCGGCTCGGGCGGGTTTTGCTGCTATTTAAACAGGTGCTCTTGCCGCTTCATCTCGGTGAGGTTAAATTTCGGTGACGAGGTCGGGTTGCCACTTATGAGATGGCAACAACTTCCCCCCTCCAAAATCTGCAAGCTCTGCAGTGTCAGGAGTGTTGGCTTTGTTGCCTCACTCAACAGCCCGGCAAAGCCACAGTCCTCCGTTTCTGTGCTCCTCTGCAGCGTCTGCCGAGGGAGACTCCAAAGGAAACAGGCCTGAAGATTAAATGTCCGTGCCTGTACACAAAGCCAGGGGAGGGAAGGCAGCACTGCTGGCTGCACCTCCCGTGTGACTGAACAGAGATTTGAGATAGCCAAAGCTGTCAAGCAGCAAAAGTCTCACTGTGTGTGCTAGAAATCTTTCAGTGCTAAATGCACATTGAACCAGCCTGTCATGTTTCCTCTAGTGAGGCATTAGCATTAGTGTCAAAGCTTGTTAATGCGATACAGACATTATCCAGAATGAATAGAATATATATAGAACATATATATCCCCAGCTCAGTTTGGGTGTGTTGCTATACTGAATAACGTGGGAGGGAACAGTGGCTGTCAGTTCTCCTTATGCTGCTGTTAAACACAATCACTGCAGTGCCTGAGCTGGCCTACCTTGCTAGAACTCTGGGGGGAGTGACAGAATGTTTAATGTAATGAAATATTGGCATTGCAATTATTATTTCTCAGTATCTCTTTCTGACACATCTGTTGGGGTAATTACTCTGGGTAGTATTTTTTACTTCAGGCAGTAAGTTAGGTGTATCAGCTTCATCCTGAGCAGCTATCAGCACATTCCCAGAAAGAATGTTAGCTTCTGTCCAACCCACTAACAGAGGCCAGCAGGAGTGGTGCTGGTGCACATCAGAAATGAAGCACGCTTTTACTCAGACTGCTTTATGAAATTTTTGTTGAGATGTTTCCACACACCTTCTTGTGACATGTTGATTTTAGAGATGAGCTGATAAAGGCAGGAACATGGTTCTGTCATCACTGCCTGAGTTTTTGAAGATTTCAAACTCCTTCACATTAAGTCCTCAAATGTCATCCACAACATGGATGACACCCCATCAATTTCTTTAAGGAAGCCCTTAATACAACCGCAAACTGAAATAATTGCTCCAGACCACAGTTTGCCCCAGCTGAGTGCTTCTGAATTCAGAATTACTATGTACCATAGAATGGCATAAGACTCTTCTTTGCCTTTGCTGAGAAAAAACTTGATGCCCAGTCTCAAATCCCACAGCCAAAGCTATTTTCCTCATTCCCCAAGACACCCTGGATTGTAGCACAGTTCTAATACAGTGGTGTCAACACAGAGCATTACAGACCAGATGCTGGTCAAACCTCTGGCTAGGCAACAGGATTTATGCCAGGCACCACCACAGCTCATGAACGCCCTTCTCAAAACACACTATTCTGACCAAAAGATGCATCTCAATCCAAAATCTTCAGTGGATGAAACCCTTGCCTTCAGAAGTACTGAAGTGCTATCACTGTCATGGTCACAGCTCACTCACTACCTGGGTTCTCTGAAGTGGTGCTACTCTGAGGCATCAAGAAACAGCAAGATCAGGTAGCTGTCATGGCTGTGTCCTACACCTCACTCCTTTTCATGTTCTCGTTAACTGCCCAGAATGATGCTGGTTTCCAGCCTTGGCTCACTGACTGGCGCGATCAAGACAGAGTGACATAGTCCTCACGTATGCACAGATGTTGCAGACTCACTTCAGACACTGATGAAGTATCCAAGTCCTCTTCTTCCCTCAAGAGTTTGGCATCACTGCATTTATTCCAAGTGCTGTACTCTCACATCAGGGTTTATTTGGATATTCTGCAAATATATGTACATATGTACATAAGCAGCTTTCATGTTGGCTACATATATCCTCCATATGGATCATGAATCACATTTCCTTAAGGAAGTTGGCTCTGCTAAGATAATGAAGCTAAATTCAGGTGACCTGCAGCAAACCCTTTGACAGATATGTGTTTTCATTCTTGCAGTCTAAATGAGAATCTTTTCAGGGCAATCTAAAATATCCCTGGACCTAAAAATTGCACTTGGTATCATAATGACATTAGGAAGCAAAGCTTCATAAATACTTAAAATCATCAGCTACAATTAAAGCACTGCTTCATTTTGCTAGGATCTCTTTAAACCACTGCCAGTCAAACCATAACAGGGGACACTGACCTTAAGTTTCTAACAAGCAATTAACTCCAGCAAGCTTCCTAAAAATTTAGTCCTTTAGTAAATTAGAAAAAAACCCCAAACGCCAACCAAAAAACCAACCAAAAAAATCCCCTAAACAAACAAAAAGCCCCCAAAAATCTAAAAAGCAAACAAACAAAACCAAAAAAACCCACTCTCCAATAGGTGAGTCTGAGGAGGTTCATTCTAGAGCACCATCATTCATTATTATGAATTCCACTGAAATAATTACAATCATCTTCTATGCAACCCTCATTCCCCAAACCCAAGAACTTTGTTGTTTTTTAAAGTGAGTATCTCTACCTCCGCACATCAATTTTTAAGCAAAAAAATACAAAACCTGAGGGGTTCCAGGTTAAGAACAGCAAAAACTGATGTTTAGAATAACAGCTGTTGTTCCAGTACCTAACAAAAATGCCCCCCACGCTTTACTGTCTTGTGGTTCGACTTGTTCTCCCTCTCGGGCAGTCTCACACTTCTGAGCTCCACATGGTCCCCGTGCTGACAAGCTCTAAGGAGCTACCTGAAGGCAAGCTCTAAATAAACACATGACTTACATTATCCTAGTTTACTACAATTTGCCTTGAAGAGCTCTTAAATGTTTCAGTAAGTGTAAAATTGCAACACTCTAACTGCTGTCTCATTAGGCATCAGAATAAACAGCTGCTTATTTTAATGCGTTTCTTCAGGCAGTTGCTAACAGTTATTTTGCCACATGCTGTGGTCTGTGCTTAAATATTATCACAGGCTGGTTCTGCCAAATACAGTCTGTGGCTGCCTGCAAGGTAAAAGAGTCTTTGAAAGCACTACCAGCCCTACAGCAGCTGTATGGCATTAAATAAATGTGACATAACTTTGGAGCCACTGAAATGGTACAGCTTCCTCCAGTCCCAAATTTCTAGCTGAGTTTTGCCAGCAAACTGCCTAGACCTTGGATTCTTCTCCAATAAATCCACTCATATCTGAGTACAACATTTTGCTTCTGCTTCCTTATGTGTTTGCTTCATGCTAGGAAGTGCCAGTCGCATTTCACCAGTCCTGGAGATGCAGCTGGACATTTAAAGACAAGTTTCCAGATTGTCCCAATATCTATTATCAGAGCAAAAAGAGATGGAAAACCTTACAGAGAGATTTTGAAACTGCAGGTAGAAGTCATAACAAACTGGCAATCAAATGGTAACGCCTTACTCTATCCAACATAAATCAAAGGCCATGGAGATGAAGTAAAACTGCCCACAATTCTGTCCTTGCTCACAGAGCAGCTCCCCAGGACTCAGCCGATGATGAGGGCAGGTTTTTATTTCTCTCTTGTGGACCAAATTGCAAGACCTGTCCTCCCGCGCCTGAAGATTCTGTATGGTCACTTCCACTTCAGCCTGGGTGTTTATGCTCACAAAAATTCTCAAGAAATAACAATAGTTTTTCAGAGCTTCTTTGTTGCCTCTTTTTATAGCAAGCTTGAGTGTCTGTTTCTGATTTTATGCGTCACTGTTATTTAAGTTGCTGCTACACTGATTGTTTTCTCTAGCAGTTAAGGATGTAGGCTGTAAAGGAGCCCTTTCCAATAATGTGTTCCAGAAAACCCCTAAATCTACCAGGCTACCACAAAAGGGAAATACCTGCTACTGTGGTGAAAGGACATGCAAGTTCTGGGGTTTTTGTTGTTGTTGTTGTTTTGTAATGGGGTTTTTGGGTCTTTTTATTTTTTGTTGTTTTGTTTGTTTGGGTTTTTTAGTTGTTTTTGTTAGTGGGTTCTTCTGTTTGGTTTTTTGTTTGTTTTTGGTTTTGTGGGGTTTGTTTGGTTTTGTTTATTTATTTATTTTTTAAAATCTATTACAGCTGCAATAAGAAGTCATGAAGTCTTCTACACCTTCCCACTTTCTCCCCCCCCACCCGCCCCCGGCATAATTTTATATCTCTG
Source organism: Irena cyanogastra (assembly GCA_013397155.1). Taxonomy (NCBI): domain Eukaryota; kingdom Metazoa; phylum Chordata; class Aves; order Passeriformes; family Irenidae; genus Irena; species Irena cyanogastra. The sequence continues at coordinate 486,300 of VWZV01008063.1, read as the reverse complement.
GGGTTTGGAGACAGTCATCTCCTATTTGCTGGCGATTTTATGACCGTCTACAAAATACAAGTGCAGAGCAGAGAACTACTTGCTTTCTCATCTCCCAGCTACCAAATCTGGTCAGGATTTCATGAAGGCACTCAGCACCTCTACATAAACCCATGCCCTGTGTGCAACCTTGCCGCTCAGACATGGGAATACTGCTAAGAGAAACTTGAGGCCTTCATGCCTGAATTTCCCTGCCTGAGCTTCAGTATGCTACGAGCACAGGCTCCTAGCAGGTGGCTGTATCCAGGGAGAGAAAGAGGCAGCTTTGCAGGCTGGCACCAGGTGGTGTCACCTCCCTAGAAGAAACATGCTGGGAATAGAACACAAGGCACTGCATCGAACTGGGAGAAACAGCTGTCTGCCAAGCTCCACAATACTCCTAGATCCAGGCTCCAGTTCCTCTCATAGGAGAGCTGCTGCCACAAACATGTGCCCACCCGTGATCATAGGAAGCCAGTTACAGAGCTCACGCTACCACACCACATAAGGAAAGGGATCAGCACTGTTGTGGCTCCTAAATCAACATCCAACCAAAGCACTTACTTAGAAAGGGCAGGAGAAGCTTTTCTAGCCATTTTCTCAATGAAAGACTACTTAAGGAACTTCCATCATCTTCCCAGCTCCACCTAGAGAGCACGGTTTTCCTGGTTCCGGTGGTTTTCCGTCAGAGCTGGGGTACTCAGGGTTACACTGATGTGTCCCCAGAGTGCTGCTGGCAGGTCCTGTAAGTGCCTCTTGAACATAGAGAACAGCAAGGCACCAGCCATGAGTCTCATTTCGGACATGTGGAGCCCCGACAAGAGCAGGCCTGCCCATAGGCACACAGCTGGGAAGCCCCTCACAGCATTGCATAAAATATTCCCAGCAGGAGCCGGGAAAGACTTGCCGGGGCAGGTACCCATTGGGGCAAGAAAACTGCTGTTACAGGATGACATGTTCATGGCCACCCTGGACAGTGCAGGGCTTAATCCACACACTCCTGTTTCAGCATGTGCCTTGCTCTGTGGAGTGGCCTTTCAATTAAATCCAAATGGCATCCTTCCAGATGCTTTTTATTAAAAGCCATCTCTGCTAAGATCCCTACAGACCAGGTCTGTAAAATGATTACCTCCCCTTGTACCAATGGCTCTTGTATTTAACTCTGCACAAGATGTAATAAAACAAAATAAGCCTCTTGAAAAATCAGTGACTGGTCTGGCTTCCACTTTGACAAAATTCCTTCCATACAGGGAATAGATTAAAAGTAGCCACTGGCTAGAAATTGGCTGAAATCTATAGACAACAGGTGGGAAGACAGATTAACACACTGCCTGCATTTTCCTGGGGCAACTTGTTGGTTGTAGTGCAACAGAGATATCCTTTCCACAACTTGAGTGTGATTCGGATTTCTCCCTACATGCATTCTGTGTTAGGGCAATAGCTTTGGCTACCAGTAATGTCAATTAACTTCAGCTTGCAGAACTCAAGGCAAGATAACAATGCTCATAAAAGAGCCATGAAAGGCAGTATGCACTGAGCTGCACAAAAAACAAGAGGGCTACAGCAAGTCTCAGGCTATTTTAAAAACCTTCCACTCCTGCTGCTTTATTGCCTATCCCCCTAAGTGTTCACCAACAGCTGTCTTTTTAGCAATGTTTTTTCCAGCAACACAGGTCTATATACTTCCATATTTTCCATAGCAAGCTCCACTTACAAACAGTTGCAATGTAGTGTCTAAGAAGCAGTTACCTGGATTGTCAGGGCACCAGGATGCAGCTCCCAGTTTCACTCCTGAATGGACTTAGTGTTATAGCATTTACAACTGTGTAAACATAGCAGAACGCACTCATGGAATGATCTAGAGCAAAAGCCAAGTGCTGTAGAAGGCTTACAGAAGCAGAATCATGCCAGCTAGCCTGCTTCGGAGGGAAAAGGAGTTCCCTTAACAATTAGATATTCTCCAAGCAAATAAATTTTCCAATATTCTCCAAGCAAATAAATCCCAAATCTTCCCCCCTCCCTTAAGCACTTTGCTGACAGACTGCATGCTTTGTCACAGCAAATCACCCCAACTTGTGTCCTGCTTAGTGAATACACCAGATTTCAAGAAACTTTGGCTTGTAAGGTAAAATGAATCCAAATTCCCCCTTTCTCACACCATGAATACTTGGCAGAAACAAAGCTTGATGCCATTATTGGGTGGCTGTCAGCAACTTGTATAAATGAGCCCTTTAATAAGATGCAGAGCTTCCTGCTGCTGTCCAGCAAAGTGTGTTCCATTCTCACAAGGTGAGGGGAATCTAGTGAATTTATCACTGAAAAAAGGAGAATTATTCTGCTTAGTAAATACTTTTGTTCCCTGTGGTACAACATCTGGATTGTATTATCACTGAAGCCAAACCACTTCACAGATTCAGCCTAGAAAAACATAAGGGAGCTACCAGATGGATGTGTTTTGCAATTCTCTGCTATGGTGTCAGCTTCAGAATTTGTGCAAATCATGTTTTCTGAATGTCACAGACAACCTTTACGTAGATAATATCCATAACATTCCACAACCTTTCTGTCCGTAAGTCATCTGTTGTTTATAGCTCATGCTAAGGGAAATACAGCCTATCAATAAACAGAACAACCCACCAGCTATTGCTCTGATTCTCACCGTTTCTCCATCACATGACTCATCAAGCTCATGTGTACAGCTTTAAATGAAATAAATCAAGGAACTAAGTGAAAAAAATTTATTGCATCAAACAAAACTATGAACTAAAAAGCTTTCAATATGTAAACAGCAATAGGATAGCTAAGTCCTCTGAAGTGATTACAGACTCAAGATGTACCAGTCAACAAAGTGTGATGACAATTTACAGAGCACTCAGACCCTCATTTACAGCCGCACCTAAGCTTGCAGTAGGTTGGTAAACACAGTGGTACCTGGCACTCGGTGCCCTGGATGACCTGGTTCTCAGGCGTTTTACTGAAGCCCTTCTGCTGCTACCCCTTGCCAGGGATGGGCGGCAGACAGCACTCAGCATGTCTGCCCAAAGGAGCAGCGGCAGCAGGCGAGCTGGGATGTCCAGCTACCCATCCGCAGGCATGGCCGTGCCCCCAGGCACGGGGCACAGCCCACTCTGCTTCCAGAGAGCAGGCCCAGGGCACAGCAGGCCTCACCAAGGCAGCTGCGGCACCTAAACTGCAGCAGGCCACTCCACAGCAGTAAGACAAACCCTGAGCTACAGCCAGGACAGCAGGACACAGACCGATAAAGCTAAACAAACTGCATAGCACTTACAGAAGAAGCCAATGTCTGAGCCAAAGTAGGACTGCTGGGCCAATGGGCAGAGGGTGGTTAGGGCAACTAGGGGCACCGGGTGCCCTCAGTGCTCTGACAGCTTTCATGTCAGTGTTCTAATGTCAGTTCTTATTTTACTTATGAACAGGAATGGAAATATGGAGATGTGAACTTGAATCAAACCACCTGACCCATCTGAACACTTCCTGTATCCCAACAGTGTGCTGCAGACCTCTGATGTGCCATTCTCCATGTTTCCTGTGGAAAGGCAGCCCCAAAGTACAGCAGATATACTCCCCATGGCCTATAATTTAGCCATGCTGCAGGAAAGAAACAGCAGGGCTACTAACTGAGCTTCAGTCCAGAAGAATGGAGTAAGATTTGCCTCTGTGGAGTTCATATTCTTTAATGCCTGTCAAGTTTCCACTGTGCAGAAGTAGCCCTTGATTTTTCAGTAAAAAGAGATGAAAATGTCTTTATGTATCTTTAGATCATCATTAAGCTGCTGCATTTAGCAAGAGATTTTCCCACAGCACCTCAGAGGATTGGGAGATTCAATTTTTCTTGGTTTAATTGAGTAGTCAAATCCCCAGCCACCTTTGAAAATTGTGTCTTTAAAGCTTCAATCATGCATAGGTGACTCAGCTAAAGAAATGGTAACACTTTCTGAACATAGGAAAAGCAATTACTCTATTCAAACCTCACTGGTAATCCCCTGGGATGAGAAAGGAAGCACAACCTTGTCTAAGTATGAAAAGAGAAAAGGTCTATGTAAAGAATACCAAAAAGCTACAAGTAGCAGAACACAGCAACCATAGATTTCTCTTTAAAGTCCACAAGTGTAATGCATTTCCATAAAGCTCAGACTTCATTCATGAACCTCCTCTGCAGATTCCCTCTCAAAAACAGAACAAAACCATTTATGGAGCTTCTCTTTTATATTGTTGCTTTAGACATGCAGTGGGTGTTCTCCCTTTTTCACCAGGGAAAGGAAGGTTTGCCTAATATCTCAAATAAGAAAATGATAATAACATCAACAATTAAATAAAAGAGACACACAGTGTTCTGTTCCAAGGTTTACAGAATGAAAAAGAATGAAAAGAATGTGTCCTTTCCTCTTCTGTCTTAAAAGCAAAATGAAAGTGACAGAGGTGAGATTCCCCTGTGAATGAGACAAGGCACCAGAAAGTTTAGAGCTAAAAGACAAATAAGTGGAACCTGGAACCATATGTCTTTTCAGGCCCTGAGATCTCTCCCCTCAGAAGCAGCCAGCATAGCTTGGATGGGTGTCCTTTTAGCTCCTGCATTTATCTGACTAGAACATGTCATAACCTCAAGCTAACCACATTCTCACTTAGTAGCAGGGAACACGAATATCTCCTTAGTAGTTCTGCTCCTTAGTGAAAGTTAGTGTGTACAGACTTCCTCTAGGCCTTGTTGACATGCAGGCCCCACACAGAAGCTAAGAGCTATCTAAAGTTTAAGTGCCCAGTGTGCCAGTGCTGTGTTCTCAGGTCTCACTGGCTCCCCAGAATCCCCTTTAGATCTGTTCTTGCACGGGGGAAGTTTTCTGTGACTCACATCATGTCCTTTCATTTCCTTTTTTCAAAAGGAAATCCTTACTGTCAGTATTTAAGCAGTTTTATAGTGCCCTGCTCCACCCAGGAGGACTGACAACTTTACAACACAGCATTTATTAATTGGAAGTCACAGATAAATGGAATGAAAATTTTGTGTGGGAGGGTTTCTGTGACGAGAAGGATTTGTTCATCACCAAAAGAAAATGTTTCTATCTTGTATTTGGGAACCTGCACTTTCTTTGATCAGAAATGAGAGGCATTAACAAAGCAGAGCATGAACAGGATACTTCAGTGTCCATAAAACATGGGATTTTAGTAGTCTTCAAAGTGCTTTCTACCCCCTGCCCAAAGCCAGCTGCTAAAGGAGCCAGTAGTGCACTGCCTGCTCTGCTCACTTGGCTGTGTACCCTTGCACAGTGAGAATGCCCTTTCCTCATGGTCCCTCAGCCTGTGTGGTTTTGTTTGGCTTATGTGTTTTCTGGGTGCATTTTGTGCCATTCTGTAGCTGACTTCTGGCAGTGGGTCTGTTCTCCAATACCAAATCGCTGCCCCATAGCTCTGTGAAATAAATAACTGTGTTTAGGGGATGTCAGTTTTCCAGCACTGGCAGATATTTCAGCCTTCTAAAGGCTCAGAAGACACCAGCAGTGTAGCACATGGGAAGAACTCTTTTGCAGTGGATCCTGTTCTGCCAGTGCAGAGTCACTTGTCAAGGACAATAGCTCTTGGCTGAGCATTAATATGACAGAGTTGGGCATGTTGCCAAGGAAAACACTCCTTTGTGGTCTATGCAATGTTTCGCTGGCCTGTCATTTTGAGATCACCACTGACAGCAAACTGAAAACTGCCTTTCACCATTATTAGAAAGAAAAAGAAGACTACTCAGCAAAATGGAAAACAGGCTTTGCTGAAGCCCCAGAGCAACAAAAGCAGTTTGGGTAGATGATGCGTGTGTGTGTACGTGTGTGTCTGGGCATGTGTGCGCCTTGCAGCAGCTGCCCTCTGTGCTGGAGGAGCCCTGCAGAGTAGGCAAGAAAGCTTTACCCTCTACAGAATGGAGGCTGGAGTGAGCCTCTTTACACTGGCTTCTGAGAAAACTCAGAGATGATGCTAGTTGCACAACACAAAGAGTCTTTCAGCTTCAGAGATGTTGACTACAGGGCTATCTTTGTACTCGGAAATTCTGCCTGTTTGTTGTGCCATGGATCATGGGATTATCTAAATTGGCTTTAAGAGGCTGACTTGCTTTTGCACAAGAGGCATCCTGGCATTTAACAAACTAAATGGGAAGTTACAACTGAAGTCCATGAGGTTTCAATTATTTCTTGAGATGTCAGAATTAGGAAGAGCAGTGTTCGTTGACTCTCATGCTGTCATTCATCCATGGGGAGTACCCTCAAATGCTCGGAGAAAGGCTGTCTGAAGGCATAAATGCCTGTAACGATTACAGTTCACAGAAGGAAGGAGCTATGCGGCTGCGACCATGCTGGGCATTAGTGATACCTGTGACTCATCTGACATCACAACCTGATACACAAGGATTGTTCTTGTCTCTAGACACTTGCCACTTCTGGCCTTTTCTTACTGCTCACACTTTTCATCTCCTAGCCCTTAAAAAGGAGTCTGCTTCCTCTCTAGTTACACAGGTGCTAAAATAAGGTAAAGCAGATGGGACTTCTAAATGGGACTCTTCAGATAGGTCCACTGTAACCCTGTGATCCATTTTCTCTTAAAACCTGTACATCAGAAGCCTTTCTGAGAGTCCTGGGGAAACTAATCTGCTGATGAAGTGAAGTGTCGCTGAGGCTTTTAAGCCTGCTGCTGAACCACATTCCCCTGCATGGGATCCTGACAACCAAAACCAGACTGGGAATGATGCTGTGTGATGTAGCTGTCTGGTCACTGGACAAGCTGCTGCTAAAGTAGAAAAGCACGTGCTACTGAAGGATTATGAGTGTGCCTCATCTACTACTAGAAACCCCCTGAAAGGACACAAGCAGCCTGCAGACATGAAATGGAAGTGTCTGTGTTAAGGCAGCTTCTCGGGAGCCTGGTTCCTCCCTCCAGCTGCTTGTACAAGTGCAGCACGAGCTGTGGCCCCTCTTCAAGGAAAGGGATAACAGCCCCTGTGTGTGGCAGCACGTGAGCTTCAGACTGCTGAATCTGCAGAAAGCTGCTTTTCTTTCACCTCTCTATAGCTGCATGGAGTTTCATAGCAAAATGTTTCTAAGATAGCATTCAAGCATTTCCTCTTCAGCTGGAACTTCCTGTTTTGCCTACGTGGTCTGTCCCCATGCTTCTCACTGCCCCCTCCTTTCCCTTCCCTGTCTGGAGTGGATCTTGTTTTTTGCACCTCTGGTGCCCATGTGCTCAGTGCATGAAGGGAAATGCAACTTCCTCTCTGTCACCCCCACAAAAAACCCCCTCTCAAACTCTGAATTCTCTGCAGGGTTGAATATCTAGGTGGTTTCAAAGGACAAAACAAAAATTTTCTGTGGCTTCCAGCAGATTTCAAGATTTCGTTGTTAAGCCATTTTTTCCAGGTATTTGATTAGATACGGGGAATGTATAATTATGAAGAGGACTTACTGAGACAAGCAGGTGTTTGTGTCTCTTGGTGCATGTGTACAGAGAGACTTTGAGTTCAGAAAGCATGAAACATCCTTCACCTATGCTTAATTGGGTGACTTTGCTTTTAGAATAAGTTAAAACACCACTGGACGAGATGTAACATGCTAACCTGTGTGACCAGGAGATTGCCACTGAGGTTGTGCTAGTCACTTTGTTTAGCCAGGTTCTGTCCAGAAAGCATATCAAGACCTTAGAAGGGAAGATTGTATCACAGTCACAAAGAAGTTTTGCTGCTCCGATCAACTCTATGGCTCAAGAAACGTGGCTACCTATGGGATGGTCTGGGGAGAAATCCCTTAACTTTGCCTACAGCTGCCTGCTCTTTAGCCCAAGCACCCTGCATCCAGTAACCTCTATACAACAGCACTAAGGGCATCCGACAAACTGTTATGAAAGGATGAAAGATAATGATTTTGTACTGAGAGCCAAGAGCATCAGGAATGAGAGCAGCTAGGACTAGCAGTTATACAGTTGTGTTGCACTAGGGGGGCTCAGTGATGTGATTAAGTTCAGATCTGTTCAAAATCATTAAAAAGAATGCTATTCTCCAGAGAAGAACTCTGTTGGGGGAGCACTGCACCATGAGACTAGTGAGGTGACACCCCAGCCATGGGCTGGGCGACTTGTACTTTCCAGCGGGGTGGCTGTTCATGCTTAGAAGAGATTATGGCATGCTGTTCCCTCCTGGCTGCAGGTAGGGCTTTGCTGTAACTTTTCTCTGGCAGAGGGACAGCCAGACTGCACCTAACACAAGGCAGAGATTTCCCTGAAGGACTTATGTAAGTGGAGAGCAAATGACTTGCACTTCAAAAGTAACAGTGCTTCAGGGACAAAGCTAAAGGAGCTCAGAGAGGCAATTGGAGAGTTAATCACACCTTTGATGTATCCTTATCTTATCAGGATATGTACATAAAAGGCCTGCGAGAGGCTGGCCAAGTGGTAAACTTTTGGTTGTGTAAAGACTGAGTCGATGGGTCTTGGTTCCTTAAGGTGAGCAAGTCCTGGAGGACTTTAATCCTAGAGCAATAAAAAATTAAAATGACGTTGCAAACTATGAACTGCAACCCCCCACAAAGCAGCAGACACAAGCAGAGAGGACCAAGGCTTGGCATAGACACAACATGTTGCATCCTTGGGCATGTTTCAAGTCCTCCCAGCTTCTGAGGTTCAATGTCACTACCTCCAAACTCAAATGGCTGCTGTTTGTAAACAAGATTCTCCTGATCCACTCGCTTCAGTTCCTACGGAAGAGTGGGCTCTGGGGCTGCCTGCCTGCATTATACTATGCTGGAATTCAGCAAACCACTCCTTCAGTATGGGAGGCTTGTCTCTGGGTTTTGGGAGGCATGTGCCCTTGCATCTGTTTGCTTGTGTCAGGCCTCCAAGGAAGAAGCGTTTAATGGAGAGATAACCACTGGAAGGCTTGAAGGCTTTACTCTTTTTTTTTCATTCCCTCTAAATTATCTGCTTAGAAGCTGAAACAAGGAGGTAATTTCTACCTTTGTAGCTTGGAGATGTTGCCACTTAATCTGAGCCTAGAGATGGGCATTGTGAGCTTTACTGCCACAGAAGCCATCTGTCAAAAGTATAATTTTGACAAATATTGAGGCTTGGCAGCCTGATATGGAAGGTGCTATCACTTGCTCTCAGACTTCCTACTTGAGTAAAAGAAAGGATGACTGAGCAGAGCACATGGGACAAGAGAATGTCCTGGTTGTCTGCATTCTTTCAGATCATCTTAATCTTCTGAGTGCCCTCCAAAGATAGCCCAAGTGACTCCTAAAACAACTGTGTGATCAAGTCCTGAGCCTATAGTACTTTCTCCAGCTGCCTTGACCCTTGGCAGCTGGACTGGACAGCAGCTATCAGTTCTCCTGGGCATTGTGTTCTTGGCAAATCACTAAGCCCAACCACTTACAGTTATATGGAGAGTTGAGAGCAGAGGCAAAGGCTTGATTCCTGTTGCAGTGCAAGGTACAGAGTCCCTGCCACACAGCCTCTAATTTCAAGATTTCTGTCAGCTCAGGCTACCAATGAGCTTCACTAGTTTATTTCCCCCCCTTTAAATAATAAGGGAAAAGGCCTTTCCTTCCAGTTTGCTGGAGCGGTACAGGCCGAATAGGTGGCATGGCACACAAGTGGTTAACAGTCTTGTTTTCCCATCTGCATGGGAAAACGACTGTTCCTCTAAAGCTATTGCTGTGTGCAAGGCTGCTGTCCTTCCTGACTCTGCATCCAGCAGCAACTTCCTCCCTTCAGATAAAGTGAAGTTTATCTACAGAATTCTTAGCAACCAGAGGAACAAGTGAGAGGGGCAATCATGAGATCTGCTGATATGTAGCTGAGAATGCCTTCCCTCAAAGGGCCCACAAGAACAATTTCCCCTTCTAAACGGCAAATCAGTGTTCTTGCACACAAGGCTGGCATGCAAAGAAGCTTAAAGCAGCCCATTAAATGCAATACAGCAGAAATGTTAACAGTGCACTCAGCCTTGGTTTGTGTACTGATGGTGGGATAAACAAATAAAGAACTTTGGGCCTTATGTTCTGTTTATTACATTTGAATTTTGTGACACATTGTATAGTACTTGAACTGCATTACTTTAATTACATATACAAGCACAAACTATATACACATAAACTGTGCACTCAGTATCCAGGCCTACTGTTTGATCAGGAGTCAAAGGTCAGGGTTCTGGATGATGGGACAAATCTAGCCTTAAATTATGCTCTCAAAGATATCCCTGTGTATGTGTGTCTATTTAGAGGCATTTCAGTACTAGATAAAGAACACTGGCCTTTAATTACAGAAGGGAAAAAATGAAATGGAAACCAGTTTTGAAACACTACATAAGTAGGACAAATTGGAAAATGGATTAGAGAGTTTCTGAATCCACCTTTCTGACTGAACAGTGAACCTAGCAAGCACCTGTTTGTATGGAGTATACATGACACTGATGTCTTTAGGAATATGACTTCAGGTCTCACTAAGCCAGGAATTTCAGTTTGGTTCTGTATTTTCAGAACCACTGTGTTCTCTTTGCAGATCTTTAATACACCTTATGTCACTTAGCACCAAGCTGATTCTGCCACCCCTTCTCTGTGAAGACTTGATGTGACAGCCCTTGAGACAGCTGTTTCTTCTGCTGTGCTAGAGCCTCAATGTCCTTCTAAAGTAGTAAGTTGTCTTGGAAAAGGTAACATAATTTACTTGATGGAAAGAGTATGTAAATCCAGCACTTAGTGGCATTCTGGCCTTACTTTGTCTAACCAAAAATGAGTGGCTTTTGTTCTGACAATAGAAAGCTCTGATACTCATTTTCTGAGACTGGGATCAAGAGTTGTACATGACATTTGGTGTACAGTGAACAATCACACTCCACTGCATCAGGTGCTATACAAGACAAAAAAGTAATTAGGTAGTAAATAGCTCTGAGATTCCTGTGGCTATGCTCCAACACTATCAAGTGTCCGCTGTTCTCCAGTACCTGACAAGCTGAGAGCACTTGGTGGGGACTATGAAAAGGTCACTCTTCACTGCTCCTAATTGTAACACAAGTGGAGGACCCTAACGTCTTTGGGACACCTGCAAGTGTGAGTTCACCTTTTCAGCCATGCTTCATAAGGACCATACCTCTGCTGGCAGTTGGAGTAGGGACCCTGAGGAGGTCAGTGTCAATTCAAAGTGGGAAGGAATCTAACCAGTAGCTTGTATTTTTTCTTTCTGTCCCTAGGTAAGATAGATTCATAAGTTATGGAAGAGGGAGGGGGAGGAGGTAAGACATGCAAGCAGCTCTAACCAGCTGTGACTAGATCTCTCCTAGCTGGACAGTTACAATTTGTCGAACAGAAACAATGCTCAACTGTTCACCCTGGGAGTAAACAGGACCTGAACAAAGCCTCAGCTGTATGTGTGTGTGCTTGTGAACCTCCTTGCACTTACTTTGCTGGCTGTCCACGTGCCGGTCAATGTGTGGCTTGTATCTTCAATCAAAGACAAAAGGAGAGGGATGGGCAGGCAGTGACAGGCAAACATAACGCTTCCACACACTGGGGACCTGCAGTTCGTCTGTGCCAGGCCTATGGTCTGTCTCTGGTGTATCTGAAAGATTTCGGTATGTAGTTCCACATGTTCATAAAAGCAGATCTGGAAAGTAAGTTCACGTGAACAGGACAAGCTACAATTATCCCATGGAGCTCTACAAACAAAAAGGCTATAAGTGAGGCTTATAAGCACAGCTAATTTGGTTGACTAACATGGTCATTAGGACTGCATGGTGAGAGAGGGTGAAATGAAAGCTCCCCACGCAGCTTATGTGCACCTCAACACTGGTCAGCTGCACTGTATCACCTGGCACCCTGGAGAGTCACCACACTGCCCAAGTAGTCTGTAATTCCCCTCCTGTTTTGTACAAAAGAACATCTCAACTATTTATATTCAGCTTGTAAAGCATGGAGCTGGGATTGCTGATAGACAATCCGCTCCTGTGCTCTTGGATCACAAGACAGCTCCTCTGTTCAGATTGTGAAAGCTGGAAACAGTGAGGTTGATGCTTTTTTTTCCAAAGTCCTTTTCAACTGTGGAGCCTCAGAAGAGCAACAAGATGTAACTCATTTGTCACTGCTCCTAGTGATGGAAAGGAAGAATGAGGGGAATGTGTCCCATGGTGCCAGAGTGAATCAGAAACAGAACAGTGAAATTCTGGTGAAATGAAATACATTAGTCTAATTAGCCTGTCCACTTAATTACAATTATTTTCTTTGCGTCGATTTGTCTGTGTTAAATGATATGGAGGGGAAGAGCTGATGTATATCTGCTTAAGAGCATTTGGAAATCTCTGACATTAAGGAGGGAAAAGAGGTGGGATGGTATCGGACAGAGAAAAGGAATGCTGGAATTAGTAGTATTGGAGTGACAGAGATTGGACACTCATTTTAATTTGCTTGCAGACAGGTAGAGACAAGATGATGCTTCAGTCTGGATGCAGCACTAAGAATAACAGGCAAAGGAATTGCCCTCCCCACAGGCACAGGGACAGGCTGTGTCATTAAGTCCCTGCAAACAGCACATTAAAATCCCTGCTCATTTTCTGTCTGCTTTCCAAGGTCCTCGAGGAAGCTGAAGTACTGTGTTCTCTAGTTACGCCCTGGCCCCACTGTTGTATTGGGAGCCTTTCAGCACCGAGGTCTCTGTCACAACAGCAGTCTCCTCTCAACTGCCACCTTTCAGTTTGTTCTGACCACAGAAGATGATGCCAAATGGCAGCATAAACAGATCCTTGGCTCTCGGTATTTGGCAAACCAACCGTGGAACCGATTAACCTTTAACTTCACTTATCTGCTTAGCAGCCCAGCTCTCTGAAGCAAGGGATTGGCACTGGCACCAGCAGACTTGGGAAACTGATGCTGTATTGGCCCATACCGAGCCTATACTCAAAAGGTTTCCTTAGGGGTGTAAGAGAAGTGCCTCAGGAAGGCTGAAGAATGAATGGCTTCTTTTCTGATGTGCATGGCACTAAGCTTGCCAATATCCAAAGACAAGAGATGTTTCTGAGGCCCTATATGATCAAAAAAAGTCTGTGATTATTTAAATAGCCAAGGGCGTGTTTTAATGGACTATAGAAAGTTCCCAGCACAAGTGAGACTAAATGGAACTTGTGCACCCTAAGCAGGCCCCCAGACTTAATACCTTGGACTTCAGGAGACGCAACCAAGGTGCTCGTGCAGCAAACAAGTGGTCTTCACCATGTAAATCCCCCTTTAGATCAGCCCTACCCTTTAAGGCACTTGCCTTTTCCAGCCTGTGTATTGTAAGTCTAGAGTTGTGCAGACTGGGGATTTTGCTCAGTTAAATCAGTGCAGAAAACCAAAAAGCTTTTGAAAACTTTCAAATTAAAATAAGTTACTGTGTCAGAACTGAGAAACAGAGCACTGCCAGGCTTCTGTTATTGGAGAGAGCAAGAGCAGGACAGAGGAGGAGGGGGACACAGAGAGACAGCACAATGGCAGCCAGTGGTGAGTCCTCCCGTGGAGCAAGACCGTCTCCTGGCAACGTGTGGCAAATAGGTGGACTGAGCAAAAGGAGCCTGAATGAGGCGCCAGGGTCCATTTCAAGTGTTTTGGAGAAATTTGCTATTCACTTATTGCAGACCTGCCTAGCTTATTAATAATGCCTTCTTCTGCTGTAACCCTGGCTGCTACAGAAGCGCTGACAAGATGGGTATGCAGGGCACAGATCTGACCGTGGAAGAGTTGGGCAGTGCTTTTTGCTTGGCCCTCTTCTGGACCCATTCCTTGGCCTTTTGTTGCCAAGCATTTGGTTGCCATGCCAACTTTTTAGGATTAAATCATAATCTAAGCACAGCAGGATGCCAAAAGCCTTCTCAGGTCTAGCTCCTGTCCTCTCTCCTATGACTGTACAACTGGTTGTGTGAGCAGGATTGGCTGGATGCTTTGATAGCTTGTCAGCAACAGCCCGGCTGAAAACTTACCGACAGGGAAATGACAGTTCCCTTTGGAAATGGGTACAGAGGTTAATGGGAGTTATGCCTGAAAGATTTCTGCCTTCCCAGCTCTGCCACCTGTCTGAAACCAAGCTCTGTGTGTCACTCAGCTTGCAGTGCTTCGCTGGCACAAGGTGCTGGTGGGCTGAAACAGGCTGTGTTTCAGGCTTGCTTTGCACTGCCTCATTCCCCTCACAGCAGGGCTGCTTCTGGGCTATTAAAGACATACTTCAGACTGTCAGGACTGAGGTAATAAAACAAGAAATATGCTATTCGTAACAATATGTATTAGCTCATTAAAATGCTAAAATGCATTAAGTGCACAGATCATGTGTATTATCCTCCCATAATTGGTCAAAACCAGGGTATATACTGATGCTGAAATGGCTCAAAATAGAGTATGAGAAGTAAGGCTGTGTTTTGCAGAGAAGAGATGAGGTCTGAATTCTCCCTCCCAACTGCTTGAACTGTTTTGTGGCAGAAAGCTTTTTGTTTGTCCCTTCAGTGAAGCTGAATACCCACAGCCTGCACATCATTACATGAAAACACAGGTCAGAAAAATGGAAACAGAGTTTTAGACAAGCTTTGTCAGGAGAAGCAATTTGACTGATCCTGCCTAAGCATGAGGATTCCCATCTGGAGTGTCAAGCATCACTGGGGAACACTGCACACAAAGTCTATATTTTTAAAATACTTTAAATCTCACCCTTAATATTGGTGGAGGTATTTCATAATTTCAAAAACAAATAGAAAACTTCTCTTTGCCTCCCTATGGCACTGCAACACTGGTATGAAGAGCATCCCAACAATACAATTACATTAGGTTTTAAATTTTGCTGTAAAGATTCCTGCTAGTCAAATATGGCTTGGGCTGTTCTTTACCTGCAGTGTGGGGTGAAAGAGCAGCTCTGCTTGCTGTTTTCCTGTTTGCTGCAATACACTTCAGTAACAATCAACATGATCTCCGTGTCAATGTGCTGTAGATTTTACCTGATGTATCACTTCAATTACTTTGCTAAAACTGTTTTTGGATCCAAAGACACTACTAGGCTGTGCTCCTCTTGAGCCACAGTGAAGCCAGCTGTCTTTCCCTAGCACGGTGGAAATCAATGGAAAATCTGGCCCTTGTGCTGCAGAGAATAATGATCTTTTCTTCTGCTCTCTTGTCCGAAATGTCATCTTAGATGCAAATTAAGAACAAGAGAAGGAAAAGGACTGATGAATATGTAGGACAGAAAGGTTAAGTGAGTGCATGTTGCCACTCTGATCCGGATAAATCTTCTCGCCTCTGTGCGCTGGTGTAAATGACTGTAAAAAAATAAGATACACCAGTAGGGGACAAACCTGTTAAACAGACACACTTGGAAACCCAATATTTAAGGTCAAATGCAAACTGATAACTTTTGGACCTGGTCTGCTGCCCTTGGTCTCTGAATTCATGCCACGTTTACAATTAACACTGGACTTGCTCCCACATTCCAGTTCAGTTCAAGAATATTCCAGCAACTGCTTCATAGAAACACGGAGCTGTCCTGCAGGTCCCAAAGGAAAGGGAGCCCAACACTCAGTCTTTTCTAAACGGCACCTTGTATTTAAAGTACTGGTAAATGCAAGGGTTCCATTTGCCCCTAAAAAGGACATAATCCAGAGCTGCGTAAAATGCAGGATCCTCTGAAGGACATAATTCCCACAGTAGTAGATGACAGTGCAGGAGTTGGTTTTCTTTAAAAGACAAACATCGTGTCAGTTTACAGGAGCTCTGGTTGTCAACCAAGACCTGTTCTACTGGCTGCTACAGCAACATAGAATAAAGGCAGTGCTTGGAGTGGCCAAATTCTGTTTGGTTTTGATTCTAAAAATACCTACTCAAAGGTTCCAAAGATGCTCCCACTTAAAACCACATGTTCTTAAAGAAAGTACTAATTTTGTGGTGGATGTTAGCTGTAAAGGCGTATGTCTGGAAGCTCTGATTTCATGCTTTCTAGATAAGTTCACTTCAGCAGCTTGGACGTGGCTTGTTCCTTTCAGAAACAGAAACAGTCTAGTGAAGCATAAACAGCAAAAGGATTTGGTAGTTGGATCATAATTGGAAGCAAAAGCTTGCATGCTAGTTCTACTTATATTTTTATCTTCTAGCTTTCATCTGAGGTACAAAGGGTCTTAAGTAAAACAGTAATTTGTTTGATTCTGTATTCCACCTATACTTTTATTCTGTTAACCTTGACATATTTCAGAGAATATTAAATGATTAATGTAGTGGATGTACTCTTTAATGAGATACATAAAATTTTTACTACAAGAATTAAGGGAGACTTTGACTTCAAATGCTTTAAACCTCCTGTGCTTATTTCTTTTCTCAAGATTAACTTTCTGTGTTAATTCACTGATAATAAAATCATAGCTGGCATGTTAAAAAGAACATGGCAAAATGGTTCAGAAGTGTGGTTGATGTGGTTCAGGGTTCAGAAATCAGAAGAGTCCAGATGGGAAACACTCCTGAATTTTTATTAATGTTGTCTGACCAATGTCTTCAATGATAGTGTTCTGAAAGGTACATTAATGTCCTGGCAGTATATGAATACCATTCCCTGGAAGAGACTGCCTGGAGTTTTGCCACAGCTTTTGGCATTGCCAAGTCAGGTCTTGGCAATGGGTGACTCCTCAGGACCATATTTCCTACTTCATTAATTACTTCTCAGTTGTTGTGCCATATAATATGGTACTGGAAGTATAGTGCGAAATCAAGGAAATATCTGTAACACAGGTAATTGCTGCAATACAAAGGTAGAGACTGTAGAGAAGGAGGTGCGGGGCTTTTCTTACTGTACAGAAATAGAAGTTGCCAAGCAAAAATTCCATCAGAGGAAAAAAAGCAAGTGAGAGAGATCACCTTTACGCAACAGCTCCGTTGCTCTGTTTCGCAGTGATGTTGGCATGATTACAGAAGCGTAAGGAGGATCAAAGAGGCAGTCTCGCAGATGACAGCAGCTCTTGCCAAATACTACTTCTTTATAGCCTCTGCTTCAGGGAATTCTGACAGCCGTGCTAAAGCTCTCTACTTATCAGGTGGTATGTTAAAGGAAAACTTGTCTTGCAGGCTTCACATTGTAAATGCAAGTGCTTTCTTTGCATGGGGAGTATGCTGTCTGGCTTAAAGATTATACACTATTGTACACCTGATTACAGGGACAACTTAAATAGATTTTCCTAGAGGATTAGAGCTCTTGGTACATGGGACCTTCAGGAGAAACAAATGACAAGTGAGATACTAGAGGAAGGAGAACAACCCTGTGGAAGTGGGCTATTTGAATGGTCAGTCACTGATAATCCATCACCAGTGTTACCTTCAAGAAAAACTTCCAAAACTTCTGGGGGCAGATCCAGGCAGAACTGGCATGAGCTTTAGCTATAAATTATCATAATCTTCCGTGTGTGAATGGAAGCACGAACAGAAATGCCACGTCAGCAAGGAATCATGGCTAACCTGGCTCTCTCTATCTTGGTGAGCAGAGATGACTGCAACCGGTTAGCTTCTCATTCATCCTGGAATGGGTCCGAAGGCCTTGGTCAAACAGGCTCCAGGAGCTGAGCAGCAGTGCTACACCTTGTATTACTAAAGGGGGTCTGCTACCAGTGGAGGGATGGGGGTTCTGCTGCAACATCAGCTGTTATGAAACAGTTGGACTATGTGGAGAGGGGATGATTTTTGTTTTGTCAGGCAACGTGGCTGAAAAAAGACTGTCTCTATCTCCATACAAAGTGCTTGGTGTGCATTAAGCTCCAGAAGGCTTTTTGGATAGCAGCTGTTGGAACATGCACCCATTTTTTCTTTTGTGCTTCCCACTGTGTTTTGTAGCAGCTGTCCGTAAAGCTGTCATCAGGCACCGGACACAGTCGGACTACAGAACACTAAAAAGGGGCAGCTTCCAGGGCAGGAACAGACACAGTGAAAACCACCAACAGACTGTCAGCAATACTCACTTAGCAAAGAGGAAGCTGTCCTTGGGCAAGGCTGAGTGCTCAGGCTCTGGCAGCCGAGCCACGATTCTAGTCTGGTTTTCAGCCCTTGCAAAATGCTGCATGCACTTGTCCTGATCAATTCAGGCTGCAGTGAGACAATAGCACAGTGTTGCTGGTCTAGGTTCTAGGTGAGCCACATGATGTGCAGCAGGTTGCACCTTTATCAGGTGAACTAGTATCAGTGAATAGGTAATATTTCAATGGTAAGGCACACAAGGTTGTTCCAGTCTTACACAGAAGCAGTAAATTCCAAACCCAAGCAAGTTGCCAAGAACTGCACAGCATATGTAATCTGTCAGGCCCTCTGAAGGTAGCTAGCATAGGTAGGGTGGTGACAAAGTAGTTAAATCCATAGGGAAACAGTGGGAGAGCCCTGGGAAAAGAGACTGTCTGGAGAATAACTAAAAAACTAATATGCTTACTCTTGAGCACCTTTTTTCTAGGCTGTTCCTCACTGTGCTGGAAACACTACCATCTCTCCTGGCCACTCATTCAATGCTTAACTGTCCTTGCAGCTACACAACTTGTCCATGATGTTTAACCTAAATTTCATTTGGTATAATTTAGGTACCCCAATCTCTGCCCTGGTTAAAGGGAATGTGACTGCGCAGACTGATCCCTTCCCATTTGCTATTTTTATCAATAAAAGGCTGACTCTTTTCTGGGCTAAACAACTCCTCCCACTTCATGTTTACTCACAGGCTGTGTGGTTTCCAGACATCTGATTGTTCTCACTGTTATCACCTCATTTTGAAGGGCAGCGTGCCCCTCAAACACCGCACTCCTTTGGATATGGAATGGAAGGGCTACCTCACATCTCCTGGGTCCCCTATTTGTGTTTTCAAGTGACACTTGAACCTACTTCTGTTATTCTGTGGTACAAGCAGGCCTTCTGGCAGGTGTCAGGTGTTAGAAGCATGATCTCTAATATTCTTTTTCCCTATGAAGCTGTGACTTTAGCCACACAGTTATTAAATCAAGTGCATTATAATGTGGTAGACACTTCTCTGGTAGACAGAGGTGCCTTCTGTAGCAAGCCTACGTTAAGATAATCTAGGCTCTGTATTCTTCTATGCCTTAAAGCATCTTATGTGCAAAGCAGAGTGTATACAAATGCAAGCAGAATCTTCTCAGAAGCAGTTAAGGCTGGCAGAAGCCCAGCTAGAGATTTTGGTACTTTATCTATGCAATTATGTATTCTCAGCTGAATATACATTACAAGAAAAAATAAGATATTTAAGCACAAATGCTCCTGTCAGTAAGGACCTCTTGGTGATGGAAACAACCAGGAGGAAACGTAGGAAGGGTCTGCTTTCTTAGGTCGCAGCCAGTGTTTTTCATTTCCAGATAACTCCAGAGTTATCACCTGAAAAGTGTATAGCTTCATTAGGACAGTGAGGCATGAAAACGCTTTTGGAAATGACCCTTACTGAATCAACAAATTCAAACTAAATGACACGCAACTGAGACATTTTTTCTCGTTTCTCAAACTGTATCAAACATGAGAAAGCTAAGAAAAAATTAACATTATTTCCCTCAACAGAAGACAACAGGTTTTGCTTTTACATAAATGGACTGGGTTTTTTGAAAAAATGTTTACATCTTAATACTGCTTAAAATTCTAGCACACTCAGATACATGTTCTGCAGACAGATGAGCTCTTTAGGTAAAACTCAGGATTTACATAACAATATTGGGATATACTGCCATGTGAAGTATAATTTGGTAACTGAGACCGACTCATCCAGGCTTGGAATGTCTATCACACCAGAAGCCTAAAAGGAAAAGGTATACAGCAAACATCTAAATAATGAAGACACCTTTTGCACCAGCTGGAATGAAGCACTTAAGTTAATACTGCACTTTAATGGCTGAATAATTAATCAAGCTCCTTGAGGTAATTATGAGTCATCTTGTTATCAAAGTAGATGTCTCCTTTTCATCTACCTGAGTATTAAGCTCCATGACCTTAGTGGCAAACAGTTCTACAGGTTAGTCCAGTACTACATACATAGATAAAATTGTTCCTATGTATGTTTATGTCTATCTGCTGTTGTATAGCTGTATCTTTTTCCCAGAGGCAGTTCAAACTGTCTGCTTTTGGGTTTAATTAGCCATCTTTTTTTTTTGGAATACAAATACAGAACAGACTAAATAAATAGTTTTATCTTATTCATGTTTTACATATCAATACCAGGGTCATGGCCTTATCAACATTGTCCAGTCCAATCTTTACCAGATTTCCTCCTACAGCCTTTTACTGGGGTTTTATATACTAATGCTAACAGATAGTAGCTTAACAGATAAGGCTGCCTTAGACCTGTAAGTGAGACTTGCCTGATTTTTTAAACAGTTGAGTCTGATACAGGGCAGGATAACAACAAATAAACATGAACGCCCTGCAACGCTCCAGGGATACCCACAGCACACAAGCAGCAGCAGGGAGAAATGATCTCTTTGATCACGGATGACGTTCTGCAGCAGTTTGCATAAAGACTCTGCCCTGATTGTTTTAATTACATCAGTTTAGAAACTGCTTGAGCGGTGTGTGCACCGCAGTGATTTAATTAAGCTCACGTCTGAACCGGTCCTGTTACGCTGGAGTGAAGTGAGCCCCCAGAGTTTAATCACTACAGGCAGTGAGTGGCAAATGTGTGAAGTATCAGCTGATGTGTACCGCGTTCTCATCTCTGCCGGACCTTACTGCCAAAGCTGCACGGTGCACAGCTGGGCTGTCCCTAAAACCGTGCCCTTGCTCCCACAGGAGCCAAACCAAACCTCGACCAATCCTCTCCTTACCTCCTGTCTGTGCTGATGCCCCTCCGGTGGTGCACATGGATTGGGAGGTCTGTAGGAATCGTTTATGAATGATGAATCTCTCACTCTGGACAGCCAGGCCTGCTGGGTGCAGTATCAAGTGCTCTTGCCTTGTCAGCAACAACCACACTTACATGGGGCAGTGCCTAGGTTTTGTTCATGGCTCACCATACTGCTTTTACTCATCTCCTCTCAAGGACACTGCAAGTCTGAATTCGTAAAGATTATAAGCATTATTATTATTATTTGTGACAGCTCTGTTTAAACAATAGTGACTAGGTGTAGGCATTTCGTAGAGACTAATCGGAAGTTAGAAGGAAGCAATAAGCCAGAATCCTGCAGAAAAATTGTTATTGCAATTGAAAACTGAGAAAAAAAAGCAGGAAAAAATGCAGAAAGGATCTTTTTAAAACTGATTACATAATTTTATAGGCAAAACCAATACAAATGGAAAGCCAATGCATGCTCTGAAAAGAAAGCACGTCTTGAAGGCCTGTCAGATTGTTTCAATCATCTTTCAACTTCCTAGCCAACTTAAAAAGTGAATTTGAAAAACATTTTACAGTCTTGCTGCGTTTAGCTCATAGTCCCTTTTTCCAAATACATCTTGTCACAAATGTAGATTTATGGCCCTATGCAGGTCCTTCTGCCACACAAGTAGTTTTTTCTTCTACTTTTAAATCTGGTTTTCCTGTGCTTTGTAAGCTAATCCATACTACTTTATTGACTTTGCAACAAAGCTTGAAATAACGTCTTCAGTAAATTCCACATTTTAGCAGCTTGAAGGCCCATTCCAATCAAGCACAGACGGACAGGAGAGTAAAAGAAAGCAGCCAGCACATTGTGGGCTGGAACCATTAAGTCTAAAGCACTTAACATCTCTGCTACAGGTCGCATCAAGTTCCACTGAGTCACAGCATTTCCTTGTCATGAATGCATATGTATAAATACTGAGTTCAGATGAACCTACTCAGCTCCACTTCAATTCAATTTCAACCTTCTCTGAACAAATACTTATCTATTAAGCCTTCAAAGTGAATCAATAAAACGCTGAAAAATTTAAAGCTTCCACCACCTTTTTGATGGGGATACTGTATTTAATGAGTTTTCTTCTGTTGATTCCTTACACTCTAATTACAGGAAAGGTTTTCTCATCCTCTAGTTTAAATATTCTCTCCTGTAGATTAAGACAAATTATTCCCGTCTTCTTGGTAGCGAACACTGAGAAACACTGACCAACTTCTCGTACGTAACAGCCCTTACATCAAAGGAAATTAGCAGACATCCAACATAGTTCTTCCCCTAAGAACCACCTCTCCTATCTGGGACACAAAGTACTTCCATCTCACCCATGCAATTTAATATGCACTTGGGCCCAAGTATTTATAACTGTATTTACAAGTGGGCTTTTAAAGGTAGGAGTCAGCCAGCAGTGACATCTGTAATCAATGTGGCTTAACATGCACCAGCACACAGAGTGCTCACTTGTGACCCAAAAGCTATTCTTTCTTCCCAGGCTCGCAGTTCCAGGGAGCTTCTTCCTTTCTCTGGAAGCTTGTAAAACTATATCAAGAACTAGGAATTTTTAGCATAAGGACTAGTGACCAGAGATATCACTGCAGTTCTCTAAGACTCAAAAAATACACCGGGGCGGAGGGGGGCAAGGCCATTGCTTAGTTTATAGAACAATTCTCAACAGTAAAATCTACCTCTGCAAAAAAAGTAAAAGATTCAAAATAAAAATATTTCTTGAACCTCAATGCTCTTCCAAGCCTTTTCACTGCTACAAATAATTTCGGGATGCATCAATGCCTCTAGGGGTTTTCAGTGACACTTGAATACGTTTTATGAAGTAATGCATTTAGTTCTCAAAAGCACTTACACAAAGGATGCTACAGTCAAATTTGTATGCTGCTGGAAGTAGGATACCAGTCAGGCTAATCACTTGTGCTTGACCTTCACCTTTTGTCCTTGTTATCTCAAAAGCAGTTGTAGAAGCAGCAAAGCAGCATTAGTGTCAGAATCCGGGCATTTTAGTTTTCTTGTAACACAGTTTAGCTTTTGGGAACGGAACACTGCCACCAGGCAGATCTCTGTGCACTGTCAGCAGGCCTTTTATAAAGTGTACACTGCGATTAGGAATTGCTGAGAAAGGCCACGTGTTTTAATCACATGAGTAACTTTTTCAAGGAGGAGAACAACTTTGTAGGACTTACTTATTAAATAAGCTGGGATGGCAGCCTTCCTTAAAAAAGGCTGCACAGAGCACACCGCATTTCTATAAAATAAACTCCTGAGACATTTTTAGGACTGCAAAAGTAAGTCGTTACAGCAAGGGGAAGACCAGGCATTACTTCTAAGAAAGAATGCAAGCAACTAGACTAGTGATGAGCTGGGAATGACCAGGAACCTGGACAACGAAAGGCCAAGAGCTCAGTTTCAATTCAAGAGGCCAAATACAGGGACCTCAGAACTTTCAGAAGAGGCCTAGTCATCAGCACAAACACAGGAGACTGTTCTGTTCCAGAAAGGACACAGACTAGTATCAATGTAAAGTAATTTACCAGGTCAGATGCAAACAATTCTGAGCCCCTTATAAGCTCTTTCCAATTCCTTCCTCCTGCACTTCTACCAAGGAATCTTACAAGCACATTTGCCTTTGTTTTCCCTGCTTTGCCTTGTTGAATGGGCCAGACGTTGTCATCTCAACAAGGAATTTATATTCTGTTTGGTACCAACACTGGCTGCAGTACAGATGACTGAATCTCGTGCTGCAATAAAAGACTCTTGACCTCAGTGTCAATGAGAGCTGTGCTGCGTGTCACCACAGCTGATGTCAGCTATTTGCACCTTGAATATTTTCATCAGCTGGCTCCTCATTTTGTTTCCATTTTAAAGTTGGAAATCAGCAGCTTAGATTTTTCCACAGCTCGATTTGTTTCTTTCCTGATTAGAAGAGATGATGAAAACTGAAAGGAATGAAAATTTGTCTCTGTCCACAAGGCCACCGCAAAGCCTTCAGGGCTGCTCAGACCTTCCAAACCGAAGCAGCCTTCAGAAGGATGCACTTGCTTTCTGACTGATTTCTGCTACCCCTCTGCTCCAAGTGATTCCATTTCTTTTGTTTTTTATTCCCCCCCATGTCAACATATTCTTCATGCCAAGATATTTCACAACATACCAAACTCTTTCTGCAATTTTGTACATATAATTTTGTATTTATAATAAAGCAAAGCAAAAGAGCCTTTCATTACTACTCCTGCCTTTAAGATGTGGAGCTGGGATATGACTTCATCCTAGAAAAAATGCAAACCCAAACCCAAACCAGTTGTCTCCTGGGGTTTTCTTAGCTTTTAGCTCATCATGAATATTTGTGTGGTTTCAGTAACCGTGCCTAAACCAGACTGCATCAGGGTCAGCAGTACAGAACTAGACACAGGATTTACTGAGATAGATAGATAGATAGATAGATAGATAGATAGATAGATAGATCGCACAGCTACTTAAATGTGTAAAATGATGTTTCTCACAGCTGTCAGACCAGAAGCAAAACAGCAAAACAATGAAGCAATAAGAGGGGAAGATGAATTAGAAGAGCTTCTTGGGCAAACTCACTCTCTGACAGTGTTTCGTTTGCACTGACTGAATTATTACAAAATAGAAAATAACCTTCACATACCTACATATGACAAAAAAACCAATTTACTGCAGTAATTGCTGAACACTTGAGATCCTCTATTACCAATTTCTTTCAAAGTTTTAATACATAAAGGACATATTTCTATAAAATAAGATTTTTTCTTTTGTTTCTAAAACTCAGTTTGGGTAATTAGAATTAAGAGTTTATCCAGAAGCAGCAAGAGACATTTCCAAAACAACACCCACACAAAGGAAGTTTTCTACTTCTCCTTTGCCTTAATAAATACATTCTGTAATGGATTTAAAATATTTTTGCAGAAAGTTGTTTTATCCTCAAGGGATTGATTTAAAACAAATTTATGTATTGTAAAGAGCAAGGAGTTATGAGTAGGGAGAGATGTGAGGAAAGAAATGCTCGATAAACAGTAATCAAGGTGCCAGCACTTGAACTATTTAGTTTAAAGAGGATTAAACCATCACGTTTCACACTCCAAATGAATGTGAAATATCTGCTGTTTCATGTTCAAGCAGTGTTCTCAGCTAGAGCTCTCCTCCATAAATCTTTAAAGGTTTTATAGTGATCTAGCTAAACACTGCACTCATTTTATAGACGGCAAAGTTCTTCACACGTGGAGGTGAGTCAGTCTACTCCAAGCTGCCTCACTCTGCTCCCAGGGACAGGACAGCCATCTGAGTTCTCAGGCCAGGCAGGTGCCCCAGGCCGCCTGCGGGCTGCCAGTCAGGCAGAACCGAGATTTGCAGGGCTCGGAAATAAACTTACGGATACACTCTGTGACAGAAGCAGTGCCTCTCGCAGGCTGCACATGGAGAACACAGTTACCGCTGTACTAAAAACCCCTCTAGACCTGCTCCTGTGACACTGACTGGGACAGAACCTTCCAGATGTGTGCTATGTGCCGAACAGAGCCAGGAAGTGGATCCTTTATATGCCATACAGATCTGCCATTACACAACTATTTAAAATGGAGGTATGAATCTATATTTTAGACCCCAAGCAATAAAAGGAAGGAAGAAGCAAAATGTTCCAATATTGTTGTGGAGACATACACAGCAAGTGATCAGGACTTTGTTTAGACACAGTGGAAGTTCAGTATTCACTCCACTATCATATTGTTCTTTTTTTTACTTCCTTTAAATGAAATCTGAGTATCTCCTATGATTTCACAATGTATCAAGTTGACGGTTTAACAAAAAAACATTACATAGGCCATCATCCCTCCCCCCAGATGATCACTGATATTCTGGCCTCGGTGCAGCCTCTGCATTATGACTCCCCATTTTCCCCCCCTTTGTAGGTGATCTCTCCTAAATTCAGGATTTCTATTTCTGATTTTTGTTCTTTATCACCAGATTTTTCTTCAGACCATGTATTGTTTTACATCAACCAGAAAATAACTGCTTGTGAGTACTTTCAAGGTATTAAAACTTTTGTTTTTTTAGTGCAAATACCTTTCTGATCTGTCACACTGCCAAACACATGTCGCTTTAAATAGGTGGGATTTGCTGCATACTTTGCAGATGCAAGAGACCAAAGCATCCCTGCTCTGCCTGAACCAAAGGAGAGGTTTCACCCCAGTAAGGGAGAGCAAAGTTTACTTTGAGTTTCACACTGTCACCGAAAGACAATTCACAACTCATCCTTTCTGAGAATTAATACAGCTCCTAGAAATGTCGCAGTGTTGCTCTGCTCAGGTCAGGATTTAAACAAAAGAGAGGGGACCTATTCACATATGTAAAATTATCACTCAGTACCTGCTTGGAGGGTCAGGCCTGTGTTTTTAACTCAGCTGTCAAAATCCTCCCTACTATTCAACTTCCTTGACCTATACTTAAATAAAAGGTACTCCTTAGCATGAAGACATGCTGGCATCTCACAGGAAAAACCCATTTGGTGCCAAGCCTGAGGTGAAAGGTGCTGTGGTGGCACGGCTTCTGGACATTCCTGACAGGAGACCAGCCAGCCCTGCAGCCACTACAGGCTCACAAGTGCAGCTCAGCGTGCACTGCTGACACACTCATTTGCCAGCTATGCCCAGGAGCAGACCTCTGTGCTCTCCAGGATGCCAAGACAGAGATTAGCAGCATTAATCCCAGTGTAACAAGTGGGCTCATTTTCTCTGGCCCATAAATAACTCCAGCAATAATTCAACCTTTTAATTTAAAAAGAACACTTGGGTGGGGAGGGGGACACCAAAGCCAAATAAAACTTCACCAGGCAACCTGAAAGCCAGTCGTACTGTCAAAGTCACAGTGGCTTTTAGGAAATACATTATTTTTACAGAGGACCAGCAAAACTATAATGGTCAGTGGCACCAAACGTACGTGCTCCTAACCCAGCTGCATTTTTTCTCAAAGAGATCACTAAATGTAGTGAAGAGGCATAGGCATATCCCACTGTAGGAATGCCCTCATTAACACAACACTCCTGCTTATGTCCTCCCATTTACAGAGCCCTGTTCCTTTCATCTACACCGAAAATACCTTTCTCTCCCAAGGAAAACTGCAAATTAATCTCTGCATGCTGCTGAAAAATTGATCTGCTGAAAGAACAGCAGCGACCTCAGAAAGGGGTCTGCCCAAACAAACATCTTATCAGTGCTTTCCACATGTGACAGGTTGCCCCTTCAGTACAGACACATTGTCATTTTCTTACCGACTAGGAGTGTGACAACACAGTTAAATTGAAACTAATTTGGTTACCTAAACATCATCCTGAAGATCTGCACTTTGGACCAGTGGCTGTAAGTAATACCCATCCAAAACTTACCTGTTGAGTGGGAAAAGTTGTTTTGTTATATTACCACCGTCAATGCCAAAAATCCAGCTTCATTCATTCCTATGAGAGACTGATAGAGTGCCCTTCACCAGTTTTGGTCTTACTATGTGTTTTCTTTTTGTAAAGAGAAAAAAACCCACACAAATACAATATTTTTATTTGCACGGGTGGGGGGGACTCCCATGTGAAAACAGCCTGGGCACTGTGAATCAGTGGTGGCAAATTCCTTCGGTTGTTTTGTCCGTGTCTCTAGTGAAACTGTACCTGGTCAGTACACTTCAACAACGGGGAAATATACATTTTAAATTTCACTGCTGATGGTTTCCTGTCCAGACCCATCATTTCACCCCTTCTTTTCAGTCACCTTCAAACCTCTGCACAGAGTATATGTGGAAACATACCACTGGAATTCATACCTGCCATCAACGTATTTCCCAGATAAACAGATCTGTGGGTTAGGTTTGTGAGGGACCTCTGGAGATCATCCAGTCGAACTCCCCTGCCAGGACAGGGTCACCTCGAGCAGGTGACACAGGAAGCATCCAGGTGAGTTTGGAATGTCTGTAGAGAAGGAGAAATCCACCACCCACGCGAGGTTTCCCTTCGAAGCACTCCACAGACTCAAGAGGCTCCACAGCCCTGGGCGTGCAGAGCCATTTTTACCACCGCCATCATTACCACATCGTCTCCACACCGCTTTGCTCCCCGCCGACTCCTTCCCGAGGGCATGTCCCGATCCGGGCTGGGTCAGTGGAGCACGATGGGCTCGTGAGAGCGGCGAGGGGCCAGCCTGAGGGTGGGGTCGGGGACGTGCGTGTCCCCCCAGGCGCGCCTACCTCAGCGCCTCCCGCCATTTCCCCTCAGCAGCGCGCGGCGCCCCACGAGCGGGAAGCCGCGGGGGAGCTCGTGAGGGAGGGGCGGGGGGCGGGCTCGCGCCTCGCTCCCGCGGCACGTGCAGGGCCGGCCGCACTTCCGGCCGGGCGGGTATTTTATCAGGGGCGGGGCAGCGCTTGCGCCGTGAGGCCGCGCGCCGGCGGGGCGGCCGCTCCCGGCAGAGCGCGCGGCGTCCCCTCAGCCGCCCCGGAGCTGTGGCTGCTCCTTCCTCTTTTCCCCTCCTTCTTCCTCCTCCTCCCCCTCAGGAGTCGTCGGCGGGCGAGAAGAAGCGAGTGCCGCGGCCGGCATGTGAAGCGGCGCACCCCCTCGCCGCCACTTGTCTCTGGTTCCTCCCCGGTTCTGCCTGGGGCTCCGCTCGCCATGAAGAAGTTTTCCCGCATGCCTAAGTCCGAGGGGAGCGGCGGCGGCGGCGGGACGGCGTGCGGTGGCTCCGGGAGCGGCGTGGCCCTGGGCAGGGCGCTGGCGGTGGGGCGGTACCAGGTGACCCCCGAGGAGCCGCTTGCCGAAGGTAAGAATGGGCCGGGGACGGGCCGGAGCCGGGCCCTCCCGGCCCCGCGACTCCGCGGGGATCCGGTTGCGGGGTTTTGGGTTGAGCTGCTTCGGCTGCTCCCTGGGCCAGGGGGCTCCTTAGGGCGCTCGGGGTTCTCCGGCTCGCTGCCTTGTGTGAGTGAGGCGGGGTGCGGTGTCACCGGTGCCTCCATCAGCCTGCGTCTTTTGCTTTTGCCCTCTACTTTGAAAGAAAGAAAACAATCAAACCCGACGAAATAAAATTCATGGTCTTCTTTGGCGTAGGGCAGCGGATTGGTGTCACGGTCACGAGTGGAAGTGCAGTGCTGGCAGGTTGTGCTGCAGGGCTTCCCCTCGCTGCTGGGTGCTGGGCTTGTGCTTCTTGTGGTCAACTTGCACTTCGTGTCGTCGGAGTTCCACTGGCACCGAAGGAAGAGTTGTGTGGATTTTTGTAGCCATAGGGTTGGCTGGACTTTTGTAGCTGTACTGCTTCACTAGGTGCTGGCAGGGGACGCCATCACAAGAGCCATTTTTGAGTTTTGCTCTGTGTGTGGGAAACAGTGCCGTGCTCATCTCCCAGAGCTGGTAGTTGATGTGATATGTAAAGTGTAATTCGCTTCCCAGGTCTCTGAGCTTAGGGCTAGTTCTGTATATTTCATAGTTACTGAATGTTTACAGCACACTGCTTTGGGTATTATGGGTGAAATAATTCATCTCTGTCGCTTTCGTCTGTGTGTTGCTTAGACTATGCGTAAGTATATTTATGTATAAGTTTACTAGTAAACTTCCACTGGTCATGTGCATTTCTTGGTGGAGATTTAAGATGTGGTTTTAACAAGTGCATGCAGGAAATATTACTAATTGAAATGGGAACATAGAAATGGCACTTAGGTTTTCATTGCTGTCTAGAAATAATTTTCACAGACAAATGGATTTGGTACACAATATTTAGAATGCAGTATTTTGTGTTTGGGGTATGAAGATGGTGTCAGGAATTAGCCCACTGCATACCTGGTTGCCTAAAGTCTGGGTGGTCCTTGCTGGCAACTACTTCAGAGTCACTGGAAGAAGGTCTGACAGAAGGCCATGTCTTGGCTGGGCTGATGGCAAGATTGAGACTAGGGAAAAAAAAAACCGGGCAATACCTTCTTGAACGAATGGAGGAAGTAACACAGAAGACCTGTCTAGTGGGAAGGAGAGAAATTGCTTAGTGATTTCTTTAGTGTAGCACATCATTAAGAGTTTTCTCATAGTGTTCTGTGTTTTGAGTCACTGCTGATTATGGTGTTTTTTTCCTTTCTGTAGCTGGCAGAAACAAATTGATAGCCCTTGGGGGTAGGGGAAGTCCAGATTTTAACATGTGACTGCTGTGTGAATTAACTTCCTACTTCTGAGTCTGGAAGATGTTTTCTACCGCTTTTTTTTTTTTCTTCAGCTTTTATGTGGTCTCTTGAATATGGATGGTTAGGACGAGGACTGATAAGGGTTGGGGCAGTGCAAATCTGCCGCATCTTGAGGAAAGTCACCAGGCTACCCCTGGAGCGGGTCAGTGGGCTGGACCCAAAGGGGCCTGGAGGATAAGAAAACAACAGGTGGCACCAGTGCAGGCTTGGGGAAACAGGGTGTTGAGGGAGGACGGGCCGGGGAGCAGCTGGGCTGTGACAGGGCTGTGTGTGCCCCGCACCGCCGGGGGGGAGGGCTCTGTGATCCGGTGTCCAGGTGGTACTTGGGTGCTCCTAATTGACAAAAGGCCTTATGGGTCAGGAGATGGCTGTTTATCCAGAAATGAGTCGTTGACCATCAATCCCTTGCCTCAGTAGGAATTAATAGTAAGAATTGTCTATTACTGCTGTTCCATTAGTTCGTGTTGCTACCTGTAATTAATGCTGAACACTTTACAGATGCTCTGCTGAATAGTCTTTCTCTTGGGAGGAGAGAGGAGAAAACTTTTTTCCCTGTCCTCTTTGCACGAGACGTTTTTTTCTTTTAAGTTCTGAAACCCAGTTTAATTGAGGCTTGTAAACTTGTCAGGTAGTTCCTATTACTCAGTGCTGATGAAATAGCGTTTATGATGCTAATAGCCAGCTATGTTAGAGCTTGCGTTATGAAGCATTAATGATAGAGCCAGTTAATGAATCTAAACAACTTAACAAATGTGTTTAAGAGGAGATACAGTGTTCTGTTAGCAGCAGTGTGATATACTGTGTTTTTATTAGCTATTAGAATTAATAGCATGATATGTTTGTTTTATGCAGGCTGTTTTAACCCCACCCTCTTTCCAGATTTTGCTCTGAGTAGTCTTAGGAAGGCAGCTCCTGGCATTGTGGAGGATTGAGGTGCCTGATAACTAGAGGACTGGCAGTAGTGATACTGAAAAGCTGGGCTTGTAATGACCTTCCTGGGCTGCAGTGCTGGGTCTTTGGGTAGATTCCCCATGCTGATATAGGTGTTACCCTCTAGATGCTTTTCTGTAGTCTTTGACAAAATGGTTTTATTGCCGTGTTCTATAGGCAGAAGTTGAGAGCATTATAATCCAGTTGTTTTGAATAAAGTACAATGTTGTCTAAAGGCAACTAAAAATGGTATGAAGTTGAAGAGCTGTAGTTATTAGGCTGTTAGATCTTTTCTTTGGTTCCAAACACACCTATTCTGTGATGACTGCTTGGCCTCCGTAACCTACTGGTCAGTTTGTTGTTGGGTGGAGATATGTGTTTTTACTTTTTATTTCTCAGAGATGAGGGAAAAAGCAGTTAATTTCGTTTAAGGTTTGATGTACAAAATTAATTCCTGTCCATTTTGAGAGCAAGGTAGCAATATGTGGAATAAATGACTGATACAGCATGAAGGTGTTGTCTTTCTGTCTTTGTTGTTGAACCAGAGTATTTGCAATGTAGCTGAAGTTGGGAAAGTGAAATCTAACAAAAATACGGGGAGTTCTCTGTTGAAAGTTACAGGTGGTGCATGGGGAACTCTGATATTGAAAAAGATTCTTCAGAAATTGCAGCAAACTGGAAGTGGCCAGATATGAAGCATGTTTTAAAATTTATCTCATATGTCAATGCAAAACAGCTTATGTTGTGAAGAGTGAAAAGTGAAAATCACCAAGTTCTCAAAATAATTTTGTCTTAGATGAGGAGGAGATAGTTGTGTGTTGACATAGTGATACTGCTTACTTAGTTGTTTGCCTTGACTTGGCCTTCGCTTTTGAAGTCCAAGTCCTTTTTGCTTAAGAATTGCAGTGAAAGTGATTTTTCTGCCTACCATAAAGGTAGGCATTGGGAGATGCTCATCTGTCTTGCTGTCTTGGTTGCTTGGCAGGGCATGAGATGTTTGAAAGGGAATAATTACTTTGCCAGATTCTAAGTTGTCTTTGTACCATGAGCAGATGAGAGGTTATGGCAAGTGTTGCAATTGAGTATAAGAGTATGGTTTTAACAAGTGCAGAGGAAGCAAGAAAGAGGCAATTACAGTTGTTAAAAAAAGGTCAGTGGACTCTCCAGCTTCCTCCTCAAACTCAGCTGGCTCAGTTTGGAAGCTGATTTGTGGATGGGGAACGATGGTCATCATCTGCTTTTTGTTTTCATTCAAAATTGGTTGATAGAGTCATGAGGCACATGCTGTTGCACGTGTGAAAAACAGAACAGTGCTGTGTGGTGTTCCCCACACAGCAGCTCACGCCTTGGCCAGCTAGTGGATTGCTGAGGAGCGTGGAGGTGAGATGCCAGGTCCCTTGAAGGATAAGTGGGTAGTTCTGCATGCCCCTTGCTCTCAGAGGTACCCGGAGGGGATGTACAGCAGCTCTTCAGCTCTGGACAGCAAAGAGTGACCATGACACATCACTGGGCTCGTGCTGTGACTTTGCTTTGCCCTGCTGTATGTGGAAAGAAGTTGTGTGCTGGTGGGTACAGTGGTATATTTTTTATCACCTGGGCTGATAAAGCAGTGAGTCTGGAGCTGTGTGGTGTTCAGCCTCTGCTGCTGTAGCTTAGGAGGCCTTTGCTTTTCTAAGTGGCCTTGTGTCTCAGACTAGAGAGGCAGGGAAAAGGCCACTCAAGTGGTGTAAAGTTCATTTGCTACGTACTTCATTAAGTACTTACAAGTTCATTAGTTTGTGTTTGTATAATAGAATGTTGGCTTTGTTTAGTAAATATGGTGGTTAAAGCACAGTTTTCGGTGAAAAGGGGCCTATTAATAGGGAAGGTAGCTTGATTCCTTCTGGGTGGTGTACAGAGAAACAACCAAATTCCCTGGAGGTTCAATAACCAGCTGGTCATTAACCCACAGAGGGTCAGTGGCTTTCTCCCCATCTGCCCACTCTGGGGGTCAGCTTGAATTTTTGTCCCAGACAAAACCTTTCAACAGGTCTGGGTTACTGCAGGCCATGGGGCAGTGGCTGCCATTTTGGGTGAGGCGGGGGGACAGTGGCCACCATTTTGGGTGAGGTGGGGGGGGCAGTGGCTGCCATTTTGTGCTGTTTTGGGTGAGGCCAGGGTGAGGGGGGGCAGTCAGCACCATTACAGTGTGGAACACAGGCTGACAGACCCTCAAAGGGGCCATGGAGGAGCAGTGGCTGCCTCACCTATGCAGAGCTTACCGTATTACCCCACACACTTCCCACCTGGTTATTTTGAGCCAGTCAGCCATTCCTCCAGTCTCTTATGGCAGTGAAGGAATGAGCTTCTTTACGAGTTCTACTGTCCTACTTTAATTGTGTGTTGTCTTTGGAAGTACTTTCTAACTCTATGGTTTGGTTTGCTTCTTACATTCTTACTGTTCCAGTTGAGGCCTAACAAAAATGTCGCCTTAATGGAGAGGAATCCAAGTCCTGTTTTGTGAGCTGCTGTGCATTTTTAGATAGTCGTGCTGTTTGAGTTCTTCCAAACAATTCTTGAAATTGGGATGTTCTTGAATGTTCTGTTGTGTTTTTTGTTTTTTCTACCTTATGTCTCAGCAATAGCAGTTCAGTTTGCAATCCAAATAAACTTTGTGTTGTGCATAAGATTCTCTTGGCCTTTGTTAATGCTCACCTCCGTTAACCTCTCATACCATCATTTTTGGTCCCCAGAGCGAGGTATTGTAAGGATTTGCAGCTCTCCAGCAGCTGCTGTGAATTCTGAAGCAGACTGCTGTATAGGAAACACTGCTTCATCTCCTGTCAAGGTGGGGCTTGTTTGTTCTTCTCTTTTCTGGAGAGGTAAATAGAGATGCTGTTGTAATGGATCTGTGAACTTTAGTACTTCCAAGTGTTTCCAGGAGGTGTGGTCCTGGTTTTTAACTGTGGGAGAGCTTATGTCTGTGGCAGGTGTTAGGAATATACCTAGTGTGGGTTTACTTCTACTGTGGTGTGCTAGTCATCTCCTATGAGACAAAGTGACATGTACAGTACTGGTCTTCATTAATTTGGTTATTGCATGTGACTTGCTGCTCTTTTATGTTCATTTGTCATCTACTTCAGTTGTTTAGGTGGATTATGAGCTGGAAAGCTGTTTGGAAAGCTAACTTGTGGCATTTGAGTTGGTTTGGTCATGTTGATTTTTTTTTTTTTCAGAGTGAAACATTTCTGAATCTGTTTGCACATGACTGTAAAGGTCAAGCCTGTTATTCTGTCACAAACAGTTTTGCTTTGCTAATAATGGAGTAGCAGATATGGTTTGTTCCAGCTCAAGATATAAGAGAAAGAAGAGTGAGTACTTGAAATTGACTTTTGTTTTGGCTGAAAGTATAATACAGTACACATGAAGCTCTTCTACATGCCCCGAAATAGTCACAGCTGCCTTACATCAAGTATATCTGCAGCCTGGCAAGTGCTGAGATCCTAGACCAGCTTTTGATTTGTGGGTGATGAAAGATGGGGAGCCTGTGCTATTGTGTGTAGGGGTTTTCTGGGGACCTCCCGAGCCTCAGGAAGGCAGCTGACATGGTGAAAAAAGAGTGTTGTTGGGGTAGTGCAGCATGGAGCTGTGCTCTGTGTAATGTAGACAAACCAAAAGCAGTTTGGGGATTCTTGTGGTCCTTGTCTTACACGGATATGCAGGTAAATGTCTGTTTTCATAGAACGTAATGCACAGAATGAAAGGTCCAACTCAGTTCAGTCAGTCACGCATCTGGTGTGCTGTCTGCTCTGGTGGCACTTGGGCAGAGCAGTTGCTCTTGCTGTGCTCTCCAGAGCTATTGTGTGCCTCTGGGACATGGGTGGAGAAAGGAACAGGTTGGGAAACATCTGTAGGCTGACAAAGGCATCTATTGTACAGCTAGGGCCAAGTTCAGCTCTTAGGACACGTGGTCTAATGCTCTTTGATTATCCAGTTATTAGTCCTTGCATGCCCTGTGGACACTCCTTCCTGCATCGTGTGTACGTGGACGGGTCGTGTTACACCTCTGATAATGGCACACAGTTATGGTCTTTTTCGAGGACCTTTTATCCCTTCAATTCTTGTGTGGCCAAAAGCAGTTAAGTAAAAAGGAAGTACTTGGGAATCTAGTGATCCTGAGCTAAGTTTTCAGGCTAGTGGCTGACAGTCAGATGGTTACAGGAGGAGGAACTTGATTTGAAGCAGTATCATGTTAATATCACACAAATACTCAAGCCATCTTTCCTTTGCCAATTGTTGAGGAAAAACATATGTGCCAATGTGTGTGCCATCTACTTGCATTTTTCCTTGCCGGTGCGTTTTGGTAAAGGATGCTAGTGTTACAGTAGTCGTAAGGGGAGGGTATGTATGCTGATGTGTTGCAGGAGAAAGCTCTTGGACACCCTCACAGGATGAGGCAGCATGGAAGATGGAGGTTGTTAGCTGTGTCTGAAAAGGACATGGCATAGCTTTTAAAGAAGCTGTGCAGGAGCTTGAAGTTTTTCTGGTGTGCTTTACTGGTTTCACTGAAAATTTATTTTTCTTATTAAGTCTCAGTGTTTTGCCTGTCAGCATGGAGAAGAGTAATGGCCGGACAAAAGTAGTGGAATTCCTTTTCAGGCATAACGCTTATTAGGAACCAGTAATTGTGGTAGGAGGGTATGAGTTTCTCTGGGCTGTTGTCAGTGTAGTAGCAGAGCTGAGTGTCAGGAACGTGTATGTTACCCGCGGTTCCTGCAGTGGTTCTGTGCATGGAGAACAGAAGTTAACACGAGGGATGGGGCTCAGTGTCTACGGAGCAGCACAGTCACTGGCCCGCTAGGCTTTGGCAGCCGGGAAGAAGGAGCGTGTCGTATTGCCTAAGCACGTTAACTGTGTGAGCTCAGCTCCCTTTCCAGCTGCGGAAGTTGGTTTGCTCTGGAAATGTGCACATTGGCTCTCTGATGGGTGTTTCACTTGCAGCTGAATAGATGTCACCTCTGGTTCAGAGGGGAGGTGTTGCAGGTGCTCAGTTAGGTCGTGCCACTTGTCTCTGGCATTGCTTTGGTTTACACTGTTTTGTTTGTCTTCATTCTCCTAATTCCTTAACCTTGTGCTATATTTTACTTGCTGTAGCTATTTTTTGCCTCTGTAACGTTCTGGCTAAGCAGGCTGCCACAGTCGAAGGAATTGGTGTTTGTAAACTGAGCTGTGTTAACTGACACTATGAATGCTCTGTGCCTGCCAAAGGGGAGTGGCAGAACACAGGCAGGGTCAATCACTTGCCTGATTCTAACGTGATTGCTTCAGATGCTGTCCTTATCCTAAGAAACTGTTAGATTTGCAGGCATCTATTATGAAGTAGAAGGTTTTCCCCATTTGTTTTGATGGGCTTAGTATAAAAACTGTTAATGTGCTGGATGAGCAGCTGCTGCCTGATGTGTTTGAGATATTTGCCCATTAGGATGCCTGGAGCCGGCAGTGTGAGGGCGGTTTGCAGGTCCCAGCGGTGGCAAGCAGCAGTGCTCGGATGCAGGTCATGTCATCTCTGCTCTGTTGTTGCGCTGCGGCAGGGATGGCTCGTCCTGTGTTTTCTCCTCCTGTGGATGGAGGCGTGTGGCCATCGTGAAACTCTTGCTGTCCTCCAAGGAGGGTCTGTGTTTCTCTGCATCATTGCCT
This sequence comes from Irena cyanogastra, assembly GCA_013397155.1. Classification (NCBI taxonomy): domain Eukaryota; kingdom Metazoa; phylum Chordata; class Aves; order Passeriformes; family Irenidae; genus Irena; species Irena cyanogastra. The sequence continues at coordinate 449,597 of VWZV01008063.1, read as the reverse complement.
AGCTGCTGACAAGGAAGGAGCATGAATTCCTCATCTTTCCTGGTTGTCTCAGGAGTGGACTTCAGTCTCTTTCAGTGTCTCCTGGTTAAGAAGGTAAGAACCTTTGCCTTCCTCTCCTCATTCACATGTTCCTTGCTCATGCTTGTTTAGGTTGGTTACTTTTTTTTTGTTCCAGGGAGATGTCTTGGATATGAGTGGGTTCATCTATGGGTTCAACTGGGTCTCTGAACAGAGGCAGGGTGGGGGAAAGTAGAAAAGTGAAGGTTACCAACTGGAGATAAAAAAACCCAGCTTTGATCCTAGATGACTGTCATAATGAAATAAGGAATACTTATTTTGGTTTGATAGCAGAAAACATGCTCCTTTGTCCTTGAGCTTCACGTGTTAAAGCACTCTGGTCTAGTGGAACTGAAAATTGGCAGACTGGGAGTGTTTACTCTGTAAGGGTAGAAGAGTATTCTCTTCACCTCGCTTCGTTTCTGAGCCTACGGGTGAAAGTACAGAAGAAATTATTATAGAGACTCAAGTGAGGGTGAACATCTCTGTGCAGGCGTTATCTTGCTCTTGAAGAGGTATCGAAGCTGGTATTGCTGCAAAGAGCATCACATGGCTCTTGGGAGAGCCGTTAACTCCACAGATGGAGAAACAAAAATGAAGGGATTTGCCCTGAGTCCTAGGAGTCTCTACAAGAGGTACCGGTAGAGTTTGGATCATCCTGGATCTGTGATGACTTCTTCCTCATCCCTTCTGTAACATGCTGCACCTTAATTGCCACATGCAAAACTGAGATAGGAATTCTCATGTTACAGGGCTTGAGATTTTTTTCAGAGTCATGTCTATGTTGGACTTCTATCTGAACTTGTATGCTATTTAAATGGATGAATTTGTTCCTATGGTGCCTAGAAACTTCAGTGGGCAAGTCTCTACCAATTATGTGCCAAAACATAGGGATGGTCCAATTGCTGGTTTGTTTCAGTTCTGTTGAAGTGACTAATTGTTGGAAATTTGTTACTCTGGCTGTGATTTTTATCTGTGCATCTTTCAGTAGCAGTTGTAATGAGTAATTGTTGCAGCATTTTGCTTCTTAGGAAGCAAAAAATAGCTTTGCAAGTGAGTGATTAATGTGACATTTTCTTATGTTCTTTTGCAATTCCTGCAAGTTGAAAAACTGAATGTGCTTTTATTTAGAGAAATTGTTGTTAAACATGTTTTTTCTTGTTCTGGATAATTAACTTGCGTATAACTGTGAGAGTGGTGGAGAGCAAGTAGGTCATGAAAGAAGGTAGGGCACTAAATTCTACTCAGCTGACATGTATGTATAAGAACCTGACCTGAATACAACGTGTGTTCATGAGACTAGAATAGGAAGAGTGAATGAAATTTAGTGTGTCAGCATTAGACATGGCATCAGTTCTGGTTTGTGTCATCTGCAGGAAAATAAGTTGTTTGGAGAAAAGCAAATGAAGTGATGCCTTCTTTAAGCCTTGCTGCTGTGTCTGTGTAGAGCTCAGTAGCACAGTCTGCATCTATAGAGTTGAGACCTTCAACTTGCTCTGAGTTTGGATGAATTATCACTTGGCTTTTACTTCATGAGGACTTGTGTAAGCAACAGGAGGAGTGTTTGATCCCAGGAGGAGCTATCCAGAGCCTTCTTAGGCAACCGAAGATAGAAAAACAAGTTTGTTATTTTGGCCACTCAAAAGGAAGCGGTTTGCTGCATTTTATTTGGTTTAGTCTTGTAGTCTTCAAGTTCCATCCGTCCTGGTGTGACTTTACAGTATTATCCTCCCAGCTTTGTGCTTTCTTCAAATATTTGATTTCTTCAGTAAGCCTTTTATGCTCTTCTTATGACTTGCTGTTTTGTTCAACTGATATCAAATGGTATGGCTGTGTTTTTAGGAGGATGCTTTTGCCCAAGGACGTCTTTGAGTTCAGATGGTACTTGGGTGCTAACACTTTTTTGTGAGACTTCCCCAAAACCACAAGCTTCCAGATGAGTCCATTTAATGGACATGGGAGTTATATGAGAAAAATTAAATGATGTTGATAATCTTGACTCCTTTTGAAATCCTGTTGCCATTGCAGCGTAGCTTGTTTATTTAACATTATCAAGCTGCTTAGACTTACGAAATTTCAGTGTATAGTTTATTTAAAGTTGTCAATTATTACAGTGTGAAGTTTGGGATCCCAAGCACAGAAGTGCTGAAAGGTCTTGAGAGATGATTTATATGCAGTCTGAAGTATTCAAATATATTCAGCATGTATCAGAGGTTCAGGCCTGTCCCCATGCAGATGGCAGGGAGGTATTATAGCCTGAAATGGCATATAATGCTGCTCATTGGTGTAAGCAGGTTGGATCTCAGATATTGTCCTCTTAAAGTTCACTGATCCCCTGTTGTTCTTAGGCTGGATAAGTCTGTATCTCAGCATACACCTTTGGCGTGCTAGAGTTTAAATGTGCACCAGCATTTATGCAAGGTAAAGATTAGGGGATAATATAATGAAAATCTTTCTTAATTATTGGTTTTGGGTGTTTTAGCACTAATTCCAGGCAGTCAGTCTAATTCTAGTCATGCTCCTGGATGAAATGGTCTGTGCATTATGCTCAGATATGAACATGAGTGAGACTGTAGGCTCTTCCTAGCAGGGAGAGGTGGGCTTCATCTTAGTAATTTGTATGTGTGAGATGCCTTAGAAAGGGAGGAAAACAGAGACTCTTCCAGTGACATCTGCCTCAGTCTGAAGTGCGGCTGGCGTTACAGACGGCTTGGTTTGTGTCTGCATGGCCTGGTGGCTCTTGTCTTTGTGTGGCAGCCAGAGGTGGCACTAGTCCAGGACGCCGCGAACCAGCCGCTGGGCCAGAGCCGGGCTCTGTGTGTGGAGCTTTGTTCCCATGCCACGGCGGCTCAGGGGCATTCAGTGCACAGTTAGTCATGGGGGAAGTTGGAGAGCCCTGCTTCGTTTCTCATTCCTGGCCCTCCACATGGAAATCACAGTTCAAGCAGTGATTTCAAGGAAAATGAAAGACCAGCTAGAGAGTGAGTAAGAGTTTGGTAAAGATAAGGTGTTTGTTTTCTTAACTGGTTGGTAACTATATGGTATGACCATTAAGTTCAATTCCAAAAAAGTCATGGTATTTGCATATTGGCTATATAATATCTACCTGCCGATTTAACTAATTTGTAACTACATTTGATTTTTTTGATTATACTGGACCTAAAATCAAGCTTTATTTAAAAAAGTAACCAATGACATTTGAAATGCATCTATAAAATGAAATGAGTTTGTGCTCTTAACCTCACTGTTGTGGAATGGTGAACTCTGTCGAGCCTACATGCACAGATCATGTCGTTGTTGTGGTTTTTCAGCTCACTCTGTTTTCAGGTCAGACCAAACTACAGCTGGAGCAGAGTTCCGTGAACGTAGACACAAGATAGGGAAGACATGCAATAGATAAAACTTGTTCAAAGTTTTCAGGTTTTTGGATTTTTTTTGTAAACTGCAAGTGGATGCTCATTGTAGGTGTCTTATCAATGTCTTGGGTAAGTTGAAAAGCTTTCTTGTGAAAAGCACAAGTGAGTAAGTAGATGTTAACAATTTTCACAGTAAATAAATTGAACTGTTGATGATCTGCTGGTTGTGTTCTGTGGTCCTTTCCTTATAGACAGGAAGGAAGTATTACTTCACGTACATACAAGCTTCTGTTAAATGTAGTTGTAGAGGTAAATGCATTAGATTTTTTTTTCCAGTGAACAGAAAGAGGTGGTGATGTAATACATGAAAGTAGTACAGTGGTTGTGACTGACTCTCAAGCAGCTTGATTGAAGATCGAATTACAGAGAGGTTTTTGGTCTTTTTCCAGCCAGAGTATAAGAAGGCATCAGCTTTACCCTAAGAAATAAAATGTTTTGTCTTGGGTGCATAGGATGGATTCCTTGCAGGGTGTATCGAATGCTTGTGTTTTTTGGTTTAGTTTATTTTTTTTAAAGCATGCACTAGGTGGGCTTTTTAGTCAATCGGCTTTCATCTTCCTTAAACTTTGGTTAATGCAGGAACTGCAAGTGTGTTAGGAAATTTATCTGCTTTAGGAAACAGGTATTTTTTGTTTCTCTAGCAGTCAAGTAGCCAAGGCTGTCAGGCAGAAGGTGCCATGCAAGCAGTAGTCAAATGTGGTTATCAGGTCACCACCTGGTCATGGAGAAGCAGGTGTGATGATGATGGGCTGTACTGTGGGACACAGAGCTCTGTTCCTTTTGCTGTTCACTACACTGAATCCTAGCCATCTCAGGTTTGGCCCTTGGGCATGTCTGGTGCACAAGTGTTAATAAATACTGAGACTTCTCACAAAAGTCTATAGCAGGTTCTGCTTTCCTGTCTTGCTCAGTAACTTAAATGTCTTGGATCTCCCAGGCAGTCTCTGGTGCTACTGTCAGAGCTTTTTTGTGAGGTTGGCCCACTGCTGATGCTGGGAGAACTGGAATCTGAGCATACAAGCCATTAGCAGAGGTATGTGTGGCAGACAGGCCTGCTGTGGCTGCATGGTGATGTCCTGCTGGCATGTGATTCACAGCTGCTGTTTTCCCAGTGCTGCCGTAGGAGCGGATGCTGATTTGAGAAAAACAGTGCTACTTGTCTAAACTAGCCCTGATAGGCAGCTTGTTACATGGTGGGAATTTGTGTGGGCAGTGGGAAAGGGAGCAGTGGTATGGCCCTTGGAATGCATTGTCTGCATGCTTAAAATAAAGTGGAGAAACACTGAACTCTGAAGTGTGTGTGTAGAAATGGAGTATTTTAGAAGTAGGGAGCTATTTCTGTACTTCATTTGGGGAATGCTGAGCTCTTGAGCTTGGAAGCAATATCTATCAAATATTCTTCGAGGCAGAGCTGTGTCTCAGAGCCCTGTGTTCATGACTGAGGCTTGTGGGGTAAGCTTCACTAAGAATACCCATGTCCATGTGCACTGCACACGAAAGCACAGATATAAATGTGCAGAAAGGTGGATGTGTATCTATGCCTTCCACACAGGGAGCACACACATAGGTGTGTGTTAGGGTTTGGCTTGGCAGCCACACAGCAGTGCTCGGGGGGCAGGTCATGTATGGTGCCTTCCCAGGATCTGGGATGCTCAGGGCGAGCAGTGACTGGGGCACGGAGGCAGCGGCATTTGAGCGAGCAGCGTATGGCAGTGTCCTGGCGTGGGGAACACTGGATGCTCCTCAGCCCACAGTCTGGAAGTTGGCATGAGGCACCCGCCGGCTGCTGCAGGAATTTGTGTTACACTGCTGGAAAACAGACCTTTAGTAATAGGACATCCCCTCATCTTCTCATGCAGAGGTGCTTCAGGAATGGGAAGATAGAACTGTGGCTTCCTTCTCTGGTGGAACTTGTGACAAACCTTAACAATAAATCAGAGATTTTTCAGGCAGCTTGAAAAAGGCATTTTAAGTTTCTGTTAAAGGTTACTCCCTCAACATGGTGTTTGGGATCTGATGAGAAATTCAAATGTTGGAGCTCTGTGCGTTTTTAAAGGTTTTGCTGGCAAAAACAGATGGAAAGCTGCACAGTTTCAAGAATTAATATTTTCTATGCAAAACTTAGGTGTTTTTTGTGTGTGCTTTTCGTCTGCCATGCCTAAAAGTGCCTGCAATACAGCATCTGTGCTGGCTGACAGAAGGCAGTGCCTCTGGGGCAAGGACTGCTGTCCTTGTGGGGAGGAGGGAGGTTCTGAGAATTTGTACGAGTGAATCTATCCCAATAGGATGCCAATTGACATGCAGAGTTAGGGGCGTTGTTGCAGCACACCAGAAGGGAAATGGAGCAGCAGGGTGGGAGCGGCGGCTCTCTGGCACTGTAGCAGCACATGAGGATTTTGGAAGGACTCTGGAGAGCCAAAGTGCCGATGTGTCTTTCACACAACATGAAGGTGGGATCAAAACTGACCTGCAGGAAACAGCTCTTGCCATGGGTCTGCCTGCAACTGTGGCAGAAAGGGGTTGTCTCCAAATTCCTGGTAAAATGGATATATTGTTCGATGCAGGTTGACAAAGGGCCTTTGCTAGTGCTCCACACACAAGTAGATGGGATATGATTAGCTGTTTTTCTTGAGGTTGTGCTTTTTTTGTGGAGAAGGATGAATTCTTTCTGGAGTTTTTTCTTCATGTTATTTGCTTTTGGACAGTACTTTCTTTTGTGTTGGAGTACCACAGAAACTGTAGAGATTAGACTTGGAGGGGAAGGGGGGGTGTTTGGGGCTATTTTCATTGTTTGGTTTGGTGATTTTGTTTTGGAGTTTTTTGGTGGGATTTTATGGGTTGGTTTGTTTTTTGGTTTGTGGGTTTTAATTTTTTTTTCCCCCTGGAAGAAAGATGCTTAAAACATTTAATCAGGTCTTACTGCTCTCCTGGACTTGGAGTGATGTTTTATTTGTTCATATTGCCAGGAGCCTGTTTGAAGGCATTTGTGCTTGAACTGGTCTTACTCTGTGTTTTGAGTGGATTCAGAGTCCATGCAGTGGTTCTTGCCAGTGCATTGGGCTTGCAGCCACAGTGCTTGGAAGGCTGTGCAGTTCTGGGAGGTGGGTTGGCTCTGGCTTCAGGTCAGCCTGATCTTGAAGATCTGTCCCTGGAGTTAGCAGGGAACAGACGTGTACAAGTGGCCCAGGCATCAAGTGATTCTCAGAGTAAGTTAGCAGTGAAAGTGTTGTTAAGTGAAGAAAGGTATTCAGGACACAGATAAATGTACTGAAATAATCATTGTATGGGAGAGGATCTGGAGTACTGAAAAGCCAGACCTGGTGTTGTAAAGAAAATTAGCATGTGGATGGATAGCTGTCTGGTTGCAGCACTGGGGAGAAAGAGGGTTAGCAGACTATGTGTGGGTGGACAGGTCCGGGAAATAACTGCACTTGAACCTGTTTCTCTAGCTTGGTCGGGAGGGATGCAAGGCTATCTCCCTGACCAAGGTCATGTGAAGCTGAGAGCTTGTCTTGTCAGCGGGCTTCAAATTAGAAATAAACTATCCTTTTGGTTGTTGTTGGCCTTTGTTAACAACAGCTTTCCAGTGAACTTTATTAAGAACAGCTTTCCCCAGGGACTGTAAAGCCAGTGTGGAACTATGCTGTGATGGAGGCAGTCAGATTGGCCTTGGAACCCGTGTTGAGGCTCACAGCTCTGAGGTTTCATGTCTTCAAAAACATTCCTCCTGAACCCAAGCTCATACTGATTGAGTTGAGGAAGTTCCTAAATACCTAACTGCGCACATTGCATAGGCACATGAGAACAACTAGGATCTGTTGGTGTACATGTTTATTTCTTCATTCATTTCAGCTTTTGAAATGTACAGGAAAAACACATGTGACTACTGTATCTGAAAACAGACTTCTGTATAATCATTAGCTTTATCAAAGCATATTTTTGAGTATTTATTTGTCTGAATGGAAATAAATGCTGGAACCTCAGCCACCTCTCCAAAACAGCAGAGTTTTAATGGATTTGTAAGAAACCATTTACAGTGTAGTAGCCATTCCTGCTTCAGCTTTTACAGATGTGATTAGTGGTTGCTGTGTGTTACTATAGAGGTAAAATCCTTCTGTGCCAGAAGTTGTGTACTGTTTGTCTGAGATTTGGATAAATAGTCAAGAGATTCACTACAAGGAAAAACAACATTTGGTGCTTTTGTATGTTTCAAAAAAAATCTGTATGATTTTAAAAAAGGTGTTGTCTATATATACATAATAGATGTAACTTTATTCAGAATATCTTTGTTAATATTCTTCTAGACTGTCTCCACAAATGGCACTCAGCACTCTGAAAGATGGTAGAGTCGCTGGAAGGTTTTTCAGCCTTGTTTTGTTCTACCTGAGTAAGCAAATAGGGTACTTAGAATTCTGACAGCTCTGCTGTTTCCTGGTTTGAGTTGCAGCAATGTAACATGATAAAGTGTAAATGGTATATTGAAGTCTGTGGAATTACTCAAGGTTGACCTTAAATACATGTAGGAAAAAACCAAACCTGAGCCTGATGTAGAATTTCTTTAAAAACAAAGTAGCTAGCCCAGAAAAAAGCCCAAATCATTGCTGGTTAGCTGATAATAAGATCTCGAAAGTGCATAGTTAAGGTGACAGATAGTTCAAGGAAAGAAAAGTAAGCAAGATGTGTGAACTTTTTAAGGAGTTTAATTCTTCTGAGCATCTATTGGCTTATCTAACTCTAGATGCTGTAGAAAGGCTTCTTATGAGCATTCCGGGGAAAAGTGGACAGCAATGTGCCTGTCCTTGGGAGGATTTAACCTTGAAGTGACTTTGGTGGAAATAAAAGACTGAAAGAAATGAAGCTCCTTGTTGTGTTGAACACCAGACAGCAACGGAGCCCCACATGGCCCGGTGGGAGGGGAGAGAGAACAGGAAGGGGAGCAGTGGGAAAACGTGTGAGCTGGTAGCAGGACAGGTCACCTAGCCGGGTCTAGCTCAGAGTTGTGCCGCTTGACTCTTGGAGGACAGGATTTTTATAGCGGTGGTATTTACTGATGGCAAACGTTTCAAGATCAGGGATCGGCTTCTTGCCAAAACGGGACCAGGTCTGCTTTTTCAGTCCCTGGGATTCAACTGCTGGCTGATATCGCCACCTAATGGCAAGAGCAGCGCTTGGCCGAGCATTTAGGGGCTTTCTGCTGCTTTGCACTGGTGGGTTCTACCTAGGGCTGTCTGCTTAGGCTACGTTGGAAGAGTTGTGTGGGAAACTTGACATCTGGAGTTCTGTTTTGAACTCCTGCTAGTCAGAGAGAATTTCAAGGCTATAAAACTGGTTTAAGAAGTCAAGAATTAGTTATTACCTTCTAATCATGAGTGTTTTGCTTTACCTGACTACTGCTTTATGTTTTTGGTTAAATATTGGTGCTTAAAAACCAGGTAATTTTATTGTGAGGACAGTACAAAAACTCTTCTGCTAATGAAGGTCTGGCACATCACTCTGGCAGAGTTCCACAGGCTGGAGCCTTCTTGCATCATTTCAGTGCCAGCTGGAGTTCAGTGTTAACAACTTGAGCTGTTAAGAGTGGGTGTCCTGTGAATTTTTTAGCGAGGCCCTATGTAAACTAGGGTGAGGTTGTTGAATTAAACTTGGAGTAATTCTGCTTTGACAGCCTAGCATGTCATTTGACTAAATGAGGATTAAGTTGAAAAATAATAAATACTTAATCTTAAAGAGAAGTTCTTTAATAAAACTTATCATGACTGCCACTCAAGAAGCTGTACTTGTTGGCGCAAGCACATGAGACTTGCATCAAATGAGGTGCACTATACTTCATCAACACAGCTTGCAGATGCTGCTGGGTACCGTGATATCCAAGGTGAGTGTCCATTTCAATTGGCTGCCTGGTTCTCTGAGTAGTTAATCATTTTGATTGGCTTACTTGTGTCCTGGTGGTGTACCCAAGCTCCTGCCCTAGTACAGAGTTCCTGTGGTGCTGGTTGGCTTTGGATCAGACAGCAGTTGAGGAAAGCAGGGATTTACATGAGCTCTCCTGTGAGGTGGATTTGTTGTAACTGTGGGTAAGCTGTGCATGTGAGCCTTGAGGTGATGCCAGTGTGGCCTCCTTGAGCAGCAGGCAGGACTAACAGGAGGCAGCTGAAGCAGCACTGTTGGGTTTCACTTCAGTGTCCTGAGCTTTGGGGAGTACTTCTTGTGTGGATTGTTTCACTTGTGTATGTATTTCCTGCTTCCTTGATTCTTCTCTACCGGAGGAGGAGGAAAAAACCCTCATACTGGGAAGTAGGCTCAACTATGTGGTTCCCAGTTCATGCCATTGGTTGACTAAGAATGTTCCTGGTGGGACTGGTTGTAAGAAAACGCTTAATTCTAGTCTGCACATTCAGCATAGTTTAAATAAAACCACTTCTCTAGGGCTGTTTTGCTTGTGCTGTCTGGGGCTCCAGGGAGGCTGTTGAGGCTAACCTGACAAGTCTCTCAAGACTTTTTCTCAATATTTTATTTTTTATATATTAAAATGTGGGTTTAGGGAATTAATGTACCTTGACTTGATTCAGGTTTTTGAATGACTGAGTACTTCAGGGTTGATATCTCAATACGCAGTTTTGTGCTTTATGAGTTCATTTGAATGTGAAAATGCTTTTCTAGTGTTTTCATGTAATGTTGCAAGAAAATAGGAAGATTTCAATGATTTTGTTGTGAGTACTTGATATAAAAGTGGAGGGTAGAGGTAACAAATACTTCACTTTTGGAGCGCTTGTTACTCGTTGCTCAGTGACCGACATGGTCTTTGTTGCTCACCCTTAAGGATGTAGTGATGTTGACTAGAGGAATACCAAGCTCAGGTAGCAGCTTCTTTCCGCACTTGTGTTCTCCAGGTGGCTTCTCAACCGTGTTTCTGGTGCGTACGCCCAGTGGGACACGCTGTGCGCTGAAGAGGATGTGTGTGAATAATGTGCCAGACCTCAACGTCTGCAAGAGAGAAATCACCATCATGGTAAGGCGGCAGCTACTTGGGGCTGGAGGATGCGTCAGTAGCGTACACACATCAAATGCCTCTCAAGCGTTTCTAGACACCTCTTGCTTTTGATGCTGTGCTCCTGATTTTCCACCAGTGCTTACAGAAACTAATGCTGACTTTAGGGTTGGTGCATGATGAATTTCTGAATGAGTTAGTCAAATATGTATTTGACGCCTTAGATGAAATGTGTATATTCCATTTGTTTAGTACGTCTGGTTCCCAAGCAAAAGGAATTCCTTCCAGTGCTGCAGTGGCAATGGGAAATTGCTCTTCTTTTTCTCAGTACTGAAGTGTAATGTGCATTTTCTTTTTCAGAAAGAGTTATCTGGGCACAAGAACGTTGTGAGTTATTTGGACTGTGCTGTCAACTCGCTAAGTGATAACGTGTGGGAGGTGCTCATCCTCATGGAGTACTGCCGAGGTAAGAGTCATTGCCTAGGTTTCCAGAGGAAAATGTTTCTACTACCACCTGTGATTTTGCTGAAAACTGTTCCCTTAATATAAGAGGCTAACGTATAGGTGTCACAGCTGGAATCCGGGTAGTTTCCTTTTTCTGTTGGCGTTGCTGCCTAGGCACTGGACAAAACTTAAAAGTTTGATGAAGCTTTGTAACTAAATATGGTTACAAACAGGGAAATTCATTCTCTATGTATGAAGTGCAGTTGTGCTGTTCTGCTAAGCAACATGTGGTCCTAAGCAACATGTACCTGGAATGTAACTTGATAGGCAAGATTGGCAAATTTTCACCACTCCTCTCCCTCTGCTGTTTTTGTTTTAGGTGACAGCATTGGAGAAGCGTTACCTGACAGGTGATTTCCTACAAATGGGTTTAGTAAAGTTCAGGCTGGTAGTGTTGTCCAAAAAGATGTTAGCTACGTTTTCCTGCTGGACAATCTGACTTTGTTTGAAACAGTACCCAAGTCAGGGACTGTCTGTTTTGTTTGGTTGGTTTTTTTTTTTTCCCAGTTCACATATATATGGAATAAACTTGCCAATGAGTTTAACTTGTGAAGTTTGCCTAAAATCTAGGGAGACTGGGTGCTGGCCTCCTAGTATGAGCTGCTGGTTAACCCAGCTAATTGGTGATACTCTGGGATGAGTGCTGCAAGCACAAAGTAAATACTTGTAGAAAGAAGCCATCCCATGGTGTGTACTGCTTGACCAATACTTTGAGCTGAGGCGTATGTGGGTTATATTTGCAGTAGAAGCAGTGAGCATTACAGTTAGTGCTATCTGTAACATAAGGAGCTGAAGGTAACCTTCAGGTAGATTTTGGGGAATGGAAAAAGGAGAACTTGAAAACTAATGGCCATGTTTTTGGCCCTTTACCCTGCTTGTATGGGCGAATTTCTGTACCTCTGCGGGAGCTCAGTTCTGACTCCCTGTGGGTAGTACTCTTTCCCTAATGGTCCTGGTAAATAGCCCTGTGGGTGTCAGCTGTCAGATCACTGGACAGTGGTAGGCTTCCTGTGTTCCAAGCATCCTTGTTGGACAGAATGCACACCAAGGCCTTGCTATGTCTTTGCAAGAACCCTGCTTCATCTCTGTGCAGTGAGCATTGTGGTAGGAAGAGCTTAGTGGTGTCTGGTACAGTTACTTCAAGAAACAGGAAAGTATTGATTCCCAATCTTAAAAGAAACCTGTTAAAAGGGAAAGGAAGGTCTTCTTTCTTGGAGGTTGGGTTCAAGGCTTTGTTTGCCTCCTTCCCTGCCTCCCCCTTCTTCTGCTGTTGTCTCCCAGAAAGACAGAGAGGGTGTCTAGAGAATTAGTTCATGAACTCGGTTCATAGAGTTTGGGTTTTGGATCCTAATGCAAGAGACAACTTTGGGGTGACATACTGGTGTGATGGATGCTCTTTTTGTGTTTTCACCAGTTGGTTTCGAGCATGTTTTATCCTCAGGGACTGGATTGTTTTCGTTTGAGCCAATGATTTTTCTCTTTAGGATGATTCAGGAATGTGTGGTTGGAAAACCAGGTTTGTTTTGTTCAAATACAGTAACTGTGGAAAACTTTCTTGCATCATATTTGTGGATATAATGCATATAATACTTATATTTAAGTATGTACTTCTGTACCTGATAGGAATTACTTGAAAGAAATTTCTCCTGTTTCTTTAGCTGGGCAAGTTGTGAACCAGATGAACCAGCGTCTGCAGACTGGCTTCACGGAGTCAGAAGTAATGAGAATATTTTGTGACACCTGCGAAGCTGTTGCCCGGTTGCATCAGTGCAAAACACCTATAGTTCACCGCGATCTCAAGGTATGACCTTCACTAAGAAAATCCAGGCTAAAATCAGGGATCTGCTTGAAAAGGATTGGGGATATAGGAGAAGTTTTCATGAGACAGGTTTCTAGTTGGGAGCTTGCTGTTGGCGGAGCTGTAGACAGACATTAACCGTAGGACGTAATTTATTGCTAAAACAAAGTTTAGTGTTGATTTTTCGGAAAGCTTCCTGTTTGTCTGAGAACATGGAGTAACGCTTAACCTGGAAATGAATGCTTCTATATTAACTTCCTTTCTATTGTTGGTTTTTTTGAAGGTGGAGAATCTCTTGTTAAATGATAACGGGAACTATGTTCTCTGTGACTTTGGCAGTGCCACTAACAAATACCTGAACCCTCAAAAAGATGGTGTTAATATGGTTGAAGAAGAAATTAAAAAGTGAGTTTACTTTTAGGTGATCTATCCTAAGCAATGTGCTGCCAGGAAATTCCATATATTATAGTGTGGTGTGCATATATCCCTAATGAATTGAAATTAATGGCTGATCTTGAATTAAAAGACTGGAAGTATTTGGTAAGTTTTCTGCCGCTTATTCACAGATTGTTTTCCAAACTGCGATTCTTAAAAATAAAACTGCTGGGGGAAAGCATGCTGTTATGCAAGTAAATTGTTCAAAAATATGTCTGGCTCCTGGCTGTTTTAGGAGTTGGATATTTTTCATTTGTGCTTTTTTAATACTGCTAAACAAATACTTGCTAAGATACAAACAACTGATGTAAGTAAGTACTGCAATGGATATATGTAGAGTCTCATTTGCAAAGTATGGTTCATGTCCATTCTCCTGGAACTGATCAGAAAAATACTTAAACTTTTTTTAGACAGGCTCTTGAAAATGTGTGTTTTAGTTTTGCCCTTCTTGGCTAACTGCTGCGGGGGGGGGTAAATACAGGCTGCCTGTTTTCAAGTCATGAAGTGGTACAAGCTTTTTCCATCTCTGAAGTAATTGAACTACCTGTTGAGCAGTTGTTTGGGGGTGTTAGTGTTCTAAAGTCTGCATTCTGCATGTTTCAGTGTGAGACAGGGAGAGCCTGTGTAGGACTTGGCAGATACTCCCCTCAGGTGACTGGCTGCATGTGCACAGTCACTCCAGCAGAAGTCTGTGCTTTGGCGGAATTACACTGAAAGCCAATTTGAGCTGACTTAATACTTACTCTTGTGTATGATAGTTCATATTGCTGCCCTAGATATTATTTGTGATGCTGCAAATGCAGTGGTGACTTGGATCATGCAAGGCAATTGCAGGCACACGTTTGAAACTGGTATTATTGATCTGTGCGTGGTGGATCGGGACAACACACTCTCACTTCCGAGGTGAGGTTTTTATTTTTAGCTGTGTCTGTTCTGTTTTACTGCTAGGTACACTACGCTATCATACAGAGCTCCTGAGATGATCAATCTGTATGGAGGAAAGCCAATTACTACTAAGGCAGATATCTGGGTAAGCAAAAAATTGGATAGTATGATGTATGGGACTGGTTAAGGAAGGGGATACTAAAACCAGGATCAACTGACTGAAACATTAATTATTGGAAAATGAAATACCTTGAGCAGCTGTAGAACACAGAGCAGTAGAGGTTGTGGGTAGTTAAGTTTTTGTAAGTAAAGTGAGTCCTGTGTTGGATTTTTTTTTTTTATTTAAGGGAAGGGGATGTGATTTTGAACATCTCTTCTTATGTTGGCTTTAGTTGCTGCTTGATAGCCCCCCATGATTTCTTATGGAAAACAAGAAACCTGTTGCCAGTATGATCAAGAAAGGTGTTTTTATTAGTTGATGTGCAGGGAAGAAAGAAATGGGCAATTTAGTGCAAAGAGTAGTGATATCTGTGGGTGATACGACACTGAGAATGCAACTCTTAGTGTGCTCTGGTTTGTACTTGGTCTGCTACAGGAATCAGTGGAAGAGCAAGTGTTGTTAGAGCAGCTTTTGATCCATCAGCTTGTCACATCAGCTGTGTTCCAAAGTGCAGCTCCTACACAGCGCGTGAACATCACTGTAGCCAGGGTGCAGCATCTTGTTAGTGCTGCCCTGTTGTAGCAAGGGCTTGCTCTCATCCCCTCACAGGGCTTATGTTTCTTTTACAGGCACTGGGCTGCTTGCTGTATAAGCTCTGCTTCTTTTCACTTCCCTTTGGAGAAAGTCAGGTTGCCATTTGCGACGGGAGCTTTACTATCCCGGATGGCTCACGATACTCCCACAGCGTGCACTGCTTGATCAGTAAGTACACAGGCACTGGCAGCAGCCCTTCCAGCTCATAAAGCCAGCACAGCACAGCAGGTGCTGCTAAGCACCTTTGGTGTCAAGACCTGCCAAGTTCCACTGTGCCTCTCAACTCCCCAAGAGCCTTGTTGGAGCTCAAGGGAACCTTTTGGTTTCTCTGGTACTCAGGTGATTATTTTCTTCTTGAGGTGTCCATAAATCCCAAAGGAATAGGGGGAATGCAAAGAGGGCTTATATTTATTATTTAGCTGTACTTATTCCTGTTTTTTGCCCTTAAGTGTGTATTTTCTGTGGAACGTCAGACTGTTGACAGTATTTTCTGTCCAAGTTGGGCAGTTGTGCTTAGATAAAGTTCAAGTGCAGCTTTAGCGTTGCAGCATCAGTGTGTTGAGATTAATTGCACTGTGGGGACAATTTTAACAGTAGTTGCATGATTTATACCGGAACAAGAATCTGGAAAATTTTGGGCAACCCAAGAGTTAGATGGGAGCTCTGGCACAACTTTGGAAGCACTAAGTGTGTGAAGGAAAATTTTGGACAAGAAGCAGCACTGAGGCTTGTGATTTATCTGTCACCCAGGCACAGAGATGTGGGAGCTAATTTTTACAGTAATCATCAGTGTTGTCTTTGTTTTCAACTTGGAGTAGACTCAGTTGAAAGAGTGAGATGCCAGCATATGAAAAATTCAAAGGGTTTGAATAGGAGCTCTTAGGACTCTAAGTTATTGGTGTGTTGACCACACAGTTTATGCTTTTATATAGTAAGCAATACCAAATCCAAACCACTTTTTTGAGTGCACATTCATATTTGAGAAACAGCAGTTATGGTAGTAAGCACTTGCCTTCTGCCAGTACTGACAAAATGAGATGAGTTTTCAAGGTACTTAAGTACTTGTCTCTGTCACAGTGTTACTTTTTTTTTTTTTAAGAAAAGTATGCGTTTTAATCCTTTCTCCTAGGTATGAGTGCAGATTTTTAAATTCAATGAATGGCTGTGGCAAGATGAGCAATACTGATGTGGAATATATGTGGGTGAGGCAGAATGTCCTTATGTGAACTTCCCTTTGTTCTATTAGGAGTGTAAGTCCATAAAAAGCTGCACCTGGTCATAAAAGGTATTTCAGGGACCGTGGCTTTATCTCAGCTCTTTTGCAAGGCAGGGACTGGAGAGGAACAAGCTGAACATGCCCCATTTCATAATCAAGTGGCAGGAGTCACTTCAGTGAGTGTTCTGCTTCCATGTCATGGTCCTGCAACTGAGTGCTGGAATCTGTTATTTTGTGAAACCCGTTAAAAATTAAACTTGCTGTGAACTGTACAGGACATGAAATAATGGCTTTGTGTGAAATTCTAGGACCTACCTGATATTATTTTTTCAACCTATGGAGGATTTTTGTAAAATGATGTGTTAGGTTGGCTGATCTACTGAGCATTTATGCAAGTGTAGTTCACTTTGCTCATCAGAAGTGAGAAGTTAAATTTTCATAATGTGTTCATTTGCTTCATAGCAGAACATACTTTTAGAGGCTTAGGTTTTTTTCCGAAAGTCTATTTTATTGTTTATTTAGGTTCTCTGGTTATCTAGGCAAGATTGCTGGATTATTTATACTGTGTTGTAGAGGAGACAGTATCAAATAAGCTGGATTTCTTGGAAAAACACCAAACCTTTTCATTTGGGAAGCATATGTTTGAGAGGTAACATGGGATTGTGTGTCTTGTCAGTGAAAGGTCCTTGTATTCCTGAAACTGGCATTTTTGTATGCAAAATTGTTCATAGTCAATGAAACCTACGGACATGAGCCTTAGCAATGATGTAGAAAGATCTGTCAATCTTATTTTAGCTACATTGAATTTTGTGTTAATCCTAGAAAATGTTAGTGCAGTGAGTTGTTTTTGTGTTGTTTTTCTCTGCAGTTACTTATTCCTACTTCAGTTTAGCTCCCTTTTCCACAGCTGAGCATCAGCATACCAAGCAGCATACATGTTCTGCAGCTGTCTTTGACCCTATAAACCATTTGACTTGACAAAAAGTATTTTAAAAAGTTCCCCAAACCCAAGGTGGCAGTGCAAATGAGTCTTATGGTGGTAAGCCGATTTGGTGGAACTGCTGGGTTTTTTCCCTTGCTGGTAGCGTACTGTCTCAACAGGCTTTTTGTGATCTAGCAGTGATAAGTCTTATCAATTTTTGCAGGATATATGCTTGAACCAGATCAAGAGAAGAGACCTGATATCTTTCAAGTATCTTACTTTGCCTTTAAAATTGCCAAAAAAGAGTGTCCAGTGTCTAATATTAATGTAAGTACTCTTGACTTCCTTTTGTATTTTCAGTGTGTTACGTAGGTAGTATTGAGAAGTCTGTTGGAGGAACTGAGAGATCACATCAGTTCTGTCACATGCCTGGTTCCTAAATGTAACACAGAGCAGAGAACAGGTCAAGCTGATGTTGTGTATGTGCAGTATGAGCTCTCTATAAACAAAATATGTTAATTTTGAGGGCATAGCTCCGTGGGCTGTATTGATAGCATACCAATACCTGGCTTAGGATTTTAGCCATTAGTAATCTCTTAATACAATCAATATGAAATATACTGGTGTTAACCTTGTTGACAGTAGAAGGCTGAATGTTGTAAATGGAGTGTCAAGAGCATGTATGTTTGCTCTTGGATAAGCCCTTCACTTAGGCATCCTTAGCAGTTGTGTTTGTCCATTGGAAGGGCTCCAGTGAGCTGGAAAGCAAACAGAGCAGTACTTGAGTCAGCCTGCCTTCTTACCCTTGCTTTCCATGGGGGTCTGAGCTTGGTCTCCAAGATCTGCTTCACAGATATAAATGAATTATCTGTAGTAAAATGGAGTTTGGGGACCTGTAGCTAATGTTGAGTGTTTATAAAGTGGTTCTCGAGACAAGCATCAGGAAAAATCCATCTCAAAATTGAGTTTGCAACAGGTGTTGGTTGTAGTAATCTCTGTCTTCAGAGGCAGAGCAGTGCATTTTCTCAGATCTCTTTCAATTGCTTTTTTCCTATATCCTTGTAGAGGGAGGTCCTCAGTAAATTTGAGTGTTGCCTTTTGGAAACACAGATTAAAGTAAACCAACAAGTCTTGAAATACTTGATAATTAACTGTGTCTATTATTTGACCGGATTCAGATTTGCATTGGTTATGCGCACTTGTCATTAGAGTGGATGGATTTCCTCCTTTGCCCCAAACTGCCATGTTCCTTATAAAACAGAGTCTAAGTGATGTGGGATTCATTCAGGAATGTGATTGAGGTGGGGGTAAAGTAAAAACCCATCGAAGCTTTGGTGCTGTATGGTTTTCTGGAATATGTGTTGAGGTGGAAGAGCAGAGTGTGCTAAAAACAGTTTCCTCCAAAGACTGGACTTTGCTTTAGAGCTTGGGGCTGAAGTGAGTCTCTGTGCAGTCACACACAATTCCTTGGAGAAGATGATGTACCTTATTGTTGATAGTTGGCAGTGCAAATGAAATGAAGCAGCTGACACACGACTCAGACTAGTCAGGTTCTGTGTTACATCTGCAACGCATTGAGAGGATATAGAGGTACTGTTAAGTTAAACCCTTTTTCAGCTACAGCTGTGAATTCTGCATGAAGCCTTGTAATGTGGAGGTGTTGAATCCAAGTATTCCTCTTCAATATGTAATGAATTCTTTTCTTCCAGGATTTTTGTTTTTTTAATTTATTCAAATTTGTTTTTCTCAAGAATTCTCCTGTCCCTTCAAGTCTTCCTGAACCCATGACAGCTAGTGAGGCAGCTGCTAGAAAAAGCCAAATAAAAGCAAGGTGAGCAGAGCATGTGATGTAAATTTTCTTTCTCCTAATGTTATTAAGCTACATGTTTGTTTAAAATCTGTTTTCATATACTCGTTAATAATTGAGATGTTACCGCAGTAGAAGTCATTAGATAAACTGTGTTTCTAAGAGTTTCAAGTCTGTTTGGATTCCACTCCTTTGCTTTTTTATTGTCTTGAGAATCCAGGGACAGAAACACATGTTTTGAAGGTAAATGGATTTTGTTATTTGTTTCTGACAAATTGAAGTTTTTATGGAAGCACATTTGCTTTTTTGTCCTTGTTAGTAGAAACCAACTCAAAACCTTGGAAATTCCTCTCCATGCTTCTGATTTGTGCTATGATGCATTGTGTATGTGCTTAAGGCTGATGCTGGATAAGTCCTTTACCCTTTCATTCCTTCTTAATTGAAGTTATTTGGGTTTGAACCTACCGGCATGTGTGAGTCAGATACATTTACATTCAGCTATATCAGCTCCGTTTGCAAAAAAAGAAACAAAAATGTAAGACACTAGTAGAAATAGGTCAAATTATTTCCAACGCATAATGTTTTCCTTCATCTTATTCCTTGTACGTGTGAACAGCAGTGCAGTTCCTAATTGTAGGGTTGTGGACTCAAGCGCAGGACCGGAGTTTTAGGAAAGGAATTTTAAGATACTTATGTGCAGTGCAGAAGTAGAGTAGCACATGATTAAGACATAAATCAGCTGTTAAGAGATGTACTGTGTCAAATTTCAAGTTGAAATAGTTGTCTTTCCATCAAGTATCTTATATGGGAAAAACTGCCCTTTCAGAATAACGGATGCTGTTGGACCAACAGAAACCTCAATTGCACCACGACAAAGACCAAAGGCCAATTCGAGCACTGCCCCTTGCAGTGTGCTGGCAATCCAGAGCTCAGCAACTCCTGTCAAAGTACAAGTTCCTGGGGAATTTGCTAATCGTGGGCAAAAAGGTAACTTAAAGTCTAAGGATGGACCAAAGTAAAGAAGCAACTGTGCCTCTATTCTTCTTTGTGCTGTACTAGAGATAACATTTAAAACTCAGTTTTATCATTCTTAGTTTTTTATATACCAAAAATGATTTCTTCATTTCTGAAAGATTTTAAATACGTGAGTTGTAAATTTGAGGTGCCACAAAAACCAAATTCGACTTGAGAAATGCAAGTGTTTTTTCCTTGTGCTCAACACTGGTTTTTGAATCAGCTTGCCCGCTGCGGACAGAAGTTGACGCTTGTTTTGACTTGCCAGTAATTCACAACAAGCACAGAGCCCTTCTGTATCAAACTGGGTTTTTTGTAGTAGGAAAAGTATTCTCTTGTGCCTCAAGAAGTCATGAGATAGCACCAAGAGGTTGGTGGTATTTGTAGGCTGGAAACATGTCACTTCTCTCATGACTGACAGATTCATTCCACATGGCACTGTGGGTGTGGGAGGCATTAGGGGAGAGTCATTCGAGTGAAATAGGTTTTCAAAAAATCCTTGTTCTTTTTCTCATTCAGAAAGAGTTAGGGCTCTTGTAAACATTCATTTAAGTAGTTGACATTTATACGTAGAACACTTTCTGGTTGCATTTCATGCTGTTAGGTGCCTGCTGCAGAAAAGCAGGAGTAGTTTCAGGGATGGTGTTGGACAAGTCTCAAAAGGCCACTGAGAATGTTTGTGTCCCAGGTATAAACTAGGTGGGATCCATGTAAAATCCAGCTTGAAAAGCGTTTTCTGTTATGAAAAGGAACAGATCATTCATGAGCAGTTCAGAATGTAAATCATAGTGCAGGAGAGAAATTTATGGTAGTACCTGTCTCTTAAAAGGTGCAAAAGCAATTGAGTGGCAAAACTCCCTGTTTAAGGGAGTTTGAGGAATGAGCTGATAGTTTCCTTAGGGAGAAAAAAATCAAAATATGTTTGTGTTGAATCATACAAAGCTGTATACTTTGAGATAAGAGCTTGAGACCCTGCTGTGTATAACCTAAGTGTTGGTAAAGCTGAAGTCTGGAATCCACCTTGCTGTCATGAGACCAGGAAAAGCTTCCAGCATATTGCATGTAGAAATGGTTCATTTGCAGGCCTGGAATTACTTGTAAAGAATTCATCTTGGTATCTACTGGGTGTCCTAGTTGTCAGATGGGGAAGAGAAGTTGACAGACAGTGTCAGCGTCAGCTGAATAACTGCCAGGGAGAGCTCTGGCTGAAGCTGAGGGGTCTGGATGTCAGTAGTGTTGTCTGTCACAGGAACCACGCGACCAGGGAATGGACACGACATCTCACAGTGCCAAGGGACCACCCCACAGCAGCACAGGGTCCTCCAGCAGCTGCAGCAGGGAGACTGGAGACTGCAGCAGCTGCACCACTTGCAGCACCAGCCCGCCATGCAGGATGCTTATATCCAGCAGGTACAGTCAGATCTCTGAGACAAGTGTCTGAGATTCAGTGTGTGTTAATAACCCTTGGAATCATTGGCCAGTTCAACACTTCTGCTGTTGCTGCCTGTACTTTTCTAGCTAAAAGAACTCCTGTCCCTTCTTGCTATTGCTTTCTTCATTCATTGGCCCTGTAATGTTTGCCCTACAAAGTTGCTTGTCTTGTGGTGTGTTCTTGCAGTTTGACTCTGAATTCCATCTTGCTTTGCATCACCACTGTGACTTCAAGGCTTCACCCATGTGTGAAGGAGCTTGGGAGAAGTGTTAGGAGTGATTATGGGTGCTGATGTTCTGCTTGCACTAGATGGTTGTATGTGCACAAGTGCTGAATATGTAGTCTGATTTTTTTTTCCCCCCCTTTCTTTCTATTTTTTGGGTTTTTTTGTTAAGAATTGGCTGGTAGGGGAAGGAAAAAGCTTCCAAACAGAGTGATTGAAGTGCAGTGACTGAATTGCAAGCTGGTTCTTGATTATGTGGTATCTTAATTGAAAAATGCTGTGGAGTCATAGATGTGGTAGTGAGAAGAAGCATTAATTAAAATACCTGTGTATTTCTGAGGGGGCATCATTACTTTTTAAAGCTACTTTTTTTCTTTCCAGTATCACCAAGCAGTGCACCAGCAGATGGTCCAGCAGCAGCTGTTGCTGCAATCTGTGTACCAGCAGCAGCCTGCCCAGTCACAGTATCCTGCCATGGTATGTCACAGAGATGGTACAGTCTTAAAATATGGCCTGTGCTTGTAAATCTCTCCTGTTGTCGGTGCAGTAAGAGAAGTGCCTGGCTAGTTGTACTGAGCTGTGGACGTGGTAAATAGCATGCAGTTTGGCATTTAAATAATATTTAGTTGGTGGGAAGTTAATCCAAAGTACCGTGTCTGGAGTTGAACTTGTGTATTAATAATTGGATGGGATCTATCTCAAGCTTCATGAGGTCTGTTTGTGCTCATTTGAAACATACTTGGTTAATATTTCCAGTACTAGCCACAGTAGCAATTACATGTTACACAGAGTGACTGAAGGTGATGTCCAGTTCTTACTTGCAAAGCAGCAGAGCTAACTGCCATAGCCTGTTTTGTAAAGATCAGGAGAAATTGTCCTGAAATCTTGTGTTAAGATTTAAGAATGGAGTGTGATGATGCACTTTGTAGTGCTGCGGTGGGATATGTTTGGGTTGCAATAATTACGGAAATCTAAGTTGTAATGGGCTGGAAAAGAAGAGCAGTCTCCCTGACCTGTTGGAGTGGTTTCTGTGTGTTCCGGAGGCTGGTGGAGGTGGGTGTGTTTGGCTGCAAGAGAGGTGCTGATACTTGGCAGAGTTCTGGCTGGCCTGTGCTTGTTCTGGTAACACAGCCCTGATTTCCCCAGGTGCAGCAGTACCAGCAGGCTCTCCTGCAGCAACAGATGCTGGCTCAGCAGCGGGCACAGCAGGTGCAGTCCCCTGAATATATCACTTCTCCGCAAGACTTTGCACCAGCCTTAATCTCCTACCCTAGGTCGCTCCCAGTGCATGGTGGAACAGTGGCAGATCCTCCCTGCCCTACAAACAGGTGAGAATCGTGGCTCAGCTGTGCCTGGGGGTTACTTGTGGCTTACATTGCTAATTGTGGTGAACACTGCCAAATTGTTTTCTCAGAAGTAACTTGCTTTGGTAGTAAGAGTTTACTGAGAGCAGTTGGACGGTGGGTGTTCAGTGGTAAAAGATATTTTGGGAGCAAAGTGAGACAGTTGGTTAACAGATGAGCCTGGTACAATTTCTTAAAGTATTCCTTCCAGTATTTCTTGTTCATGGGCTTACTCCAGGAACTGACTGCTAACCACTTTGCTTGGGATGGTTAGTAGCCTATGCTAATTGAGATTATGTGCATCCAAAAGGAGTTTCAAACACCCTGTTAAGAGCAGCTCTGTAGTTGGCCTTCATATCCTAGAGCTGCCAACTCCTGTGCTCAGAGGGGTGACCTGAGTGTGTAACAAGAAGTACACCTCAGAAGAGATACCTGAGCAGTGGCCCTTGGGCCTGCCTTTGCTTAATACATGGTAATAAATTATGATTTTCGCCTTAATTCTTGTGAGCAACAGTGTATGTAATAAGAAATCCCCTTCCGTTCTGGTTTAAAAATACAAGACCTACATATCTGTCCAGTTTCACTGATATCAGAAACCAGGTAATATATTTGTGTAGGTTCCTATTAGGCTTCTGTTAAATTGACCTTCAGATGTTTTGGGATGAGCTTTTAATGTGTGTATGCTGCTTGTGAGTAGGACTTGGCATTATGAAGCATGTTTCAGATTTTGACCCTGATAACCAATCCTGTCATGTTTCTCTTTATTTGCGTCCTTGAACTGACTCTACAGGTCACGTATTCCTGATGCTGAAGCTATTGCCAGTTACCCCAAGCAGAACATCAGTAACCCACCTGATATGTCAGGTTGGAACCCCTTTGGAGAGGACAATTTTTCCAAGTTGACAGAGGAGGAGCTGCTGGACAGAGAGTTTGACCTGCTAAGATCAAGTAAGGGACGCTTGAAGGCTTACTTTGCTTCCCAGTAAATGAGGGCTCTGTGGTTGCTCAGCAGTTCCAACACCTGCTTGTCCAAGGACCGTGCAGGCTGTGTACAGGACGTTCTTTCTGAGCATTTGAGGGCACAGTTGGGCCTGTCTTCCTTTCCTTTTCCTTTTTGAAAACATGTGCAATAGGAACTCACCATCTGCAACTGGCAGTTACTGGCTCAATTACTGCAAAAATGGTAGTATCTTAGCTCTTCTGCACTGCTTGTGTCACCTTCATTGCCAAGAGGCTCTCAACAGCAGAGGTATGTTGTCAGATGGGAAGAGAATTTTGGCTGCTTGCTTTATTCCTTTCCAGCTTTTTTTTCTCGCACACCAGAGCAGAAGATTGTGTGGGTCTGATATGTCCTTTGAAAATGCCTGAAAGAAAATTGATCTCTTACATTATGTTAATGTTTTGTACTGTCCTTTTTGAGTGGCTACGTGTAAGGGCTGGTTAATTGTACTGATACGGCAATAGTTGAATAAACTTTTTCCTCGTGAAGTCGATTATCTCCATGGTTTTTACTTGGAATTACTTTCTGTTCTTAATTGCTGAACACATGCTTGTTAGTTGCTCTTCCTATAACTGGTTTTGTTGAGATCAGATGTATTAGTGGGACTTGGAAGACGTGACAGTGTTAAAAAACAGATTGTATATGCTTGGCTGTCCATCAGCAAGTTTCTTGCAATTAAATGTACAGTCAAGTTGAATTTCGAGTAACAGAAAATACCATTGCCTTGAGTATTTTTCTTACTGGATGTCCACATTACTTGTTAATCCTTTAGGAAAGTGAGTGGGTGGGTTTGTTTGTGAAACTCTGGTTTTTAGTTTCCCTTTGTATCCTGTGTGGATTGAATTAGACTCCTGTTTTTGAGATGGGCATGTAGCCTGCACACATTTTACAGTCAAATGTATCTCTGATAGCTGGGAAAAATGGCTCATGTACTAGCTGAAATTGAGCATTCCTTCCAAGTTAAGGATTGGATTCAGTAGTAGAATTGAATAATTGTAAGCATGCTTCTTCCAGATGTGGCCCTTAGTCTTTTGAAGTAACGGTGAATCTGGAGCAGGTTAGTTTGTATCAAAGGTCAGCACAAACACCCTTACTTTGACAACCTGCAGCTGCTGGACTGCTGGCACTACTTAGGCGAATTGGATGAGATTGATTTGGTTAAGCCACAAATTTTGATTTTGAAATGCAAGGACCAAAGAAGATGATGACCAAGGTACGTTTTGGGCTCAGCTCTTCAAAGTAATTCAGCGTACAGGAGAGCTGAGTGTGACAAGATACTTGATATGCTGTATTTGAAAAGTAAAGCAAACCCAGCAGTACAGCTCTGCTTAGTAGTAACCAGCATTAGGGATTTTAGTCTCTCCTGTAGAGAAAATGCAGAAATAAGCCCCAGTTACTCTCTTGCCAGCAGCACACTAGATGGCAGCCTTGTCTGTATGGATGGGCTGCCTTACAGCTGCTCCGAGCTTCTGGGGCTTGGTGTCCTTCAGGAGGGGAAGCACTGGTGGTTTGTGTCTGTGTGCATGTAGGTACACACATCACAGTCTTCAGAGACCTTTTAACTTCACTTTTTTGATACCGAGACGGTTGTGCCAAAGATCATGAGAGTGTGCTTGGCAGTGTTAATGCCTTTGCTGCAGTCAAAGCAGAAATAATTGTATTTCATGTTGTGTGCTGGTACTTTGTCAGTCTTGGCTGGAATAATGAGACATCAGGAGATTAATTGTAAAATTAAGTCTTGTACCTATAAAATGGTCTTCAACTGTGTGAGACTTAATGCATATCTAAGGAAATTACACTAAGATTGAAGGCTCAGTTCTCTTTAGATATATGTTCTATCCTATGAGGGAAAAGGGCTGCTCAGTACTAGTAACTTCTTTGCCATCTAGAGAAAAGAATTGCAGATGGAGATTTGGTCAGTGGTTCTGTTTTTCTGTTACTAAAGCCAACTGCTGTCTTATACTTTATAACACCCATAGAGTGGTGTGTAAGTTTGTGGTGCTCACTAGTGTTCTCAAAACATAGGTCCTTTTTTTTTCTTAGTAGCCTAGTTTGTATTGTTGAGCTGATGCTTTATACCTGAAGATGTTTGTAAATCTGGCAAATATTTTTAAAGCTTACACGTTTATGACTGTAACCTAAGTAAACATACAGAGCCTTGGTTAGACAATGATGATGTTGCCACAATTTGTCAGGCTGGCATTACCATTAGATTTCATGTGTTGAGGGTCTTAATGTCAGTGTGTGCAGGGACAGGTACTGCTGGGGTGATTAATCATGTCTCTTGTAAATGGCGATCTGGCTTCTAGGACAGAACACAGGGCTTATTCTTGAGTGTTTTCCTAGTAGAATGATGCTGGTTGCAGTAGAAGGTAATGTGCAATTGGATGGATTTCTGAGCCGAGCACCTTTGTGGAGAGCTGTGACACAGAGTGACAGATTGATGCTCCTGGCTCTTGTTGTTTCTCTGTTGTTGGTGTTGCTGTGATCGGTTAGTGATGGGCCAGAAGCCACATCTGATGCTGCATTTCTGACAGCATTGTGACGAAGTAGGTTTCTTAAACAGCTGCTGTAACCACTTAATCATCTGTGCAGAATTGGGACCCAAGAAAACAAGTCTCCTTCCTCACTGAGAATAAAACCCCAGCCCAGCTTTCATAGTGTTGCACAAAGGCTCGCGATCACTCTGGTGCTCCAGCAGGGACAGGTGTGGGTGCAGAGCCCCCCAGGCACTCTGCCTGTCTCCTTGCAGTAGGAAGGAGCTGCCCAGACCAGCTGTGCAGGCAAGAGTTGTGCTTCCTACGAGCCTTTCTTTATCAAACCCCCTGCCAGGGAAGATACTCCTCCCTCACCCTGTACAGTGCATAGCTTTGCATAGCTGTAACTCCTTCCATTTTTATTTTGCTTTATTTTTTGTTCTGTTTCATTTTGTTTTTTACAGACAGGCTGGTCGACAGGAGAGCATCTTCAGATAAGAATGTGGAGCCACATGCTGCTCCACAGACAAGTCCTCCTGAAGATCCCTTTGGTTCTGTTCCTTTCATTTCTCAGCAAGGCAAGTTCCATCTGTGACATGATTACCTCATTGCTGTATGCATACATACCTGTGGGTGTATGTATCTGCTGAAGTATGCACAGCAGTTCAGTGACCAAAGAATGGCCAAGGGCTTGGCTGCCTCCTAATGGCACGTGGGTTGAAGGATGTGTTGGTGTGTTCATTACCTCAAACTAAGACCACTTGTGCATCCAGCTCCTGGTGCCTGTGGAGCTTTGAGACAGACTCTGTAGGGTGTGGTTCTGCTGGGCTGGTGCGATGGGCATCACCTGGGCAGAACCACAAGTGCTTTTGCTGAAGGGAAATTCCTTGCTAAGGCCAAATTTTGCTACTCCCCTGTAGTCTGCTTCTGACTCACATTGTTTCTGTAGTTCAGTTGTCCAGCCAAGTAAAGAGAGTAAGCTTGTATGTGTTTAATGCACAGTTTTGGGACAAGTTGAGTCAAATGCGGATGTTTTACATTGCCTATACACGGGGAAGCTGAGCATTCATTATTGCTTTTCAGTTCACCTTTGACTATGTTTACCTTGAATGGAAGTAAGAATAACGTGTTATGTGGGCATTGTGAGTGGGAAACCACATCATCCTGCGACTTAAGCAACAGTTGTCACATTTGGTTGTTCAGCACTTTAGTGTTTATTTTGGGACCTTTGACAAAGTAAAGCCTGTGTGATAGTTGAATCGTAAAAGGAGGATCAGTCACTTCTGGAGCCACTTGGGTTTTGTTGCGAGTTCTTTTGTGGTAAAGGTGCCTTAGTATGACTTGTAAAGTCTGTTCTTATGGAAGTTCAAAAGCTCAGGTAATGTGCCTTAAAATAAATCAGCTGGGGTCAACCTAAGGTAGTATTTGTGTTTTCTTTTGCTTCGATCCTGCATTTTTGGCGGTGCTCTGCTAGGGCTGCCAAGTGCTCACAAGTGCTCCGGTGCTCCACATGGTGAAGGGTGGACAGGGTAACGCTGTTGTGTTCTGCAAACCCTTCGGTGGAAATCCCTCTGCGCCCATGGCTGCTCCTGTCCCTACACCTGAATTCGTTCTGCTTGCTTTAGGACGGTGTTCTTACTTTGTGCTTTTGTTTTGCTCTCTCAGGACAAGTGTGCTTTCTGTCACCTTGTTCATGTTCAGTAGTTCAGTGCCATGTGAAAGCCAATTAAGTGAAGAAGGGTTTGCTCAGCAAACCTTGGGAAAGGTTTCCCTGGCATCTTCATTCCAGAGGTTGCTTTGACTTAGAGGTAAGCGTGAGTTCACATGCAAAACGAACAGAAAGAGCTTACACTCCATTTAAGATGAGGACCATCAGGTACTCTGTCTCCTACCAAGTATTCATTCCCTTGTGTCCAGAGGTTATTTTATTGCTTTCTTCACCTGACATCTTGGATGTGCATTTGATTGCTGCTGATTTTTTTAGATGGTTATAATATAGCTTTAGGTTGTAACAAATGTCTTCACTGTAATGTATCATGTGCTTTATTTTTGCTACTTGGAATCCAAGCTTTAATTCTTGACCTACTTAAGAAAAAAAGTTTCTTCTATTAAGGGGAGGAAAAATCCCCTCAGATTGAGTCACGACTGAAAAACCAGGCTGTTTGAGACACATCGAGCTGGTTGTCAACTGATAGCTGTGGCATGGGGAAAAAATTGTGCACTTCTCAATAACCTTTTTTCCTGTGGACTTGTAACTGGTGTTTAAACAAGAATAAATACTGGCTTGGTTTCAAGAAAGGTATTATTAATTGTGTGTTAACTGTCAATTGCGCTTAGTAAACAAATCAGGTACAATAAATATTTAAATGTTGATATTCATCTTTTAAAAGCTGATTTGTGTTCCCCACTGAACTGTTCTTGGTAATGTCTTGAAAAGAGGTGTTGCAAGACAGCTAAGAAAAGGGAAAAGCTGTTGACTTGGACATATTTCATTTCTAGCTGGGGGCTTTGTGGGGCTAACTTGACAAATATCTCTCCCTAATATTTTGATTACTGCTTAACTGTTAACACTGTGACATGTTGTTTCTGCTTTGTTGCTTGTGATTGTGCAGCATCTGAAAAGTAAACCACTTGTGTCCCTTACTCAGAGCATCCAAGGGCAGATGATTGCTTGGCAAGTGGAAGAGAGGTTTAAAACCTTGAGTGTAATTCCAGTGTTTGCAAGAGAGACTCGTGGATCTTGTTAGAGCACAAGTTTCATTTCCTTACTGCAACATGTCTTGGGCCAAATGGGGGAGTGTGTTAGCACTGTTTGCCCAAGGCTCTGGCCACTGAGTTGAATTACAGTGAGATGAAATGTTGACCATATAAACATGGGATCTTTAAAGAAAATAAAACTGACTTTGTTGAAAAGTGACAGCTCTTACTAATGTTGTGTTCTACAGTATTGACTACAGTTCCAGCTCCAAGGTTGGGTTTTTTCTGCTTGGTTTTCCTTGCTCTGGCATAGATCTGATGTATAAATCCTATATGAGGGTATGGCTGAGTAGAGTCACCCAGAGGATTCCTCCTGTTTTGGAGGCTTAAGGGTTCTCTGCTGAAAGCAGCTCTTCATATAGTAATTACCTGACTCCTGTCACCTCCTGAGCAAGAGCAGCAACATGATGAATATCATGTGTCATCTTTCGCCTCACCGACATCAAGTGCTGGTAGTCTGGCTAAGTGAGTGTCACCAGGTATGTTACCATGTGTCTGGAAGGGCATGGCCGGGGAGCAGCAGAGGCTGGAATTGGAAGCCTTCGATCATCACTGGGAAAGGCTGCGGGCTGCTGTGACATGGGATATTTTCTGTGGAGCTGAGAGTGTGTTTCAGGCTGGTACCGATGCAAGAGTCCCCAGGAGAAGAAACTTGGAACTGGATGGACTTTAGCTGCTTGGCTGTTAGACCTTCTGTGCTTATTTTTGTCCAGTGGGTATGGAGAGCTGGCAGCAACACTTGTGTCCCTTGGTGTGCACAGAGGGAAAGGGGTGCGAGGTGACCTAACAGGTGTTGGGTTCTTCTCAGTCTGGGGAATAGGGAAGCACTGTGGAAACCCTTGGTGTCTCTCACCCTTGGTACGTCTGCTATTGGAAGTGTTCTCTAAATTAAACTTGCTACACGTGCTACTTTATGCCTGGATTTTTGTGGCAAATAGTAGTGCTTTAAGACCTGAGATGACCGGAAGAGAAACTTGGCCTGGGAAAGAATTCCAGTGCTTGATCTGAAACAGATCCTGCATTGCAAACTTCTTAATGAAAGAGAATTAGATAGCCAGCACTGGGGCACTTAGGCACTTCACATCTGGAAAACAGGTCCTGGTTCTGGAGTGCCTGAACTGGATGGTGACAGTGGAAAAAGCATCTCCTGTGGGTCAGTATTTTCGAATGGAAGCTTTTGATTCAAGTGTGTGTTAACGAGCTTGTGTTGTAATCCCCTTTGTTATTATCAAGTGTGTCAGAAGCTCAGGAGAAAGATGCTTTGTGATGTTCTCACATGTAAGAAGGAAATGTCACGAATATAGTACAATTGGCTGGTGAGTTGTACTCTGTGCCTTTGGTCGTCTTGCATTTATTCACACTAACGATTTGTGGGATGAAGCTGGGCTACGGTGGTGTTTTGCTTCTCTCAGCTTAATCCTGTGATTCCCAGAAGGAATACAAGAATTGAGGTAACACTCAAAATTATATGGGTAGGCTGTGTGAGAAGTGGAGATGTTGGGCAATGTTGCCTGAAGCCGTTTCAGATGTTTGGCTCCTGTGGAAGAATCTCCGTGAGCTGTTGCCTGGCTTGGATCTCGGGATAGGATTCTGGTTCAGCTCATATTGTTAACAGTTCTACTGAATGTTGTACAGATCATGTGTGTTGTAGATGTGATCAAGTCACTTGCTTTTTGTGCCTCTGTGGTAACCCCTTCTGAGCTCCTGCAGGCCTCTTCTCTGTGCAGCGACTGAATAAAAGCAAGTCCAGTTCTGTAGCAGCTTCCTTCTGACTTCCAGACTTACCACACTTGGCAAGCTGGTGGTGTTTTCAAGTGGTGGCTGCAGGTGTCTGCCTTGGGATAAGAGGGGCTTTGTCGTTTGGTGTGTGTTGTCCCAGCTGTGTGGGTCGTGCAGAAAACCAGCCACCTGTGTGCCAGACGCAGTGCTGTGGGAGTCATCCGGAGCCTCGAACACATCCCTGGGAGTCCCCTGCTGCAGTAGGTGCTGCTGGATGTGCGCAGTGTCACTGTGAAGACGTGTGATACCCTGGCAGGAGCTGATGTGGGGGATGATGATTTAGTACAGCTGCCAATAGGGTTTCAAACAACTGCGAGTTCTGCACCACGGCTGTGGAGCCCTGGGGTCGCTGTGCATCTGGGCCTTTGAGTGAGACGCAGCTTGCTACAACTTAAGAAGAAATGATTAATACCAGACCAGAAGAAACAAAAAAGACTTGAGCCGATTTTAGAACTTGAAAAATGCTCCTGTCAGCAGTTCATGTTTCTTTGACAGCTGATGTTGATTGTTTGAAGGTGCCCAGACCTGTGTGCAGTGATCTGGCGGTTGTAAAGCATTTCAGATTTAGGTGACTTGGCAGAGTAAGTTCTTGTCAATATCTGTACTCATTGCAAGCTTTGCTGATGTTACTCTGTACCTTCTTAGCTGTGTTTCAGTTATTCATAGTGCTTGCTGAATGCACATTCAGGCTATTTCCCTGTATCAAGATCATCTTAAACTTCAGCTATTCTAGATAGCACTTCTGAAGTAACCTGAAATTGTTCACCCATCCTAGGTATAAATGATATGTATGGACTCTGCCAAGGGTCTGCATTTTCTCTCCAAAATGATTTACTGGGTATTTTTTAAAAAGTTGTTTCAAATCTTGCAGCAGTCATGGGCACATTGCACTTTTTTATATTGCACTTTAATCTCTGGAGTAATTATTTGAAAGAATGTCAGCAATAGCTGCCAGGCACAAGTGTGGTATTGTTCCATTTTTGTTGCTCTTGAAAATAGAGGTGATAAGATGTGTAAATCCATTACAGTGTTGAGCAGCTGCTGCCCTGGCTGTTGTCAGAGAACTGGTGCAGATTTAGTTGCAGCCTGCTGCTAATCCTTGGGCTGACATGTGGCAAATTGTTATGAAATGATGGTGTCAGTATGTTCCCAATTCCAAGGGAGCTTAAAGCTCTTATGCTCCGCTCTTGGGCTACCCCCGCGATACCCTAAAAATGAGGAGCCAGCAGAAGGCATGTAATTATGGCAGTTGTTAGAGGGAATTCATCCTTTTATAATCCTGTGTCTCGAAAAAGAACATCAGAGGAGAAAATTCCCTTGAAGATTTGGATCTTCTTATATGATTAAAGATGTTCCACCTGGCTGGCATTTGAGCAAAGAGCGATTGTTCCCTGCAAGCTGCAAACCTGATTAGAAGTGTGGCAATCTGAGCAGCACATTGCAAACAGATGTTGCCACCAGTGTGTAGCATTGCTGTATAAATGTCTATCTGAAGGTCTTTGCAGCACTGTAGCCAGACAAGATTGCATGAAATCAACATGACACAACCCTTCAGTCTGGGAGTCTCTTTGGCCAGAACATTCAATTGTCATTAAGCAGAGGCTTTTCCCTTTTGGGAGATTGTTTCTGTGTGTAGTGCTCTATTTCATTTGCTAACTTCATTAGCAGTGAAATGGGGGCAACTGTAGTGTAGAAGACCAAACTATTCCTATCTTAGTTTAAAAAATGATAGTTCTATTTTTGTTTCTTTGGCTTGGTTTTGGTTCTTGTGTGATGCAGTTTTATCCCTGTTCCTGGGGCTAACCTGAAGCCACTGCAGCTGCAAAGGTGGGTGCAGAGATGGTTTCTTCCCTCAGGGTTGGCCAGGTAGGGCTAAAAGTGTGCAAGATTAGTATTTTAGAGTAGTTTCTGCTTGGAGCAGGTGGCTGTGGTTGTTTCTGTACTCAGCACACAGCAGGATAGAAGGAAGCTACTTGCTCTTTCCTGACACACTTCAGTGTGGGAGCAGTGATGTCACTGTTCTGGAAATCCTCCCTGGAGTACAAGTGTTTGCTTGAAACCCACATATTGGGAGCAGTTGCTGTTCACAGTGTCATCTGCTGTGTGCCACCTGCTTTCCAGGTGATGTTGTTGATGTCGGGTCATATGTGCTGGCTCTGCAGCTCTGATAATAGTGAGCTCTTAGTGGAGGTTCTGAGTTTCTAGTCACTGTTGGGGAATTCCCAGTCTGTACATAATACCTAGACACTGGTTTCTTGCTGTAATAAGCAAGTCACATTGCTAACTCAGGCAAGGAGACTGGAGAAAGAGCAATCTCAGCTGAAGAGCTAGAAGTTTGGAGACTTCCTTCAGAAACCACTGGTGAGCTGAGATGCAGTTTTTGACTGTGCTGGGTACTGTTAGAATAGGAAAAAGTCATCTTGCTGTGTCTTTGAGTGGTGTCAAAATTGAGGTATTTTGGACCGTGTTTTCTCATCTGCAGGGACAGATGTTTACAAATCAGCACCTTAAGCTTCCCTTTCCTTCAGAATGCCTCATTGCTGCCAGCACAAAGGCTGGTGTATGCCGTGTCCAGCATGCCATGGCATTGCCCTCAGTGGAGCCAGAGCCCACAGAACTGACCAGGGCCAGGACAGACTGCTGTGGGCCAAGTAAACATCAACACGTACATCTAACTTATGGTGTTCTCGTTGGCTATTCAAGCACTTCCCCTGTGTCTGCCTCTGTCAGCCAGGAAGGTACTCAGCATTTCCTTGAAGAGTGGTTCAGAGCTCCTAGTGCAGGGGGAAAACACCTGCTTTCTGTGTTGCTGTGCATGCATGTCTCCAGCAAGAGGGATTGCTCGGTCAGTTGTTCCTGGCTTCATCTGAGTTCCTCTGGAGATTGTACTTGTTAGACTGAAGAGAGAAAACCTTACCGTGGAAAGGCTTGGTTGTCTTGATGCCTTAATCACAGTTCTGAGTGACAGGTGGGTCTGTTGGGATGCTGGAGCAGCCGGGGTGCCAGTGCATGGGGTGCGCTGTTGGAAATGTCCTCTTTGCTGTGCCGTCTGTCTGGAGAGCTCTGGGGCTGAGAGCTGCACCTCGTGTGCCTCATGCAGCCCCTTAGGCAGCTCAGCTGCTCTTGGGAGAGCTTGTGTTCTGTCACGTCAGTGCCTGTTACAGTTTGTTTTCTAGGGACTCTGTGGCAGCACTTAACAAATAATACTTAAGCCTTCTGGGAAGTCAGGTGTATTAGGTAACGCTGTGGTTCAGTTCTTCCTTGAAAAAAAAAATTGCTTTATTAGTTGTTGACTGCATATTGAGATTAAGTGCAAAGGTCTAACCATTCTGTGGGACTATAAACTCGTGTGGATGTGGACATAGAGAAAAGGTTTGGGCCTTTTGTTGTGGGAGTGGTGTTTACATCTAACCTAGAAGTAGTCCCTTTTTCTTCTTTTAAATCTATTTGTGTTTATGCTAACATTAGTGTTCCAGTAAATATTGGAAACATCAGGATTTGGAGGCTGGGGGGGTTATATAGTGCGATGTGAAAGCTGTACCTTAGGGAAATCTAAAGTAAGCAGCAGAATAATCCAGATTCTAATTTAGTGGGTAAAGCAAATATGTAGCATTTAAAATTACAGTAGATAAGAAGCAATCTGACACCAGAAGGCAAGAAGAAACAGCTCAAAGCCCTAATCACCTGATGGTTTTAGTCATTCTGGTCATCTTGTTTTTAAATCCTTACGTCAATTGTATTGCTGCTGAGTTTTGATTATTTGCAGTGTGACCGCAAAGGAGCGAGGAAGCTGATGGATGAGGAAATCTTTGTTAATTCCCTTTAGAAATAGAAGAAATGGCTCTTGTAAAACTGGAGCATTGAAAGAAAAGAATCTACCTTGGCCTAGAAGTTGCATGCTAGTGTCCTTGTGAAAGAAGGAATTAGCAGAGAAAATACTGTGTATATTGCAGGAACAAGAGTTATGAGTGGGATTCTGGATGAAGATGGTTTTTGGAGAAATAGCAGATGCATGTAGCCATCCCTAGCTTTTTCCATCCTTTGAACACATGGAGTGGGTTAAAGGTCAGTGTTTGTGTAACAAAGCCCTAAGTGCAAGACATCAGTTTTGGTTGGGTGAGGTCAGGGGAGCAGTGCTGTGGGTAGAGTTCTCTAATAACTGCTTCCACAGGAGCAGCCCCGGCCCCAGCTGGTGTCAGGTGCTGGAGATGCGAGAAGCTCGTCCCTGGTGCCAGGGTGCCTGACAGCCTCTCTGGGCAGAGTGGCACACCGGCTTTGGGCAGCGGCTCTGGGCCTGCCAGGAGGTGAATTCTCGCTGCCCTTGCTGGTGTTACATGTAACATTATGTGCCCTATATGTGGCCAAGAGGACATTTCAAGGGCGAGTGTGCTTTACCCAGTGGAGACGTGAGTGTTCTGATTTTCCTCCTGTTCTTCCAGTGGAAATGAAAGTCAGTTACGCTCCTGAAAACATCTCCCCACATCACGGGGCTCTGACCCAGGGAGAAACTGGGTGTGCTTAGTGATGAGAGCACTGTGCAACCTTCCCTGCTCTGCCTGCTCTTGCTATCTCTTTTTTTGTACTGCTGCAAAATTTTTGCTGCTTCCAGTGTTCCCAAGGCAACCATACCACAGAAGACTCGTCAGTGAATTGTTCTTTCAGTTGTAGTTGTCAGTGAATAGTGGTGAGGAAGCTGGCAGAAGGAAATGAGTAGATGAATTTCTTTGCCATAGAGAAGCTGAGCTGACAGGCTGCATTTTAAACAAAAAGCAGAAAGCATTGCTCTCTAACTTGGGGAAAAGCAGGAGCTTTTGTGCCTCAGTTCCTGCAGAAGTTAGAAGGAGCTGCTCCTGTGACTAGAGCATTGTTTGTCAGAACAGACTGTCAAAGCAGAAGCACATCAAAAAATAGCTTGTCTGCTTAAAAAAAAGAAATAATACAGAAAGTTCAAGTGTTTAAATCCTGCTGCCTTCTGCTTCCCCAGAGAAGAGTGGCTGTATAATGACTGGGTTTGAAAAGCTGTCCCTGGAGATCAGCTGTGTCCATTAGCCCATTCTGTATGCCCCCCAAATACTGGTACTGTATTTCTTGGCACCTTGTGCTTTAGAAGTAAAGCTGGCAGCTCTGTCTGTTGATCTTATGAGTGTTGTTTGAAATGTCAGGTCTGATTTTTCAGCTTGTTTCCCTCCCTAAGTACAGGATATGTGTTAGCATCAGCTCCTGGGATGTGTGGCTGTGGGATGTGTGGAGCAAGTTTTGCCTTTGTATGTTTTAAGTTTTCATTTGCTTTTTTCTTTGGACCTGCAGGTTCCCCTGGAAAACAAGTGGATAACTCAGCCAGCAATCAAGGAAATAACTTAGGGACCCCAACAAAGGCTGGAAAACTGAGCCATGCATTTAGAGATCCCCGGGCAGGGAGGAAATGTGCAGAGGGACACGTGACAAAAGGTGGCGAGGAGTCAGAGAGCGATTTTGAATCGGATCCTCCTTCTCCCAAGAGCAGTGAGGAAGAAGAAGAACAGGAGGATGAAGAAGTCTTGCATGGAGAGAATGGAGACTTCAATGATGACAATGATACAGAACCGGAGAATTTTGGCCACCGACCTCTCCTCATGGATTCTGAGGAAGAGGTGGAAGAAGAGGAGGAAGAAAAGCAGAGCTCTGATTCTGATTGTGACCGAACCAAGCAAAAATGTGTGGAAGGGCTCCTGAGCACTCGGTTCAGAGATGGTGTGGGCAGCAGTGAAATCACAGAGCCCAGTTCAGTGCCTGTATCCCTGCCTGAGGTGCCAAGCACTCCGATCAACTCTGGCCAGGAATTTGACGTGTTTGGAGCTGTGCCCTTTTTCACTCTGCAGCCTCAGGCAAGTGAGAAGATGGACAAAGATGTTTCTTCTCAGGTGGCTTTTCCCACTCTAAGCCAAGAGCAGGATGACTTTGTCTTCATAAAAGCTCCTTTCAGCAAAAAGGTGCCGCAGCGGGATGGGCAGGGGCCAGGGATGGAGCCTCTGCTCTCCCCCACCTCTCCACGGAGCGTGGATATCTTTGGTTGCACCCCGTTTCAGCCGTCCCTTCTCCCCAAGTCTGCTGGGAGTAGAGAGG
The DNA here is from genome assembly GCA_013397155.1 of Irena cyanogastra. Lineage (NCBI taxonomy): Eukaryota > Metazoa > Chordata > Aves > Passeriformes > Irenidae > Irena > Irena cyanogastra. Next base: position 412,688 of record VWZV01008063.1, on the reverse strand, counting down.
ACCTGTTTGGGCTGGTTCCATTTGAGGAGATCACAGGCAGCCAGCAGCAGCAGGAGAAGGTGAAGCAGCAGCGGAACCTGCAGAAACTGTCTTCCCGCCAGAGGCGCATGAAGCAGGAGGTGCCCAAGAACAACGGGAAGCGCCATCACGGCACCCCCACCGGCACAAAGAAGGGGCTGAAACCCAGCTACCGCACCCCGGAGCGCGCCCGCCGGCACAGGAAGGCCGGCCGCAGGGACTCGCAGAGCAGCAACGAGTTCCTGACCATCTCGGACTCCAAGGAGAACATCAGCGTGGCCTTGACCGACAGCAAGGATCGAGCCAACCCTCTGCAGACGGACGAGACTCTGCTGGATCCTTTCGGAGCCAAACCCTTCCACCCGCCGGAGCTGGTGCGCCATGCCCAGCACCCGGGCTTTGGGGATGGCCGCGGGGACCACGGCGCAGTAGTGGTGGCCGGCAGGCCGAGGCAGAGCTCCTTGCACGGGGCCATTCACGGTGGGGATGGGCTGAAAACAGATGACTTTGGTGCAGTGCCCTTCACAGAGCTGGTGGTGCAGAGCACGCAGGGCCAAGCACAGCAGGCACTGGAGTTAGATCCCTTTGGAGCAGCTCCGTTCCCTTCTAAACAGTAGAGGCTTCCAATGGGTTCCCCCCACTCCACCTCTCCAAGTCCCTTAATAAAGGTTTAGTGGAGTAATTTATGTGGTTGAAATGCCAGAGGCTGGGGTCGTGCAGCCTGTTCAGGTTGAAGAGGCAGTGGCCTGCGTGCGTGATGGAATTACTAATTCTGATTTGGGTCTTTTTGAGGAAAAGAGAGAAAAAAAAATCAAAAGTGTTGTTTCCTTATGGCAGATGGCTCCCAGAATGAAATGAGGAATTGGATACGAATCCCTGTCACTGACTTGGGGCCCTGGGACGTACTGTCATTGTGCACTTTGGTGTTGCCTTTCCATCCCTCTGCCACGTGCCCTGGTGGAGCGGAAGAGGCAGGGAGCACATGGAAAATGCTTTCCGTATGTACAGGAGGCTAATGAACTGCGCTGCTTCTTCATGTCTCAGCAGACCTAAGAACCAAGACATACTGATATCCAGATTGTGCTGGAAATAGCCAAGTCTTTGCTTCCTAGGTGAGAACTACCTTTATTAATCATAAAAATAAAGCAGTCACATCCTCGAGGGCCTGTGGCCCAGAATTCCAGAGCACAGCTATGACTTGGGACCTTGCAGATATCTATGCAGCTGTAGAGATGAAAGGCAGATTTTTTCTTTTTTGTGCCTAAATGGTCAAATTTTTAATTATTTTTTTAAGAGTAAGTGCCATTAATGTAAAGTAGCAAACTGGAAATGTACGGTAAAAACTAAAGAAGCAGGTACTTTACTGATGTGTGAGAAGCCTGCATGTGTGGGGGAGTGAGCCAGCAGCACTTAGGAGACTGCTCAGCACACTGCAAGAGGGGCTGTCCTTGGGCATGTGGAGTGTTTCAGATGACTTGCGGAGTCGGCTGTGAGGTACAACCATTGGATGGATTTGATTACAAATTGCGATTTCTGTCTGTTTTCCTCCTGGATTTTTGATGCGAAGAAGATGTGTTCTCTCTGAAACCTGTTGGGTTTTCACCACAGCAGTTACACGACATGACTGTAACCTGATGCTGATTCAAGGTTTACTAAATGCACTGAGCTTTGGAGACGCTTCCTGCCTCGGCTGTGTTCCAGCAGGAGCTGGTGGCTGCCAGACCACTGAGCTGCATGTCGCCCCACGGAGCCTTTCAGGCAGGACCCCGGTCCTGCCGCCCAGGACCTCAGAGGCGTGAGGAGCTCCTGGAGGTGCGTTGGGCGATGGGAGGAGGTGTGAACACTGCCAAACACAGCGTTTGTTTCCCGTGGTGCAGAAGCTGGTGCTGTGTGTGGGTGGGATGGACACTGTCTGCAGACCGTGCCCCTCGGGACAACCCAGCCTGGATTCCATGGCCGTTCTCATGGGGGCACAGAAGGAGGTGGCTCCTCGGTGTTTCACCTTTCTGTCCTGCTCCACTGGAGACTTGAGGAGTAGGTAGCTGGGTGTTTGCACATGGAGGACATCACTGTTTGCGGCCGGGTGTCCTCACAAGCCCCCCTGTGACAGGTGAAGTGAGATATTCTGGGTTGTGAGCTTTTTTCCCCCGACGCCTCCTGCTGGATATACAGGAGATCTGTGATCCTGACATCTCGGAGGGGGGGATTTGGTCCCTTACAATATTCACCAAAAACACACTGAAAATAAATCACATGACTCCTTTGGGATCACTTGGAGAAAATGCCCCCTAGGATCTATGTGAGATGGCTTCCCTTAGTCCTGGTATCTGAACATAGATCATAGTGATGGTGTACAGATAGCTGCCTTCATCTTCCTCAGTTTCATTTCTCACAGGGTGTAAGTGGAATTTTCCAACTGTGCCTGCTTCAGTGTGCCTTTTCCAGGCTTACATGTTAAGCCCTTAGGAGATGGAGTAGAAATGTTTCAACACAAGACTTTACAGACTTTATTACTGCTCTTCTCACCTGTTTGGTGCCAAAGGCTGCAAGAAGCACATGCCAAGTTTTGTAGCATTTCTGACACTCAGGTTAACAGTCTTTTACCTCTTTTTTGTTTTTTCTCTGTGCATGCTTATGAGCTGCCTTTCTCAATGTCCTTCAGAGCTGTTAGCTGCCTGAAGGTAACAGTTCTTGCTTGGAACACAGTGAGATGACAAATGTGGCAGTGGGGTGGACACAAAATGAGACTAAAACTGTAGTCCTGAGTGTGGCTGGTCCTCGCCAAAGCCAGGTTGTTGCTGCCTTCCCAGTGAGAAAGCAGTGGGAAGAGTTAATGATGCACATGGCACTGGGGCTTGGCTCGGGGGCCCAGGAGGAGAGGTGGGGGCTGTTGGGCATACAGGGAAGAGGCTGGGCAGTGGCAGACCCAGTGTGGGCAGAAGTGATCAGGTAAAGTAAAAACAGGAAATATGTTCACGTGTTGTTGGTTTACCCTGAGACTCCAGGCTGAGGAGGGCTGCAGGGGGTTTTGGCAGAGAGTCTCTATGCAGTTGTATTGCAGCACAGCAAAGCTGAAGGGAGAGAGAAGGCAAAGGCAAGCTGCAGACCTCACTGACTCTAGAGCTGGCACCAGTTGTGGCCCGTATTTGCCTCCTAATGGCCTTAACAAACCTGGTTCTTCATACTTGAGACACCAATCAGGTGTCTGCTTAAATGTAACTTTTTGTTCTTTAGAATTCTTTTATCCTTTCTCACGGTTGATGTGAGACTGGTGCACACCACTAAACTGACTTTTCCTGGTTTATGTAGTTTATACACAACTGAACCCAAGTTTGGGGTTGTTTTCAGCCACTATCCACTATTCAAAGGGGGTGAAATGTGTGACTGTCAGGAAATGGGATATCCTTTGCCTTTCTTCAAGGTGTGTGGAGTGCAATGTGACCTTAGTTGAAATCAGGAAAGCCCTTGCTGCAGTAGACATGTATGTGCTGCCTGTGGTAGCAAGAGAGCGAGGTAAGGGGCTGACACTTGGCTTCCAGGCAGAAATCCCAATGGGTTTTTACAGCTTCTCCTTCAGCATGCTGAGGGACTGAAGCACAGGCCTTGGAGGATCAGCTGCTGGAGAGAGAGAGAGCATCTGTCCCAAAGGGCTAAGAAGCCCTTAGTGGTTGTGGTCATGGAAGGAAAAACCAGGTAGTTGTGTTTGTCTGAGGACTCAAAGGGCCCTTGGGTGTGTAATTAATGCCCTGGCTGCCCTGTGTGTGTGGCAGGGGGCTCTGTGAGCACCAGCGTCAGAGGAAAAAGCTTGTAATCATTCTGGGTGTCCCAGTTAGTAAAACCAAGTACTGTGAAAATAAGTTGATATATTTGCTACTGTGAGAAAAAGAGTTTATCTGGAGTTTTTTTATACTATATCGTGTATTTTTATATATCTAAGAAATATATATAAAACATACACATGCTTGCACACATCACACACCCCTTGGAGTTGCTGTGGTTTTGGTAACCCCGCAGCCACAATCATGTTTGTGACTTGAGTGAATGAGTTAAGCAGCAAGGGTGGCTGCTGTGTTACTGTTCCATAGTGCGTATTTTGAAAGGAAATCAAGGAGATGGTGTGTATGGCTAAAGTTGTGACTGAGGCATCACCTACTATTACAGAGCATAAAAACTATTTTAAAATTGCTGGCATTCAGCTTTTAAGTGCACTTGCCTGAACTACATTTCCATTTCTTGTTAGACTTGGAGTTTCTAAAGCTTTTTTGTGTACTACTAAAGCGAGAACTTCTAACTTTTTTTGTGAAGCTGATGTATACCATAAAACTCTTGGAGTTGTTAAATAAATGAACCTGGTAACAGTGCCTTTGCAGGTCTCTTCAACACTGCATTCTGAACTATTTGTGTGTAGGCCTTCATTTACTCGTAAGCAGTGCTGTGACTGCTGAATGATTTTGTAGCTGTAATGTAAGCACCTGTGCCTCTCTTAAAACTGTTTTAAGTAGTTGTATTTGCTGCCCAATCCTCCTGCTGTGTCCAACTGGTTAAAAATCCTTTGGTTCAGTGTTACTCCTTAAAGCCTTCTGGCAGAAAGGTTGTATATGGTTCCCAATGCCACTGGACTGAGCTCTGCACTTCTGGACAGAACTATCATGTGTGGGCCCCTTCCTACAGTTGTTTTCTGGGGCAGGTTGTTTGAATGCTCCTTGTATTGATTTTCCTCTCAGGTGAGCTGAAGCAAGAATGGAAATGATCAAGAACAGATAAAGCAGCAGCAGGACTCTGTTAATAAAGAGTACTGGTAGTAGGCTGAAAAGCTGGGTTCATCAGCAACTTCAGCCAGAGATTCTCCCCCAAACAACCCTGTCTGTGTAACCCACAGGATGTGGCACAAATTCCATGAGCCGAGCCATTGACATCTGTTGTTTTGCCGCATGAGATGCATGAAGGATGTTACTCCAAGGGAAAAGCCAATGAACTGGCATTTATTTATAGGTTCAGTATGTACATCAAAGACGGTCATGCAGCTTGATAGATTGTGTCAGGTAAAAATGCACAGCTTGGCAATCAGTTTCCTTCTCTGGTGTAAACTGCTGGACAAGTGGAGAGTTTCCATTAAAAAAATACATTAGCAAATGCTAAAGTCAGTAATTTCAGAGCACAGACACATTCTTGGGGTAGTACTGTATACATAACACTGGGCACAGACTTTTACACTGGCAAGGTCCTTGTCAGGCTTCAGTTGTAGTAATTAGTGCACTTGAGACTTGCTTGGCTGTCAAGTTAAGAAAAAAAATCATTAAAAAATCAGTGTTTACACTGAAAGGCATAATGCTCTGGGAGCTGAATTATGATTGCAGAGTCAGTTTTGCCAATACTTGTTTCTGGAGTTAAAAAAAAGACAACAAAAAAGCACCAAAACCACTGTCTGACCTAAAATGACAGCATCCCTGTCCAGCACAGCAGGAGCAGTTCCTATCCTGCCTTCTCCATGCCCAAGGAGTTCAAGTGCCTACCTGTAACCTTCCACCCCCTATTCCATGTCTCCTTGGCACACCCTGACCAGAAAACCAGTCCTGCTCCTCTTCCTTTGCTGATAGGGGTGGCAGCTTTGGGCTCTTAACAGAGCCTGCCTGCCCTGGGGAAGTCACTACAAAGAGCCAGCCTGTCCCAGTGGATTTGGGGGAAGCCTTCTCCACAAGGAGACAGTTAGTTAACATTAGTCCCAACACCATCATTGCATCCCACATGCAAGTTCAAAGGATTTCAGGGCTGTGTGCAGGACTGGCACCCCTGGTGCTTAATGGTGCTGGGCTGTGGCTATGCAACAACCAGTGTATTTCATGGCTCCCTGGTGTTCATTTTGTACAAGATGATTCCACAACATGTCCTGAAACTCCAAGCAGCCTTGGCAACGCAACAGGATTGTGGCAGCCACTCCTTTTGGACAGCAGTGTCTGTGAGTGCAGTATCATCCTGCACACGGGGAAAGGCCAGAGATCAGGAATCTGCATCCCCAGCAGCTTTACTGATTGCAAAACAGCAACAACCATGGACATACAGGCTTAGTGCTACTCCTGGAATATTTTGCAATCCTGATTCCAGATTACGGAAGGGATCTAGAGAAATTTCTTCCAGCAATGGCATGACCACAACCCCCCTTGGGAGAGGCTGTTTTTAAGATGTGCAAGGAAGTTCTAGGTGTGCTGGATGTCACATGATCTTATCTCCCAGGGAATGGGAAAGAGGTCATCCAGAGCAGGACACAAATCCAGTGAATTCCAGTTCATATGTTCCTGTGCTAATGCTGAAGCATAAGCACATCTTCCATGTAAAGGCTGAAGGATGCACAGCCCACAGGGCTGTGGTTTGGATCCAGGAATGGCTCACACAGCTTCTACAATTTTACAGGCACGCTGCCAGAAGTGTTCTTCTACTGTGCACACCACCTGAAAACGTGGTGTCCAGGCCTGAGTACCCTTGGCTGAGCCATTTGTGTTTGCTGGGCAACAAAACATCCTGCTGTGATCTGCTGCCAAGTTAGCTCAGCCTCCTGCTGTCCCACTCCAGGAAGAGCTGTGTGCTACTTGATTGCAGAGCAGAACTGGCTGAGAAGGAAATGCCCCTCTGACCCCAGGCAGTGCTGCTATGTTTATCAAAGCTTGCAGTAACACCTTGTCCCAGCAAGGGGGGTAACAGTACAGGAGTCAGGAAAGGAACTGCCTCAGTCCTTGACAGCACAGCTCTTCACGTGAGGTCCAGGCCCTCCAAGTTAGAAATCCTCTGGTGCTGCCTCTGAAATAGAGCAGGGAAATGAAGTAAATCACTGTGAACATGTAATCGGCAACTCATCTGATTTCCTCAACATCCAGATCAATGCTAAGCAGACTGAAAACCTGACAAAAGCCTGAGGAAAAGGCTACTTAAGGATTAGTGATGGTTCGAACTACTCAAATTGTGACACAGAGCTGGAAGGGAATCTGGCAGGGCTAAGTCCAGCCTGCTCTAGAACTGCTCAAGAGCCCAGCAGCTCCACAGAGCCTCATGCAGTGCAGCAGCACGGGTAAGCAGAGTGCCTGGCATCACATCCCTGCTTTTTATCTGCACCAGTCAGGATCCACTCCGGAGCAGCGACCTGAGGTTCAGGCCAGCGTTCCTGAAGCCTGTGCTTAGAGTATCCTGTTCCCTGAGGATGGCAGCAGCCGTACCTTGGCTCACAAGTCCGCGCTGTACTCGGGGCAGGGCTTGCTGTGTCGGTACTGCATGATGTACACTGTGGACTGGTGCCACCAATACAGCATCACCACTGCCAGGATGTGCCACACTTGGTGGCTCGAGCCGAGGTAGTTCAGCTGGCCTGTGGGGGAGAACAGGGGCATGGAGTTCAGCTGTTAAATTCGGCTGCAGTGCAATCAGCAATCAGTCTCCTGCAGAGCTCTGCCACACCCTGCCCTTGAGGGGTGACAGGGAAAGTTCTTTAACGAACTAAATGAAAGTTGCCTCTTCCCACTCTTTTACTCCGTATGGGAGCACTGCATGGGAAACATGGTCAGCCTGTTCTCTCCCAGGAAGTTCAGGACCCACAGCAAGGACTGTGACACAGTGGGAAGCTTAACTGCAGGAAAGAAAACAGCCAGAAGAGAATTTCCTACCTGGGAAGTATCTTTCTGGAACTTTGGAAATATAGAAGAGAAAAGCTACAGCAGCGATGAAGTACATGACAAATACCCGTGGAGCAAACTCCTGCAAAAGAAAAGGAAGCTCTCCTATTCTGTTAGAAGGCAAAACCAGAAAAAATGTCCCGAAAGATAAACAAGGAAAAGGCATGACAACACTGAATCTTCCTTCCCTGCCTGTGTTAGCTATGCACAAATCCAGTGGGGACGCACATGCCAAACTCTGGGCAAGTCTGAGTGGAAAGAAACCTCTTTTATTCCAGCCTCTTGCTTTTACACACAAGCTACTCAGTTCAGCCGACAGCAGACACAGCTTTTGTCTGTGAAAGGTCACCTGGCACTCCCCTGAGCCTGCACAGAACAGCCAGGGCGATGGGGGACACTGCACTGCACATCCCACTTAGGCTGGGATCACAGCTGCTGCACGTAGGACTGCTCACAGTGGTCAATAACCAGCAACTCAGTCACCAGTGAATCTTGTTAGCAGAATGTTCTGTTACCAAAAGCAGGCCATTTTCCTGAAGTGTGGAAACAAAATGTGTCCCGTGGACACCATCCTGCTATCCCAGGGGAAACCAGATGGGGAAGTGTGGGGGCACAAGCGCTACTGATGAATTTTAGAGGGCTAGTGTGAAATGTCCTGTATAAAGGCCACATCTATTTCCAAGTGGTGGTCTGCCACACTTCACAGCAGCTCTGGACTGGGCTGAACCCTCACCCCGGGCGACAGCCATCTATCCAGGCCAGCCCAGGTGTGTGCAGTTTGTGCTCACTATGAAAGGGAAGTGTTTCCTTCAGCACCATCAGGTGTTCCTGGGTAACAGGATGATTTCAGGGTGGTTCATACTGGGGCACACTGGGCTGCCTTTGGCTGTACTGGGCTGCTACTTTCATAGTGTAATTCCAAGTGGTCAAACAAACAGGAAAATAGTAACATGAAAGAGCTGTTAGAGGAGGATTGTGTAAGAGACAAAGGGCTGAGCTTGTAAATTTCTGATGCCATCCTAGGGAACAGAAGAGGAGACAAATAATCATCCCATCATCCCAGTGTCTCCTGGTTGCCCTCTGGAGCTGTGGAGGCGGCCAGCCCTGAGCACTCATGCAGCCTGACAGGCTCCTTCCTGCTCCACAGGCACTTCAGCTCCTGGCCCTCACCCTGGCAAGGGTGCGGTCTGCCCGCAGAGGCTGCTCCGTGCCCAGGCATAGACACAGCTGGATCCTGCTTTCCTTCCCACCAAGCAGCTTTAGGGCAGCACAGTACAATGAAGCTTCCAAGGCTGTCTATCCCCTCTCAACACATTTCTCAGTGTTCCCATTTGGATCGTATCAACCAAAAGAATTCTGTCCTTAAGAGGAATTTTAACTCCTCCTGCTTCCCTGTCATTTCCGTAAGTGTAAGAGAACTCAGGGAGGATGGCAAGTGAAAAGCAAGAGGGAATCTTAGTTCCTTATTTTTTTTTTACCTGTACAATGGATGCACCAATGCCACCATTGAGCCAAACCCAGTGGATGGTGGGAATGATTCCGTAGCCGGACACGGAGCAGAAGATGATGGAGCGCAGCCTGTGCCACTGCTGTGTGAGGTAACTGGGGTGGATCTGAGCAAAAAACACTGCCAGGATCATGGCCAGCACAGTGATCAAATACACCTGGCGCCAGTACTGAGGGCACAAAGAAACAAAGGCAAGTTTGTGGGTTTCTTAGCACATGCAAAAGTCAGCTCGGCAGAAGGTTTCAGTGACCGAGCACAGCAGTAGCTCCCCTGTCCCTGCTGTGAGCACCAGCCGTGGGTCTGAGTGCAGGGCCCTGTGCTTGTCAGCTGGCACTGAAGGGAAGGGACTCTGCTGCTGCGGGGCAGCTGGCACCACATCCTTTATTCCACGCACTTCCTGCACCAAATGCTTTCAATGCACCTGTGCCTCACCAGCCCAGTTCAGCTCCTGGACAGCCATGTCCACAGCTGGCCTTGAGAGGGAACTCATTTACTCATCCTCTATTAGATGGAGGGAAAACAAGGTTGTTTCTGCCTCATAGCAGCTACCTCATGGGCAATGCTGTTTGAATAAAGTACTTCTGATGGGACACATCCCATGACCAGCCTCAGGCACTGGATACAGGTAGGACCTGTAAAGTTTCCCTGCCTTGACAGAAATTTAAATATTTTCCTGAGGCTTGTGCAATCAACAGTTGGAAAGGAAAACCTGCATTTGCCTGTCTCTTCAGCCGGCACAGTTCTGCTGAGGTAAGAGGGACGTGTTCAGTTCCCATCCCTGTCTCCCCACTCCTGTTCCCTTTGGACACCTGCACTGAAGCCCCTTCCTGCAGCAGGGAAGCTACAGTGAGAGCACCCGAACTGAGCCCCGCAAGGAGACGTGCTCCTGGCTCACGTTACTGCAGTAGAAGGCGTAGAACACGCCTGACACGTAGCAGCCCAGGATCCCGATGGAAATTCCCGCGTAGTCCAGCGCCATCCAGCGCCGGCTGGTCTTCTCGGAGCGGTGACAGCAGAACAGGTGGTATCCTACTGAGCAAAGCATGCAGACCTACACAGAGAGCCAGAGGAGGACGGTTAATTCCTTACACAGGGGCAGGGAACACAGCGAGCTTCAGCTCTGCAGCTGGAGCAGGCGCCCGGCTGTGACGTGCTGTGCGGTGCACCTCGGTGCAGGCACTTGTGACCCCTGACAGCCAGCCATAAAGCTTCTAGGGCAGGGGGCAGGAGGAGCAGGACGCTGCAAACCATGATAACCAGTTGAACAAGTAAGAAAAGTGGACTCCCGAGGCCGCGTGAGCTGACGGTGCTCCAGGGAGACACATCTGCACCAGCACAGGGGGAGGATGGATTCCGCTGGGCCAAACTGCCCCAGGCAGAGCCCAAAGCCCAAATCTGCCCTGACTGCCCAGCACCCACTGTGTGCCTTTACTCAGGGAACACACAGAAATTTAACTCATGCACAGGCCGCTTGTTAGCTCCTAGGCTGGCTTAAAATCTTTTCCCTGAGAAGTGTTTGGCTTTCTGTGGCCTTCTGCAGGAGCAGGGAGGAGCACTAGAGCACTGCTCTCCCAGCCAGTGAGGGAGCTTTCCCCACCTGTGGCTGTACAAAGGCATCCTGTGCCCTGCAGAGAACACAAACGGTGCCTTGTGCTCCTGCAAGGACAGCGTACTGCACAGGAGCCCATCGGAGACACGCCTCAAGTCTGCTGTGCAAACACGTTCATCTCACAAGTAAGAAGTGAGGCCGCCAGCCCTCCTGCCCTTCCCGACCACCAGGCCACGGCTGATCCCCGTGCTCCGGGGCTTGGCCCTGTCCAGCAGCACCTGATGGCACCTGGAGCCCCTCCAACTGCGGAAGCTCCCAGACACGGCCCGGACAAGCGCACTTGTTTACCACGGACTCTCTGCTATGCCAACCGTGTTCAGTTTTCCCCAACTTACTCCGGGTCAGATCCGACCCAAGCGCGGCGGCTTTTACCCCCGAGAACGACGGCCCCGAACCCGCGCTGTGCGCGGAGGGCCCCGAGGCCGCGGAGCCGGTGCCCACCTGGAAGCAGAAGAGGCAGACGGAGCAGATGACGAAGTCCTCGCGGGAGGCGCCGGCCGCCGGCAGCACGGCCGTCAGGTCGTAGATGCCCAGCGTGAAGAAGAGCAGGAAGCCGAGCAGGTGGCTCCAGATGTTGACGGTCTCGTTGGAGAGGATGAAGAGGCTGAGAGAGAGGAGACACAAGGCGGGGCAGGCGGTGAGCGGCGGCGGGGCTGGGGGAGGCCCGGGGCCGCGGGGCGCGCTCACCTCTTGATGCAGAGGCGGGAGGGCAGGTAGGCGCGGTATCCATCGGTGATGTAGGGGTTGTCCTTCAGGAACACCGGGATCTGCTCGTAAGTGTAGAGCCGGATGCCGCGGGGCACCAGCACCGGCCAGTACTGGTAGCTGCCCAGCTCGATGTAGTGCGCGCTGCGCAGCAGCTTCTGGTGCATCCTGCCCGGCGCCGCATCGGACCGCCCCAAGCCGCCCTCACGGGCCGGGGCCGGGATCGGGATGGGGATCGGGATCGGGACTGGGAGCGGCGCCGGGAACGGCCGTGATGACGTCACCGCGCGGCGGCGCCCAGCGATGGCGTCACTGCGCGGCTCCGCCCCGTCCTGTGCCGGCAGTGACCGCGAGGGGGCGCCCGAGAGCCGCCTCAGAGCCCTCAGATGCGCCGAGTGCGCTCCGGGCTCCGGAGCCCTCAGGGCGCCTTGGACTCCTCAGATCTCCAGGACACCTCAGCGGCCTCAGACCCCTCGGAACGCCCTGGGGTGCCTCAGAGTACTCAGACCTCTGGGACCGCCCGGGAACCTTCTGAGCCGTCAGACTCCTGGGGTCCCTCAGAGCTCTCAAACCCCCGGGACCTACGCAGGACCCCTCAGACCTCCGGGATCCTCCGAGGTGCCTAAGAGCCCTCACATCCCCGGGGCCCCTCAGAGCTCTCGGATCTCTGGGACCCCTCAGATCCCCCGGAACCCTTCAGGGCTCCGCGACCTCTCAGAGCCCTCAAACCTCCGGGATCCCCCGGGGCGCCTTAGACTCCTCAGACCCTTGAGGTCTCTTAGAGCCCTCAGACCCGTGGGACGCCCCGAGGTGCCTCAGACTCCCGGAGCCCCTCACAGCCCTCAGACTCGCCAGGATCCCCTGAGGTGCCTCGGACTCTTCTGACTCCTGGGGTGCCTCAGACCTGCCAGGACCCTCCAGGACTCCTCAGAACTTCTGAACCCACAAGAACCCCCTGGGGCCCCCCTGCGACCCTTCAGCCCTCTGAAACAACAGAGACGTGCGTTTGGGCCGGTCAGGCATTCCTCTCAGGTAGGCCTGAGGCTGCAAACCTCAGTGAGCAAGGCCAGGAACACACCTGTCAGGTCAAACAACTCTGAGGGCTGTCATTCCTCATGGGAATTGCAATTGCACTGTGCAAGAGCAACATCTGGTTAACTGAGATCATGATTACTAGTATTTTGAGGGTTTCCCTGTGTACTTTGTGAAGTACCAAAACAGTCTTAGTAGTGAGAAAAACTCTTCCAAAAGTTTGCATTGCCTCAGTAAGAAAAGTTGTATGTTGTTTACCAGTTGCATTTAATGGGGTTTTCTTTGCTAATTGAAAAAAAAAAGGGGGAGGAGGGGAAAGAAAAAAGAAAAAAAAAGAGGGAAAAAAAAAGAAAATAAAAAGAAGAAAAAAAAAAGTAGTGGGAGTAAAGCAGCAATTCCCTAGGTATACTAAGACTTCTGGTTTCAAAGTTGCAGACAAGTGTGCCACAGGGTAATGCTGGTTCACTTGGCCCTCCCTGCCAGTCCTGTGCTGGGAAGGCCCCTGCAAAGGCCTTTGGTCTCGTTAAACCAAACGGTGTGAGGGTGTGTGGGGTTGTCCCATGGCAGAGATGTGTCATGTGAAGTAAAAGATGGGGATGATGAGAGATTAAGTTGGATTTGCTCAGCAGTAGCTCTTGAATGTAGCCATCAGTCACTCACTGAGATTTCTCCCTGTTAGTGTCCTTAGAGCACTCCTCCCTCCTGCTCAGCTGCTCTGCATGCTGGGTACCTTTTTCCCCTCATGTAACCCCAGGGCCCTGGAGTTTCTCAGAGGAATCCTGTTCACAATAATAACTGAGCAGGCTTAGCTCTAAGATACTTGCTTGTGTTTCAGCTTCCAAGGGTGTATTTGGAGCCTGACTTGGAATGGTTCATTCCTGTTTTACTTAGTTTCTGTTTCCTGTTCCATACTGTTTCTCTGGTTGAGGATTTCCCATTCATGCAAGCCGTCTACTAATGAAGTTAGTGAGGCTAATTTAGGAAAGAAGCACAGAGAGAACACATTCTGCAGGAGGACCCTCAGCCATAGCTGAGCCCCAGATCTCAGTGAGCTGGGGGAAAACTCTTTGTGCTCCTTTCAGCTCCTGCTGACAGACCCAGGGATTTCTTGTTTGCTCCAGCATCAGACCACTTTTGTCAAGCCAAAGGGTGATCAGAAAGTTGATACCGAGTTAAAAACCTTAATTAATCTTAATTGTCCATTGTCTCATTAGCTTACTGAGAACATTATACCTGCAGAAAGCACTTTGGTTCTAAGCCCAGCGCAATTTAAATGAACTCCCAAGTGCTTCAAGGGGTTCAGAGGAAATCCACGCTGACAGCACTTTTTTTTTTTCCTAAAGAAGCTTTAATTGGCTGTTAAGTTAGAGCTTTGAAGCTTTGATAGGAGGAGTGTTATAGCTTAAATTAATAGGGGAAATTGAGAAACAACTAGGGCAGCTTTAAATGAATTACTTACTCTATTTATTTTGAGTTTATTGAACAATTGTGTTGTATGTGTAAGGGATTGAAATTAGCCATCTGTGTTAGGTAGCTTTGACCTAAATTGACCTTTCTGGGTAAGTAAGAAGCTTGCCCTAATTCCTACACTGGATCTCGAATTTTACTGGCAGATAAGATTAATTGGGAGGAAAGATGAATGCGCTTGAGAGGTTTCATACTTTTCTGTTGAGACTGGAGTCAGCTGTTCAGATAGAGGTAGGGAAGGCTTTCAGAGAGATGGCTGAGGAGGTCACCCAGGAGCCAAACTGTCTCTGTTTGCCCTCCCTGCCTGCAGAGGAGCACATTGAGAGCAGGGAGCTCAGGGGGGAGCTGCAGGTTGTGCCCAGGGTGGAGGAATGGATGGCGTCCTCAATAAGGAGCTGTGATCTTACCCTGGGCCTGGCCAAGGGCTCGGGGCTCTGCGCTTCTGAACGGGTGAACAGGCACTCCGAGGCAGCAAGAGCCGATGGCTCAGCAGAGATCTCCTTTGTCCCGGGACCTTCCCGAGGCACCAGCTCAAGCTGCTACTGTGTATTTGCACCACATTTAAATTATTTAGGGAACAAGCGGTGCGGGGCTCTGCCGCTGGAAACCTAGAGCCGAGCTGGTAAGAAAACCTGGTCGGACTGTGTGGGGGACCCAGGATCTGTTTGTGCCCTGCTCCATTTATGCTCTGGTTTTCCAGGGAGCAACTGGGGGAAGAACAATGATCCCAACCAAATATCTCAAATGTTGATGGCAGAATGTGAGCAAAACCCAAAGTGGTTCTATTTTAAAACTGAAAGGGTAGAAATATTTTCGGTGCTAATTTTTCCGCCCCTGCTTTCCCCATCTGTAGCCGGCCCGTCCCGGCCGTGCTGCGGAGCGGGAGGAGGTGTCTGACAGGAGGACCCGAGGCGTCCCGGGGTCGGGGCATCCTCCCCGCTCATGCCCAGCTCTCCCTGCAGGTGTCAGCCGTGCTCCACGCGACCGCCCGTCCTGCCGCCCGCCAGCTACCTCGTCATCCTCGCCCTCATACCGTAGAGTTCGAGGCTCACCCTGGCGGGGCCGGGCCTTGCAGACCCCTAGCAGTGCTCATCGGGGTAGTGCTGGCGTTCCTAAAGTTGCCGTGGCTCCCACTTTGGCCCTCTGCTGAAGTGCCCGGCAAAATGCCTCCTCCCGAGTTTTGTTCGGTGGCTTTCCACGTTACAAGTAAGGAAAGGGGAGGTGCTCTGGGACTTCTTTCCCACTGTTGGAATCTGCTGCTCTGGGAGAATTCAGCTTGCTCCGAGTTTTCCAGAAAAGACAGATTAGTGCCCATGAATTAAACCTTATATCAGGCTGCCTTAGGAAAATGCACCTGTTGGGAATGTTGATGGAAGGCACTGCATGTCTTCCTTTGCATTGTGCCTACAGCAGTGTTGGTGGATAGCTCAGGGTTTCTTTGCCTGTGATGAACACAATTGTGTTTCCCCTGGGGACAGGAAGCAGGAGGGATATAATGGCATGCTGAGTGCAGCAATTTGGCAAAACTTGTGGATGAAGTACAGGCTCTGCTCTATGGCCACAGAGACCACGTAGCTGTTGGTGTGCATGGAGTGTCCGTGTGCACCGGGCCATGCGTGACATCGGGAGGGGAGATATTAAAGCCCCTCGTCATGTACAACACAGGAATCCTGTCTACAGTTCTTGGGAGTAGCCACAGCAGATGTGCAGTGAAGTCCTGGATGTTGGGACACAGTGGAGTCACATTCAAGAAACTTGTAGCCTCATAGGAGTCAAAGAGGCTTTGACAGAGAAAGTGTGCGTGCAAGAATAGAAATCCCAGGGCAGCCCTGATCCACCGATTCCCTTCATGAGAGAACACTAAGAATGCAAGTATCTTGTGTTTGATAATGGCTTTAATACCAAGAAAGCTTGATTTCAAGGTCCTCTTCCCTGAAAGTCTTCTCTCCTCCCACTGTCCCCACTAGGAATTTTGTGGCCAAGTTCTCCGTCGTTTCCTTCAGCTCTTTGGTTTAGCACTGTGCAGCTTCCAGGAGTGCTGTGGACAGGCCTGCTGACATCTGCGTGGGGGCTCAGCTCTCTCTTGCCTCTCCCCATGGAGAGATGCCATGTGATGTGTGCACTGAAGTGACTTCGTTTGGTAGGGCTTGTCCTATTTTTTTTTTTTTTTTTTTCCAAGGGGTGTTTTTGGTTTTGAATCAATCCCTTTGGCGTTCAGCTCCAGCTTCTGAATCTCAGCATCTGTCAGTGGTGCAATAAATTCTCTTTGGTGATAAGAGAACAGCTGCCAATAGCAAGAGCAGGGATGGCATTTGGATTTTTTCTGCTGCGTGAGCCATTGCAGTCGGCAGAACCGCCCTGTGCACACAATGGAGAAGGCACCTCTCTTGCCCAGCCCACTGTTCTGCTGCCAATTTAGCAACATCTTTTCCCTCCATGTTAAGCAGATGCACACCAACAATTGTGCAGCATAATAGAGTACTGAACTGAAAGAACTGGAAGTAATTGATAAATGGCTTTTTTCTGGGTATGTTCTGAAGGTGGAAGTGGTATGGGGATAATAAAGAAATTTTTGTCAGAACTTAAGAGACTTTCAGGGAAAGAGAGAAGCTGCTTTGGAAAGATTCTTAATCATATGGGTGGTGTTTCCTAGCACAACAGTCTGCTTCCAGTGAAACTGTAGAGGAAAAAAAAACTGGTAGAGGAAAAAATTTCTTTCTGCGAAGTCCTGAATTTTAGGTGCATTGGATTTGGGTTTTTTGTTTTTCATATTTAAAGGTCCCTTTAACTCCAGTCTGCCTATAAAATTTTATCACAGCTGGAATTCATGCCACAACAGAAGGCATTTCAAGACCAATTATTTTGACTGAGATGTTTTGCTTCTCTAGCTGGGTTAAGTTTAGTTGATGTATTTATAATGAGAGTGAAACTCCAGGAATTGTGGACAACTTTGTTCCATAAGGTAATTTTGAAGAAGTACATGGGTTTGGGACTTTGCTAAAGAAAGAACCAGACTGTTCCTGTGGAAGTCTGAGGCTCCTCTCACCTGGTTGGAATTGGACAGCAAATTTACCAAAGAGGAGTGTGAGGCACTTAAAAGTCCAACCAGGCTTTCTGTAAAGTCATCCTGTGGGTTTTGCTGTAAGGCCTCACTGGTGCTGATGGATATCTCAAGGCATTTGAATGTTGTTGTAAGTAGGACCACAGACACACATTCTCATTTGGTTCTGATGAGGATTTCTATGCTGAAATTAAGTGGGCCTTTTCCACAAGTCCTTCCAAACTTTTAGTGGGAAATTTAATCTGATCTATGAAGCACTGCTTTAATCCCAAACAAGGCCTGGGTATTGACATTTGGGATGATCTCACTGCACTTCTTTTTGGCTTGTTTTTTTGTCATCTGCTAAGATGAACACATGCAAATCATGTTTTTTTCCTGTCTGTGTTGCTAAATGCCACAATCTCTGCTAAGTAGCAGTGGTGTAGTTTGAGAATTGGTGATATCAAAATGAAGGTTTGCCTTGCCTCCAAAAATGCTCCAGAAAGATCCAGGAAATGGGGAGGAAATTATTGTCTTTGGCTTACTGAACTGTGGATATTGTCACCTGCTTGCCAGATTGGGGGTTTCCCCCTGCTAATTAGTTTGTCTTTGGATAAGTTTTCCTCAGTTGTTTTGATTAAACAAAAAATTGGAATTCCATGATCTTCTGAGGATACACAGGTAATTTTCCCTCTCTTATCCTCATTCTCTGTCTAGCTTCATTAAATCATGAAAACTTTTAAGTGCCGAGGAGGAGGCTGTGTATTAGGAAGTGCTGGAAGTTGATGAAGAGCCAAGTACAGTATAACAAGTCCTGCAATTGCTTTTAATCCCTTATTTTGTAATGTCTTGTGTTTGTCCACTTTTCATGCTAGTAGATGCCCCAGTCCCATCTCCATGTGGGCCTGGGAGACCTGGAATGCTCATTTTCAGCTATTGGACTAAAAATTCTCTGCAGAGAAGAGAGGGCAGGCAATCAGTAACCTTCTTGCCTACCTAATTTTTCCCTTTTGTCATAAAATAATTTGACCATTTCATCTATTACTTCCACATATTTAAGCTAATGTGTTGATTTTTTAAAGTTGTCAAACAGTAAGCAAGGTCCACAGGAGATTGTTTCCCAGTCTTAGAAGCATCTGTTGGAATTTTCCTCTGTTTTCCAGTTGCACCCTCCTTGCCATTTCTTTTCACAAATCATGCTGTGTACTGTGTCTCATCAGTCATACAAAACTCACCAGCATGTCCCTCAAGTGGCTGCAGAGCACTTGGATTTGACCAGTCCTGAGAATTCTGTTCTGCTTCTGCTCCTCCTTTCTCCATGACCTCAGAATGACAGTAATCCAGTGTTCTGGGAAAAACGAGGCAGTGATTGAACTCCCTGTCTGTGCTGTGCATATTGAACCATGAGGAGTTAGAATTCTGCTACTCTTGCCCAAAGCCCATCTTGATTCTGTTTCCTGTTTTCCTACAGTCTGCTAAGCTGATGGATGCCTTCTGATGTGTTCTGCCGTCGGAGTGACTGCTGGAATGAAAGCTTTGTGCTCCACAGAAGGCACAGTGCTGGAGCTGCAGTTGTGTCAGCCTGGGCTTTGTCACTAGGAAGCGATCTTAGCAACAAGTGAAGCGTGCTCTTCCCCCACTGAGATCTGATTCCCGCTGACGTGCAGAATGGCAGGAGTGACTCCTGAAAGCCTGTGGATGATCCATGCCGCTGGGGAGGGGTTTGGAGTGGGCATCCGAGAGCAGCGTGAGGATGTGGAGCTGTTCGCAGCTTCCTTGCCTGTCCTAGGGCCATGTGTCATGGAGAGCCATCAGGCTGGGCTACTCTGGGTATTCCTGGCAAGCTGGGACTTTTTTCAGCAGCCTTGCAAGGAGCTGAATGGCCGCAGATGCTTTCTCCTGACTGGAGCTGGGAGTTTGAAGGGCAGCTGAATTTGCTAATGTTGGTGCTTTGATGCAGAGTGTGAGAAATGGTGATGAGGCATGAGGCAGAACAGCTTGCTCGATTGCTGCTGGAGTGACTCGGCAGTGCTGACAGTAGTTAAAAACATGGCTTTGGTGCATAGGCTTAGTTAATATATAGAAATTGGAAGGCTGCTCGGAACAGCTACGGGCTCTCTCTGTCTGTCTCTTTTTAATAGAGTCACTTCCCTGCCCAGAACTGCACTTTAATTTTCAGTCTCTTTAGGGTCATTAGAGAAGACTGACGTTTTGGGAACATTTGTACAGTAAAAGTATGAATAACAGTATCCATGCTTTTTCCTGCAAGGGGATGTGCAGTGCCGTCAGGGTTATTTTCCTGGTTGTTAGCAGTGGTGGCATTTTTGTTGCAAATATAAAACATGGTGTTCTTTTTGCTGGAGAGTTAGTCCAAAGCAAAGACTCAGCTGGGGCTAGAACCAGGACATACTGGACAAGCTGTGTTTCCTTGGCACCACAGGACATGATTGGGTTAACTTCCCAGAAGAACCTCTCCTGCAGTAGGAAAGTGACTTTAAGAGCTTGGCCCTCTCTTCTGCACATCGAGTAGGAAGAACAGGTAACTCTGTCACCTGTGAGGAGTCTGGCTGGGCCTGACAGGAGAAAGACCACACTGAACATGACTGACTCCTCCCATCCAAGGTGTCGTCCTTCTTGTCATCCTTCAGGCAGCCCAGTCTGCCCTCATCCTCACCTCCTTGGCTATGCAGAAACTGTGTCAATGGTTCGAGAAGAGAGACCTCTTAGTTCCTGCCTGGTCTTCTTGGTCCTGCTGCTGCAGGAAGCAAAATCCCAATGGAAGCATGTCTTGCAGGCAGCTGGTAAGGGCTGTGGCTCCTCAGGTCACGGTGAGACCTGCCGCTGCCAGCCCGAGTGAGAGGGAGCTGCAGGATGGGCAGCACCAACCCAGGAGACCAGACAACCTTGGCTGCACTTTCATCTCTCCATATCCAGGTCCTTTCAACTTTGTCAGAGCTTTTCAGATAATTTTCTCAATTACCAATTGAAGTGCCAGCTGTTTCAAAGGTGGGATCAGATGGGGAGCTCGGCCACTCATGCTGGCAATCGGTCTGCCCGTGGGTGATCCCACTGACTTCAGTGGGACTGTTCACTGGGGAGGGAGATTCACCCTGGACGAGGGAGATCCTTCCTGTGCAGTGCCAGCAGCTCTCCTTACAGAGTACAGGTGGGGAAATGGTTGAAGAGACAGCAATCTTGGGGTTTTGTTTAGCCTCAAAGTATTCATCCTTGTGTTCTCCAGGTTAAGACATGCATCAGCTCATGGAAGTGGGTGCCAAATGCCCCTGGAGTTGCTGAAAGAATATTTATCAATATTTCTCTCTTCACCACATTTCATTTAAAAAAAACCAAAAAACTGCAACAAAGCCCAGCTAAAACCTGCAGCCTCATTATTATTTCAGTGTAACTTGTGCCATGAGGAGATCAAGCAAGCATGTCAGTGTGTGACTGTCAGCGTGAAGAGACCAACTGTGGCTCTGTGTGTGAGTGAGTTCTGGGCATGCTATGTCAGGGGCAGTGGTGAGTTTCTTTCAGGCTGCTGGAATGCTTTTTTTAGGGGTTTTTGTTTGCGAGTTTTTTTTGGTTTGTTGGTTTGGGGTGTTTTTGATGTACTAGTAAGTTATTAGGATGTGGTCTTGTCAAACAGGCTTGCCAGGTTTTCAGCAGTCATCCCAAGTGGACTGCCTAAAAAAGGGCTGGCACTGCATCACATGGAATGACCGATGATATGTCATATATTTTTAATGGACAAAATCTTTTAATAAACATTCTTCCTCCTAAAATACTGGATTTTAAAATAGGTTTTAGCCTTGAGCCATGTAGCTACCCAGCTGTGAATTTTATAAGGCAACAATCTCCACACCATTAGATGTTATGACTGATATGCCAGTGATGGCAATAGCAAGTATTTCCACACATTAAAAAAGTTTCCAGTAGCAGTTAAAGGAAGTATGGCTCTACTTGGAAGATTTTCTCAGCTCAAAATTAAAGCCATTTAATAAAATTATGAAGTCAGCCATGTACTGTCTTGCAGTGAGCTGCAAGTTCTGTGTATTGAAGCCATGCTGATTGCTGTGCCTGACAGCTTTAATCACATCGCCTGACGCTTTTGAACATCAACATTATTTTTCTTTTTGTGTGATTTCTACAGCCTCAGCTACTCAAAAATCAGCTGAAAGGCTGTACAATGGGGCAGATGAGACCCCAACATGATCTACCACAGTTCTCTTGGTTTGTAGGAAATCCTGCTTGAGTTGTTTGGGTTTTTTCCTGGGTTGCAGCAATTATCTTGCTTTATTTAGAAGTGTTTGGGACTGTGTCTCAAGTTGAAAGGTGATCCAGTGATCACTCTTTGGGTAACCCAAGTCCCTCCTGTAAAAGTGACTTTTGTGCAGTGATCACTGAATCATGTAGCCTGTTGGAGATCTATTCTCTTCAGCCTAAACATACTAGCTTCCCTCTTGAAAATATCCACCACAGAGAGTGAAACCTGAGTGTTTGTGTGTGTCTGAAAGAGAGAGATGATAGCTGTGAGCTTCTGCTCTTTGTTGTTCTTTTTTGCCTCCTCTGTGAGCTGCACTGGTGTTTTACTTACACATGGGATAGGAGAGTTTATAAAGTTAAAAACAAGTGTTGTCATTTATGGGCTCTTTGCTGTCTGGGGTGGGATAAAGCAGGTGTGGTTTTTGTGATTAATTTTAATTTAAGTTTGGCACCGGGGCATTTATTTACTTTACAGAAAATCTCCTTTTTTTCAAACCAAAGATATTGGTTAAAATTCCAGTAGTCATTCAGAAATTCTGCACAAAGTAATTCTTTTATAGTTTACAATTAGTTTCAAGCTGTAGAAGGTGACAGCAGTCTTTGCTGTCTGTCCCTGTAGGACAGAAATAGAAGTATAAACATGGCTTGAAAAATCTGATGAGAACTGGTACCAGGGTGGTGTTAATCCTTTGCAGCCTGCACAGTTCCATCCAGCATTGGTGCTGCCAGCTCTCCGGTGAGCTGATAGAGCTGTAGCGAACAGTCCAATGGCTCAGCTGTGTCCTGTCAGGATTTTTCCTTCTGGTGTCACTAAAAGGTACACACATTTCTAGCAATGTAGGCAGGAACTTTTCATTGGTGCTCATGCAGAGATTTATTTCACCAGCAAATAGGGATTCCATATCATTAGACTTTTCAGATTTGGTATGTCTCTGGTTTTAGTCGCTCAACCAGAAGACCCTTGAAGAGAAGTTAAAAAGTACTTGTGCAGTTTCACATCTTTTTTTCATTTAGATAGATGGTGGCCTTCCTTCCACAGAGGAATGAGCTGCTGTTACTCCACAGCATCTATTGTCTATTAATTATCTATTGGTGATGGCCATGGAGAAGAGAGCCCAGAGGTCCTGGGTGCTGGCTGCTGTAACAGTAAATGACACTAAGCACCCTCTGTCCCAATGGGCTTTTTGGTTCAGAAGATCCATCACAACAAAGGAATTAAAACACCTCAGACAAAGTCACCGACCCAGATCTCCACTCAGTAGACTGTTGGGTTCACCTGGTGGTCTTGTAATGCTCTTAGCAAAGGAATGAAAATAACTTTGCCTGATGCTTTGGTGTAGGATAAGGCTTTGGAAAGGCACGTCCAGATGCACCTTTTGGTGTCCATTTCTCTTTCAGGTAATTCCTGTTTCTCATTCTTCAGAGCAAGTGGCAGCACATCCCCAGCTCTGAAGGTCCTGTGGTACCTGTAACCATCCCAGGGATTTGTGCAGCCTTGTTACCTGCACTCCTGAGCAGGCTTAGGGATCTGCAGGACAGGATTTGGCAGAGAGCAGGATAAAGCCTTCCTGTAGGTTATCTCTTGTGAGGGGATCTTGTTTCCTGACACTAGCCACGTGTCACTCACTCCCATACCACTCTTCTCCCTGTTCCTCCTGTGATGTCTGTAAGGAGCAGTTAGTTAAATGGCAAATAAATCTGATTCCTCTTGGATGAAAAATCGATTCAGGTAAGTTGTTGCTTGTTTTGCTTTGACTGCTGTGTCTATTAGGCAGTGATTTCTGGCACTTTCTCCTTGCTGCTGTCACCCCTCATAAACTCCATTCCCAGGGGCCCGACAAACTTGGTCGGCACTGGAGAGCAGCGTGGTCTCCTTGCCGCGGGAGGGTGTTCCTGCCCCAGTTGCCTGGCTTCCCCCTGGAGCTTGGGGCCGGGGCAGAGCTGCAGAGCTGGATGCTCTGCTCTGGCATTGCAGGGAATGCCATAGCAGGTGGTGGGGAGCAGGGGGCTGTGGTGGGGAGCAGAGGCTAGGGCTCATGCCTCTGCCCCGTTAGTGCCTAGCCTGGGGTGGAGGTGAAGCAGGAGGAGGCAGCCCAGTGACTTCATTCCGTGTTTCTCTGTGTGCCAGGTGTCCCTGCGGGCTGAGAAGAACCCTTTGGTCATGAGGACGGAGGCAGAGGGACACCGTGTGTGTGGTAAGTGTCATCAACGACAGTCTCCTCCTCCCCAGCGTGCTGAGAAGGGACGGGTAATTCGCTTCCTTCCCGGGGGAAGAGGAGCGGTGGCAGCCCGTTCTTCCGTGTGACAGCACGCGGACCCCCAATCTCCAGGTGCCCCCGGGAAGCGCCGCTGCGACAGCGGGAGGGCAGCGCCGCGCGCGCAGCACAGCGCTGGCACGGCCTGCGCGGGGATCTGGTTAAGTCTTGAAAGACTTTGTGGGTTATGACATTCCCCTAAATGTGCTGAGCTTTCTTTAACCTTTCATAAAACATTGTGATCTTTATGGACTGTATCATATTGTGCAGTAATGTGCTTTATTGTCCACAGAATAAGCTTTTCTTAAAGATAATTGGAAAGCTGGAAATGGCTGCTATCGGCTGATTTTTTTTTTTTAACACATTATTTCTGAAATGGGCCTGGTGTAATAATGACCCTATCTGTTCAAGATTTAAGATTTGTCTTGGCAGAGAAAATTGATCCATTTCACCTTTGTCTAATGGAAATTTTTATCTGGGATTATCTGTTTATGTAAATGAATGTTCCTCTGAAAAGAGAACTTGAGGGGGCTGTAAATCTCAGTGACACTTTAGTTTCATGGGGGGAAAATTGGAAAGGATTCTAGTATTTATCTGACTGAAATTGGTTATAAAAACAGAATTATCTTCGTGTACCTGCTGCATCTGATGTTTTCTGGAATTTCATTACCTTTTGGAATAATGCAGCAGCACACTATATACAGGATTCACTGTGATTAGCCCCGAAATTGTTGGGGGGTGTTTGCCAGCACTGTAATTATTAGGAAAAGGCAACGTGTTTGAGGCAGTGGGATTCTGATTCCTGCCCTAATGGGTACCAATTAGCACAGTCACATTATTCAGAGGCTCTGAGGAGAGCAGGGGATATATACCACATGACTGTTTTTCCTTACAAGTTATGTGGGGCTTTTTTAAACTGAGGAGTGAACCTAATTACAGAGGAAAATGTCTTCGGGTAATCAGCTTTTGTTTACAGTTTGCAGAACAGGACTGTGAATGTAGCATTTAAACTAATATTTTAAACATCATCTTCAAAAGCAGTTTTGCCATTAAAGAGACAGCCTAGGCTTTTTTTGCCAAATTTCCTCTTGAGCTCTAGATAACACATCCTGGCCGGGCTAGATCATGACTGGGCTTGCCATACCAAACACAACGTTTGGCTTGTGCCTGCTAACCATTCAAATGTTTGTCTAAGTTTGCTGCTGGAAGTACTGCCTGTGCTCTGGCACTCCGTGGCACTCACCAGGAAAGAAGAGTGGGGATGATGGACCTATTACTCTGTTTAAAGAGCTGCTATGCAAGAAGATGAAACTTTTAGGATTATTTTAAAAGTAACCAAGATGAAAACCCCATGTTTTCTCACATGAAGCAAGGCTACTTTGTACACATCTGATCCTTGCCCTCTGTGGCAAACCAAAAAGGGTTTTGTAGGTATAATGACATGATGGTGTCCTTTGTCTGTGCCCAGATGGAGCATACACACAGAGACTACACATCAGGCATAAACACGCATTTAACAGCAATAGCAACTTTTGGTTGCTATTGCTTAGCATGAAATTCCTGCACGTCTGGAGCGGGGGAAAAGTTGTTTGCATCTAGGAGCCATCAAAGAATGCACTTCAAGGTACAAAGGTACATATTTGTACATCTAATTAAGTGGCCTAATTGTCAAGCATCTTTCAAAGCTTTTGGTTGCTCAGAGCTTTCTGAAATCACCCCCCTGGCCTAGCTGCCCAAGTGGAGGATAGAGCCTGATTTGGGAGGTGAACCATCCAAGTCTTCCTGGGCTGATTGCAATGGGAATTACACCTAAGACTCTAATGAGGAGATTTCCCCTCCGCAGTTAAAAATCACGGCTCCAGCTGTGCAGAGGTGTACCAAGACGTCTTCAGCCGGACACAACAGTAAGCACTAAAGATATTTTTAAAAAACTATTGAAAACATAAAATCAGCACTTAACCATGGCTTTCCCTCTGACATAGTTCCAGATCTTAATGTCGCTCAATTTATTTCCATAAAACTTCAGACAGCAACATTCCCTGCCCAAGTTCTTTACTTTTGTGACTTTCTGCTCCACATTTCAGGCAGTCATTTCAGTTGGAAATATACATTATTACCAGCTCATTAAATCCAAAATAAATGAAGTGGAAAATTACAGAACTCCATGGATTACAGTGCACCCAACTCAAAATAGAAGTGTGTGATTAAAAACAAAATGGTCTGCATTTTAAAAATGGATTAATAGTTTTGGGCCCAGCTGGCAAAATATCACATGAAATGTGTTTTCAGACTAGGAGTAATGTAAAATAACATTACATGTCACTAATGGTGCTCAAGGTGGGCCTCTACAACCAGGGCTTTGCAATAAACAGGCTCAAAAAAAAAAGGAAAAAAAAGAAAGATCTATTTATAGCGTAAAGGACTGAAACACAGGAAAGGCATCTGAACAATGTAGGGAGCAGGACAAGGCTTTGCTTTGCTTCAGCTGAAGTGTAAAAGCACTAGTAATTCTTGCAGAACTGGAGCATGGTTAGGTTCTGCGACGTTGCTTGTTTGCTTTGAAGGTAACAGTGGTGATAACCATGAAAAATAACCACAATTACTCTCCTAGGCAAAAGAACAACAGCAAATACGTTCCTAGACAAAAGCCCTAGGGCTTGAAAATAGTTTGGTTGGCAGCATCCACAGCCCAGCATGAAGTAGCATTGTACAGGTATATCACCTCCTCCTTGCAGCACGGGCAGTTTGAAAGAGGTGAGTCTATGTACAAACAGTTGTGTCTTTACTGTCTGCTGTTTAACTCATTTCCCCTGGTCTGGGTCCTGTTTCACTAGAGGCTAAGAGAAATGAGACTAAATGAGTGGTGAAACAGCTCTTCTTAATCTCCTATCACTGTTTAGTAGTGAAGTAGAACATGAAGAGTTAGGAGTGAGGCAATGTGAGAAAAGACAGGTAGGTACTTTGCAACAGAAATAAAAGTGGATTTCCTTGTGGCATTTTCCCAGGCTTTGGAGCTATTCCCAGATTGGGGTAAATCTTACTGTTCCTCATAAGGTGCAGAAGAAGAGAACACTTTGCAAAGTCTGACATAAAGTATATTAAACACTAAAGGAAGAATCGAGTTTGCACAGTTAAAAACTCAGCAGGATTTTTTCCTGGTTTGTCCTACAACAGTGTTTAACTGCTGCTCTTGGGCTGTGCTTTGTGTGTGAGCCAGACCTGGAAAAAAGGACTTTTGGTTGCACAGTGGACAGTTTGCAGGTTCAGAATTGGGGTTTCCTTACTTGTGTTGAATTTAATGTCTGTCTGGCTTGCGTGGCAGAGCACAGCAATTCTGCATCCCTGCCTCTGTTCTGCAGCCTCCAAGAGCTGTTCTACACAGTGGAGAAGGGAGGAAGGGGAAAAAAAAAAGGGCCATCTGTAGCTGCAGATGGGGATTTGTGGACGGGGTACAAGTTGCAGTCACTGAGTAAGCAGAGATGCCCAAAATATGTCACCTAAATTGACCAATCAGGTTGGGAAAGAGAGCATTAGCCTGTTTGGAAGCGTGGTCGGACAGACCCACCCCAGCAACTGTGCAGCAAACGCAGGCAGCCAGGCACTCCATCAGCTTCCCGCTGCGCTCCACAGCCGGAGAGACGAGCTGCTTTTACCTGGCAGCTTGGTTCAGACCTCCTCCCACTAGCAGGTGTCATTGGGCTTGTTCGGAACACGTTGCAAGAAATCTTTTCCTTTTAATGTGTAGGATTTTTAAAGGGGTGATGTGAGATTTTTATACTGTTTGTGAGCACTGAGATGCAGTTTGGTGACCAAGTATTGTGTTGCTGCAGTTGGTGAATGGATTGTGTTTTGTTTGACCAGGTGACAACTAGACTTACTCCGACCACCTGGATTTCTGTTCTAGGAGATAACGAATCCCCTACAATGCTGCATTTATTGGGGAGATTAATTCTAAGGAGAAAAGCTCCTCTGTCCTGTTCTTGGAGAAAGATTTTCTTAGGTTGGAAGCCATATGCATTCCTGTACACCACATCTGCTCAATATTATTGCAAGCTGGTGAACTTTTTCTTTGCATTCCCTTCCAAAAAAGCTCATTAAACCCAGCCTGCTGTCCATAGAAGTTTTTGGTTTTTTTTAATTTCTATTGAGTGTTCCAGGTTGCTATTGTCCTGCTTCAGGAGCGGGTAGTGCTGCAAAGCTGGGAGGTGGTGATTTGGCAGAGCTTTCTCTCAAAGCAGGCTGGCCAGTGCTGAATGGACATGGGGGTTCCCTGCACAGTGATGGACTGGTCTGGATAGGCAGACGGAAATTAGGTAAAAGGAAGACTTAACTGAGGCAGTATGAGTTCTCTGTGTGAGGAAAACCTCTGTGAGGGTGATGGAGTAGTCTCTGAGGTGGAAATTTTGCAACTAGGATCTTTTAAAGCCAGGGAACTTCCCATGAGGATCAGACATTCATCCCTTAGCACATCTTTCATGCTGATACGCTTGCCATAACTTATGCTTGTGTCAAAAAAGCCAAGCTGTGTTCACTCAGGGGATGTTCTGAGGAGGCCATTGAGTCCTGTCCAGACTTGCAGGGCAGGGGGTGAGACATGGCTTGTAGCTGTGAAGAGCACTGTGTAGGGTTGTTGGTTGGTCACTGCATCAAAGTATGTGTCAGCTGGTCATCCCTAGCCAAGCCGGATGGCAACCCTGTCAGTTCTGCAGTGAGGGATCTGCACCTACTGAAATGGAGTAGACCTCCAGGAGCACAGCTGAGGTCACAGGTGCTCTTGGCATGCCATGAGACACAGCAACTTGTCCGGCTGGCCCAATGCACTGCTCGCTGCTCCTTCCCAGGAGGATTTTAGGATCTCAGTGTATGCTACCTTTCCTAGTGACCTCTTGAGATCACTGTAAGAATTGGTGTGGAGTGGAGAGGCGGAGAGCAGTGCAACTGCTTTGGCTGCCTTTCCTTGGAAGTGGTGGCAGGCAGGTGCCGGATGCAGCTGTAAAGCAGGAGCAAGGGGAGGTTCAGCCACAGGCTTGGGGGTCTCTCAGAGCAGCTTTCCTTCAGCTGGAGGCTAAGATTCAAACTGCCATGACTGCTGCTGAAGGTGCGTTTGGGGTTTCATACCTCAGCCAACAGGCTGCACTTAGGCATACTGCATTTATTTGCCAAGTACCCAGAGCCAGGTTTTATTTCGGAGAGGGCAGTTGTGACCGTGGCAGTTCAGCCTTGCAAGCGTTTTCTTTGTCTGTATTTCACGACACTTGTTCTTTGATACGGGCCTGGTGTTTTGTGAGCTGTGAAGTGTGGTGAGCCTGCTTATGCAGGACCACGGAGCAACAAGCCTCCTTGTAATGCCTTTCAGGATGGCTCCATTATTAACAGTGTCACTGAAAACACTCCCTTTTACTTAGGGGGGCAAGTATAGTCTCCTTCACAAATCATCTAGATAAAAGCTTAGGCACAGGAGGTAGCATTTTTTTAAGCTATGTTATCTTTCTCCGTTACCTTTAAAATTAACATCTACCCACTCTTCCCTGTTTGGAGAGCTGGCACAGGAAAGTGGTCTGGGTTCCTGGCTGCTCCCATGTTTGACAGCAGAAGTGTGTGTCTTTCTGTGGTTAGAACCAAAACTGTGTGACCTGGAGTCATTAAAACTTTATCCCTCAGTAATGTAAGAGCAATGAAAACTCAGGTAGCAGTATGCTTGGCAAAACAGGTCACAGTGACAGTACCTTCAATCGTGTTGGTGTTGCTGTCTGAGCACTGAGAATGAGGGCCTTAACTGAAATGCATGTCAGGGTTGTCAGGCAGCTCTCGCCTTTCCTTTCCTGGAAGCTTTTCTGTTTTCACAGGACCTGTGATTCCTGAGAGCTGGCACACAGCTGCCACCAAGCTGTCTGTCTGCCCCAGCTACGTTTGGCCCCGCTATCTGTTCTGCACACGCTGACTGGAAGTGCAGGTTCTTCCTCCCAGCCCTGCTCTGACTCTGGCTCTCTGCAGTCACTACGTGTCTTTGCCTCTCCACAACCTTTGGCTGTGGGCCCTGTTCTACATCAGCCAAAGGCTGCATCAGCTTCTGGATGTTACTGTCCTCTCCCACTCTTTCCTTTTCCTGTACTCCTCGCTCCAAGTTCCCCGACTCTGTGCTTTCCCCACACCTTCTCCAAATTCCCCCTCCACTTTGTCCCCCCCTCCCCTCCCCTCCCTCACCCAACAAAGTCTTAGGTTCTTCCCGCTTGTAATTTGTCGCTAATCAGCTGTCAGTGTCGGAGCAATGATAAGAGGTTCATCTCTTGCTGAGGGTAATGGCCTTAAAAGTCACCGAGTCAATGTCAATGGGATCGCTCCAATTCAATCAGAGCCCTGGATGAGGAATGGCCCCCGCTGACATTAGCACTCATTTTGAGCCCAAGCATCTGGGCCCTAGTAAATAACCATCAGTGGGTGGGTCCGGGGGACAGGTCATTAGCCCCACGAAAAATAAATATCGTTTCCCTTGATGGCTGCGAGTAATTTAGCTCAGACGAGGAAATTTCACCCTAGATTAAGTATGATGAGCCAATATCAGTCAGAGGAGGCCAAACAGTGAGAGCTTGATGAGATAGAGGGAAATTTATATGCAGCTGGCTGAATGCAAGATGAGTTTAAAGAAATGATGTTCTCTTCCACTCCTTGTCCATGCGCAATGCCAGGCACTGTGTTCCTGCGGCTGACACCTCCCCACGCCCTTGGGGCTCCCCCAGCACACAGGCACACGTTTGTGGGCTGCAAGGCCCACCCGGTGCCATCCCTGCCCTCTCCACCAGCAGCAGTCCCTGCTCTCGAGGCTCTGGTACCGATGGCTTTGGCAAGCGCTGCCTCAGAGCCGGAGCGGCAGCGGCTCCTGGGGAGGCTGTGCCATGGCCATGGGCTGCCCTGCCTGTTCCAAGACACCAAGGGGCTCCATGACACCGCAGGCCCTCCAGGCCAGTGCCTGCTCCTTCTCTCCTGCCTCCCCCTGCGTGTTTGCTCTGTGTGCTTTTTGTGTTTGTTACTTATTTAACCCATCAATCCTGCACACGATATGCTCAGCAGCTATTAATTCCACCCCTCCAGCCCCTCTTTATTGGGAGCACACATTGGGAGTTGTGTTTTACGTCTGCTGGAAACAGTAAGCAGACAGCGTCTCTCCCTGATTGGCCCAGCTCTGTATCCTGGAGCTGTGGCTGGAGGCTGGCTGGGGTCTGTCCCCCAGCTGTGGCTCAGAATACAGATCAGGCATGCTGCAGTAACCTGTACAGCTCTTCCTCTTTGCCAAGGGGGCTGGGACACAAGTACAAGATAACCCCCATGAGCTGGAATGCCAGAGGAAAACCAAAGCAGGACAAGAGCAGACAGAAACCAACAGAAGGCGCATGGAGAAGCTGGTTATTTTGCAGAGCCATGCAGGAGGGAATTAGGAGTGGAAGGAAGTAAGAGGCCTTCTACAGCTAGTGCAGTATTTGGCTGTCTCTTGGGGGCCAGTTTCTTTGTGTTAGAGCTCATTAACTGTGCTAAGAACAGAATTCAGACTAATTATGTGATATAGTTTCACCTACCCGGTGCATTTCCTTGTGCCTGAAGAGTCATCTGACTTCACTTACATTTTCTGTTGATCCGGTGAAATACGTCAGCCAGGAAAGACCAAGTATTTTACCTGTCTGACAGAGGAAAAAGAAAAAGGTGGAAATCTGCTGGTACTTTTTGATATAGATTGGAAGTAAGTATTTAATTCTGGAAAACGTTCTGAGACTGAAGTTTTTTATCCCAAACCAATGTAAAACCCTGTCCATCTCTCTGTTGATTTTTCTTTCTATCTGACTGTTAATATATTTATTTTTTAAATTATGGAAATTCCTGAGGCATGAAAAATCAGATCTTTTTCCTGGTGATAGGATATTGTTAGCTGAAGAGTAAGGCTGCTCATTGTGGAGGGAGCAGAGATGATTTTTTTCATGGAGGTGAAGCAGTAAAGCCAACAAAAGTCATTGCAGTGACTGACCTGGCATCTGTTTTCAAAGGTGTGAAAATCTTTGTGTCATTCTACCAGAACACAGAGGACATGGTTTTGGCATACAGTGGTTCTTGGTGATGGAGTGAAGGTGAGCCTCTCCCCTCTCTAAAGCTTGTTTTGAACGTTCTTTGCCCCATCTCTTGAACTTCTCCAGTTCTTGGTGTAGCAGAGTAGCAGGTTCTGTTCCTATCACAGTAAAAAATATAAACAATAGAATTATGTGTAGTTTATATACAATAACTTTTTCCCACCCTTGCCCCTGTTTTGAAAAAAATTGGTTGACAGGATGTCGTGGGCCTGAGCACAGATCCCTTTGGGCGGTGAGGGTCTGTGTTTGGAATGACTGACAACACCTCTGTCTGCCCTTGGGGTGGGTCTGGCTGTGCCTGGGGTGTGTGATGGCTCTGTGGCCTCTCCCGCAGGCAGAAGCGGTGCACTGCAGGTAGAGGTGTGGCTGTCATCAGCTCTCAAACAGGCCAAAATTGTATCTTCTCTGCAGCAGAATATCTGTAACAGAATTCAGAGTTCTTTGCTGCATTTTCCTATAACAAATGGACTTGTCCTTACTACTGGCTCTTGCTGGGGTATTTCAGTCTTAAATATTTTCTTTGTGTTATGCATTAAGTTCCAGCAAACCCCGGTGGGCTAAATTCTGACCTGCATAAGCAGGTGCAAAGTTAGCAGAGTTACAGCCCCTTGTGCTAGCCCTGCCTTTGGCTCTGGACCCACCCTGGTGCCTTGCCAGAGCAGAAATTGCTAGTCCTGGGTTTTTTTTCCTTTTTTTCTCTCTTTTTTTTCCTGCTGTGTGATCATTCTCTCTGACACAGTATCGGTCTCCTGATCTCACGTGTTGGTGCATGAGCAAATTGATGAGCAAACCATTGACAAAGTCCTGATGGTGGGGGGCTGATGATGAATTGGAGGCCATTACAGCAGGTATTGTGCACGTTCTACCAGCTGACACCGAACTTCCCTCCTAATGCCAGATTCCTTCTATCTGGGAAATGGGCTGGATGCCGGCTTCTCCCAATTAAAGCCAGTGAGGTCATATACGTCCTAATTACACGCTAGCCTATTGTGTCTAAATGTGACAGACATGTGCTTGGGAAATTGCTTTTAATACCTAAATAAACACGATCAACTCCATGGCAGATTTGAATTGCAGTTGGGAAGTGCTCAGCCTCTGGAGTGCTGGGCTGATGTGGTGACAGCCACTTGTGCTGCTGACCCCTGCTTGGGATCTTTGTTCCTGGCACAGCGCTGCCACTTTGTGTGGGGGGCCCTCACTCGCCCTTCCCCTTGCTCTGGACAGGACTGTGTCACAACCATATGCAGCAGGATTGCTCAGGAGAGCGATACAGCTTTCCTGTGAGAGGAGGAGAGGACTGGGACACAGACAAATTGAGTTTACACCAGCAGCAGGGGCAGATGAACAAGCAGGTCTAAGATGAATCCACAGTACAACACAGGATGGTTACACAAGAACTTGGAGTACTCCTGAGAAATCGCAAAGTGACTGCCGTCACCATCCAGGATGGGGGATGTCTCCACATGGGCAAATTCTGCTCCCAGGTACTTAGAGAGGAATCTGGACTGTTTCCAGACAAGCAAAACCAGTCACTCCTCATTCAGACCACAGGCATAATGTTGCCCTTCTGCATGAAAGCTTTGAACACAAGGGGATTAAGATCTATGTAGATTTTCAGGAAGAATCTTTTGGGGATATATGCATGTTAAATAATACACTTAACGCTGGACCAAAGGCAATGTAAGTGTTGTGCTTTATTTGACACTGGAGGCAAAGTGCTCTGTTCCCAGGCAGCTTGCTCTTGCTTGCATATGTATTCGTTTCTATTGGTAGTATTCCCTGCAGGACTGTTTAAACTGGCTAAAACCTTGCTTGCTATTTTACTGTATTTTGTAATGGTTGGCAATACTCAGTGCTCACCAGCAGTCACAGATACCTCCTGTGGCTGGCTCTGCTCGTTTCTTCCCTAGGGTAGAGCTTGTGTCTGAAGATTGGAGCCGAGTAAGGAAACTCCGGTTATCTTTGAAAATCAGAAACCCTGTTTGTGTCCAGAATAGTGGAGCTGTTGCAGAACGAGTACAGGGGAGTGGTGACCATAGGCACACCTTGTCCTTGAGCTCTCATGATTTCTGGTCATGATGTAGCCAGGCACTTAGGTGTGTTCCAGGCTGTAGTATGATAGGAAATGTGCTTGGGGCTCAGCCCGCGAAGATATGCCTTGCTATTATAGCACTTGAACTCTCTGAACCAGGTTAGACTGCCATCCCACAACGCCCTGAGGCTTTACCTCGATGAAGCTGTGCAGTCCCATTGGATCCCTTCAAACCCAGTGATCCTCAAGTCCTTCCCAGGTCCCAGACACAGGGAAATGCTCTGCCCGTATGTGTGTGTTGAAAGGGCACCTGAGCACACGCTTGTCTCCCACCCTGATTTTCCAGCAACATGTGGATGCCATCCATGGTGTCACCAGAATCACACAGGTACTTTGTGATTCTCAAAACCTCAACAAAATTATTTTTGTCACAGCATGATGGAGTCTTGGGGTTTTAAAGTGGGAGGAACATCCAAAATCCAGGGGTTTCTGTCAGGTCAGAACCCATAAGAAAATCTTTAAGGACAAAGGACTTTATTTAAGGAGTGACTTATGTTTATCTTGCCTTCTAAGCCATGCTTGGATGATGAAAGGCTTGGCTCAGAAAGGTGGGTGTTGATGATGGCTTGCATCCCTAATTTTTAGTGTCCAGTTGCCATGTGAGTCTTCAGGACTGTACCCTGTTTGATGAGTGCCATATATTTGCTGGCTTTCAATAACAATCTAACCAAGACTTCTGTTGTTCAGTAGTAAGCAGCCTTCCCTCGGGATGGGGGAGAGAGGTTTTAAAATCAGTGCAGTTGGTAGCAGGCAATGGGCATGGGGGCGTTTGTGGTGCAGGGCAGACTGGGCCCCAGGCTGGCTCACTCAGGAATGCCATTTGGGCTGCTTGAAGCGCTGTGACAAGGCAGAGGCTGGCAGAGCCTGGTTTAGCCTGCCCTCGTGGATGAACACAGCCTAAGTATGTGCATAAATTGAAATTGCAAGCAGCTCTCTTCAAGTGGGCACTCAAGGTTATGTGCTGGCAGAGGCACCCAGCTGGATTGAGACTCATCCTGACAGGTACTTTCCCACGGAACAGATCAGCATATTTACCTGTGTATCATGGCCCAAATCCTTTAATGCTGCCTGAGCAGAGAGTGCTGTCTGCTACTCTGTGGTGGGGCGAGCGCCCTGATGCAGGGCCGGAACGATTCCCTTGGGGAGCTGTATTTTCTCCTTTGAACTGATGGGTGTCAAACCCACAGTGGTGTCAAGACAGATGTGAAGTGCTCAGGGCTCATGGTAATGTATCATGCCTTGTTGTTTTATGTTGATAGCACACTGGCACAATTTACATCAGCTATTCTGCCTTACCTTGAACTGTAAGGCACAGCAGCTGTTGAGTTTATATTTACAGCACTCTAAGTGTTTAGGCCATGCTTCTGACAAAGCACACACATATTTCATAATGCTCTGCAGCCCCGTGGGCTCTGACAGACCCTTTGCAGGGACGGGTGGTGAAGCGCTGAGTGAGAGTCAGAGAGGGGTCTGCTCTGAAGATGGGCTGTAAATTGCTGTTGAAGTAAGATGTTTGTTCTCTCCAACAAGCAACCTATTTTCATGGTCCTTGCAGGAACTGAACTGTCTTAAAATTTGTCAGTGCTGTCTCAGGTTTGGTTACAGCAGACTGGTCTGCACAAAAGTTACCAGAGAAGTGGAAAGTACAGAGTCTGAATGGGTTTTGTCTTCCTCTTCCCTTTAAGCCTTCCTTTCCTTTTCCCTTCCTTTGAACCCTGCTTTTAAACAGTGTTAAGGGTTAAAAATGTGAATAAAATTTGGGAGCATTCATAGCAAGACTAGGCGAGAGCTGTTGTGGAGTCAGCGCTGTGCCTGGATACATTGCTGAATCCCAGCCTCAACCCAGGTGAGCTGAAGCATGAAATGAAGCCTTTATTACCCTGGGATGTGTGCTATGTCCTGGCACAAGAGAAGGCTGTTGGTTGCAGCTCTGCAGAGGTTTTCTGTCCTCTGCAAATGATGCGGCATCAACACTGTTTGTTTGGCACAAGGTGGGGATATTAGAGGAATAAACAGGTCTTGCCAGTAAGAGCTTCATTCCTAGGGTGACACGTAATAGCATCAACCAATCAATTTTAAATGACCTGGCTCCCGCAGGCATGGGGCTTTCTGGAAGACAAGGAGTGCTTGGGCAGCCAGAATAACAGCTCTGAGCTCTCTCTAACTTCTTGGGAGGCTGCGGGAATGCCCTGCAGTTGCAGGCTGCTCCTGTCTATGATAAGTGCATTTGTCTTAGCAGGAATGAGAGTAACATTTCCCAGAGAACATGTGAGGTAAGTCTGCTCTGCTGCAGGCTCCTGGTGTGAGCTTGAGGTAGGTCAAAATCCTCGGATGCATTTGCACCTTGACTCCCAAGTGATATCCTGAGGCTGAACTATCTTGAACAGTCTGGGTCCTGCTCTCTTTGTCTTCACAGATACTTTGCCTTCCCACATTCAAGGTCTATCCAGGCAAACCTGTTCCATCTGCGAAGACTGTTTTTCCCTCCCTTGTCAGGGTGTTGTGAAGATAAACAGAACAGAGATTGCCAAGTGCTTATTGATAATAGGAGCCATATAACTACCTGACATGGGCATGCTGCTCTTTTGTTCATGTGCCTTGTAAGAAAAGTATTATTTATCCCTGCAGCATCCTCTGAGAATGGAGAGCTCCCTCTGGGCTGCTCCTGATGCCTTCAGGCTGATCACTACTGTCCCTGCCATCATCCTCTACCTTATTCCTGCACCCTGTAACTCACCCATTAGCTCTTTTCTTCACTAGAATTCATTTGCAGTGGGCATCACCTCTGCCTTGTGTGTAGGACCCTTCCCTCTCCCTCTGCAGAGCCCTGTTGCACAAAAGCAAGTTCCTGGTAGAAATTTGCTGTTCCTTTTCTGTCCAGATGGCCCTTCCGAGCCCTATTTGACCTCTCATGAACAGGCTCTGGACTCAGAAGCAGGAATTATCAGGCTTCATACTCTACTTCACCACAAACTGTAAAGAGCTTGGGCAGGAGGTTGGCTTCAGGGGGAGGCAGTGTGTCGGAACACATTGGAAAAGCCACTTCATGCGAGAAAATGTGGGGAAGCAAATGAGTGATTGCTGTTGTGCCTGGAGCTGGGACTCGCTTTCCAGCAAGGCTGCGGGGCCCAGAGACCCCCGGTGAAACGGAGAACTCCCTCAGGTGTCTGGTGTAAATGTTCATTCCCAGGGGTCCCTTCCTCCTGCACTGAGCAAGGGGACACTCCTCAGTGCTGCTCTGGCTGCCCCTTTGGAATCTGTCCCCAAGAGGCGCTTTCCT
Source organism: Irena cyanogastra (assembly GCA_013397155.1). Classification (NCBI taxonomy): domain Eukaryota; kingdom Metazoa; phylum Chordata; class Aves; order Passeriformes; family Irenidae; genus Irena; species Irena cyanogastra. The sequence goes on along the minus strand of VWZV01008063.1, from coordinate 375,648 downwards.
GGGCCGGGTGACACTGTGGATGTCCCTTGTGGCTGTTTTGTCCATGCCAGCAGTGGCTGGTGGTGATGGCCATGGCGGGGATGGAACCCTGATGGGGAGGGTGGCACTGGCACCTCCAGCCTAAGTGACTAAAGCACACAGTTTAAGTTTTAGCAACAGAAGCCAAGCCTGGCCTGCATGTAACAACATGTGCAGGTTTGGTTGTAAAAACAACCTCATGTGCAGGGGTTGAGTGGTCTGTAAGCTCTTCCAGCCTGGTAAGAGTTTGAGACTGGACTCCTTGGAGCATCCCTAAATGGTGTCAGAGAAAAGTCATTATTGGCACTGCCAGCAGTGTGTGGGTGCCAGAGTAGGGTCCACCTGAGAGTAATTCTACCAAATTAGCATAATGCTATGTTATGATTGGGGGTTCATCTGTTTTGTTTCTCTAGTTTCTCCTGTAATGAGTCTTTCAATTCTAGAAAACTAAGACAAAATCAAAAAGTGTCAGAAGTCCTGCAGTAGCCTAAAATGCATGGCTGCTTGACAGTCCTTTGTGCTTTTTCTTCTCTTTGACTTTTTTTGTCCCAGTGACAAAGAAAATATTTAAAATTTTTAAATATTAGAAAAGTATTATCTGGCTATTTTTATAAAAATAGTCTTTTTGGTCACAGTTAGATTATTTCATCCCTGGTTCTGTGCTGCTGGAGGCAGCTGGGAGGCAGTTTCTATTTGCTCACTTCTCTCATTATAGCATAGTTTTGGATTCTGCCATATTTCCTTTTCCTTCCCTTGCTTGATGACTGTTCACCTCAGCAAATCTTCATCAGCACAAAGTTTTGAAATTTGCTTTTAGGGCATCCAATTCCAGTGACATTCCTGTCAAATGCTTATCACTGTAAACAGCAAGGTTTCTAGGAGGTGTGGGTGTAAATCCCAAATGTGACCAGTTTTCCCCTAAATCTCTGGGCTGGAATCAGGTACAAACTGTTTATTAAAGCTGTACCTGCCATTGTTCCCAGGCCGAGGTTTTACCTGAGCAGGTGCTACTGAACTCTGAGAGTTTCAGCCCTTGGCCCTACGCTGGCAGCATGCGCTCAGGTTATCAAACACAAGGCAAAGGCTTCAGAGTAGACATTCTTAGATTTCCAGTGTCACTCTCAGCAAGGCAGGAGGGCAGTGCTGCTTGTGTATCAGCTGTAGGAGAAGCATGCCTGTCCCTGAATCGCTGTCCAACGGAACAGCGAGATCATCCTGTTTGTGAAATGATGGCATTTTAATTCACTGGAAAAAGCAGCTCGAGCTGGCCGAGTTCCTCTTCTTTCTCCCCCCTTTTTTCTCCCCTTTCCAGCTCTCATTCACTGCAGCTAAACTGTGGCCAGAAAGACTTTGCAGAGTGCAGTTTCAGCAATATTCTCTCCAGAACCGAGACATCCTCTGCTTTTTACTTCTGCCAGCAGCAAATTTTGAGGAGTGATTTATATAGTTCAAGGCCTGGGGGCTTAGTAATGGAGACATTGACAGATCCTTAACTGGAGCATTGTGGAATGCAATACAAGAATACATCGAATAATATTCGTGAATCTGCCATAATACTGGATATTATCACTCATTATCATTGTAGGAAAGGGGTGATTAAACTAATAGTTAGTGAGAGACATTTCTGGTGACAGGAGGCAATGATGAGAATGAACTGACCTCAGTATACATTTAGAACTGGGAATAATGGGAAGTGGCAGGAAGCCAATAAGTGAACATGGCCCACAGCTCAGATCAATGAATTACTTTTTTTCTGCTTTACAGGAGTACATGGTGTTTAATGAAAAATCAATAGCCCCCTGTAACTCAGAGCTGTAATCAATCGTTTGACCTGAAGCTTTCCCTTTTTTCTTTTTCCCTTTCCTCCCTCCCCTCCCAGGGAAGGTGTCCTAGGCTGATGACACAATTCAGTTGCGAGGAGCAGTACTTCACCAGGCTCACAGAGGGAACCTGACAAAGCCCTGCTGCAATTTATACCAGCAGCAATGTAGATATTTATACAGAAAATCTGGGGATGGGCTTGGCCAGCTGTTGCTGCTGCCTTTTGCAGAGAAGTCAGAGCCATGCTTATGGCAGGTAGGTCATGTCATCAGGCCTTAGGCCCCTGGTGCCTGCCAAGGATGTCCAAGGGGGTTGTTTGAACATCAGGCAAAGGAGAACATCAGTGTTAGAAGTTAGTGGGAAATCCACTCCAGCCAGTAGTGCCTGTTGACTTAAGAAGGATCCATAATGCTGAGTGTTGGGGTGTAGTTTGTGATGTATTCCAGGAAGAAGTTGCTGTCTGAGTTTTGCAGTGGAGATGTTGCTGGTAATGCTGCAGAGTCTCTGCAGGGTCTTACTGGGCTGCACTAATAGTATATATGATTGGGGCTCATACATGATTGCTCCTGATTTGCATCAGTGAGGACAGGAAGAAAAATCAGTAATAAACCCCTGCTATCAGCAAGTCCCCAGAAAGGTCTGATTTTGGCAGCTAAGGCTTTAAGAGTTACTCGACTGGAAGTTTGGTTGGTTGATTGGCTGAGTTTTTCGGGTTCTTTGGTTTTGGGTTTTCCATGTCTTTCATCTCCTGTGCTGGCTCCTTGCTCTAGCCTTGTCACCAGCTACCAGAACCAAAGAATGTCTCCAAGGGAAGGAAGTGAAGCATTGACAATGATGAGGACCTGTTTGCTGTGGAATTGTTCCCAACAGCCTCTTCCTGGTGGTTTTACTCAGCCTCCTTCTGAATGCCTCAGAGACAAAAGGGCACCTTTGGCAAGGCAGCTGTTAAGTGGGAAGGCTTTTGCTCATAACCTGAGCTCTAAGGTGTCATCTCAGTCTGTTGGTTTGTGTCTCTCTTTAAGCACTGACTAAGCAGTTTTCTTTTCTTGATGCATTGGAAAGATAAATGGGTTAAGCCAGAATTTCTAGCATCTCACTGCCTCCTCACTGGCCCAGCCCCCTGCTCCTTGTTGTAGCGCGGGAGGAGAAGAGAACAAGCGTGTCTCCAGGGTCTGACGGCTCCCTTCTGCTCCTCCGTGTCCGTGGCTGCTGCTGTGCCTGTTGGCTGAACGGCTGATTTCCTGGCACCGTCACAGCGCCGGGCCCTTGGCGGGAAGCGCAGCTCACGCAGGATTGCCAAGCTACTCTTTCCAGGGACTGTGTGTGCCACGACTTGCTTGGTGTTATGTGCTGCAGCCTTCTGAATTCTCTTTCCATGCGGCTAAAATGCGGGCGCCTCGGGATGCGGGAGTAAGGGGGTATGATGGGACCTGGCTGAGCTGGGGGAAACACTGGGGTGGAGACGGCAGGTTTCCCGGGGGGCACAGATTTAGTCATGCGTGTTTTGGTCTGTTTCGGAGCTTTGGGTGGAAACTGGATGGGAAGAGAATGTTCCATATCAGAGCTGCAAACATGCCTGTATCCTCCTCTCCTGAGAGTGTGGATGGCTTCTCTGTCCATTGACATGCTGGGACAGTGTCTGCCAGTGCCTTCTCCAACCCTCGGCTGGACAGGCAGGTATGGCCCCAAGGCGGGCTGGCATCAGGGGAAACCATGTGCTCTGGGCAGGTCTCCACAGCAATAATGTGCATTCGCACTCCTCCTTCGTTCTCTCACCAGTGCTTTGCCTTTAGTGACTGGTCTTCCCTGTGTGACGTCCTGCTGACCTCTTTACTTGGAAAATGCAGTTTGAGGTTGAGGACAAGCTCCTTGTATTTCTAGACTGTTCCCGAGAGGTGCTGAGGGAGGAAAAGGCCTTACTGTATACATAGGAATGTGTTTGGGTCTTGGAGTTATCTATTCCAAAAGGATATACAAGACGATTCCTTGCTCTGTCCTAAGATATTGAGATTTGGAACAAAGGGTGTGGTTTCACCCAGAAAGAACATGTTCTGGGGTAGCTGAGCAGCAGTAATTTTGGCGTTGCTCCAAAACTCTTCCTGAATGGGGAGAGAACTAGATGCAGCACTCAGAACATCTACACTGGTTTTGTATGTCATGTTTGGCTCTGAAGACACATTTATTGCTTCTTTTGCTCTATGATCCCAGTTGTGACACTGTTGTGCTGCTGTGGGTGCAAGCCAAGCAGTCTTTACCATACTCATTTTCTGTCCTGTACCTCCCAGACCTTCACCTGGTCTGAAAGAGAACTGGCCAAGGACTTTGGGAATTGGCTTCAGGAGAGATGATCCCTTAAATGCATGGAAAATGGAGAGTGAAACTCTTTGCTGGAGATCTTGCTCGCTCCCCACTGCCACATTTGTGGCTCTGAACTTCCTCCCCGGTTGCTGGCACGCTGGGTGCAGCAGGAATAAAAAATGCTGCTGGTGACAGTGCTGGGAGTCAGAGGGCCCATCAAACTCTAAGTCTGGCTGATGCAAACCTTGTCCTGCCAGTGGAGCGAGTGAATCCACAATAACCCTGGATTGCTGCAATGGCAGCTTGGCAGGTGGCTGCGGAGCAACGAGGAGCTCTCAAGCTGTGGTAAAACACTGCATGGCAATGATGTAACAGCCACATCCCACCTGAGCCTGTGTGCTGAACAAAAAGGACCAGCTTCTCCACGAGTGTAAATTGGGGGAGCAGCACTGACTGGGGTGGCTGAGGGCTCAACATCAGGGCTGCTCACCCAAGTCTCGCCATCAATCTCTGCAGTGCCATTTGGAGATGAACCTGTATTTTTACCTTTTGCTGCTTGTCTTAATTGATTTCTATTTTTTTAAAAATACTGTTTGTTAATTCATGTTGTGTCTTTGGCCGACCAATTATATGCATGGCCATATTGTGTGACTGCAGCAGTCTGGTGCGGCGCAAGGAGTGCCACATCATGTGAGACGTTTCATCTCCACGAGTAACCTCGGCACCGTGGCAAATGAATACACGAATACAGTACAGCCAGGAGAGATGAAATGCATTGACCATTGCCCCTACTCACCACACAAATGTCATTCTTTTGGAAATTTCTTCCCCCCTTTCTTGTTTTCTCGACACATTTTGGTCCCCTTTTCGCTTCTCCCCTTTTCCCTTAAGTAGAGATGACACAGATCAATACCTTTGATGGAAAGTAATAATCAGGCCTATTAAGTGACAAAGGTTTACTCTGTAACAGCTGTGCTGGCGGGAGAGGAGAGCTTGTCTGACTAATGAATCATGAAACAATCAGGCAGTAGCCATTTGTGTTTAGATCTGTAAATATGGTGTGGTTCAAGTGCCAGACCATCTCCAGCACTCCAGCTGGGGGCACAGATGGTCCACATTCAGCACAGCACAAGTGTAAAGAAAAGCCTCCCTCCTTCCCCCTCTCCTGCCTGTCCCACAGTGCCCCTCCCAAAGGAGAGAGCAGCCAGCTTGGGGATCCACTTGGGCTGTGGGCAGGAATCCTGAAGTTGCCCTTCCACACTCAGCAGCTCCCAGCAAAATGCCTGCTCCCTTGCTTGTCCAAGACACAGAAAAAAACCAGGAAACCCCTCAAAACCTATGTGCTGTATCAGGACTCCTATGTTTTGGACTAAAACATTGGAGTTTATTCCTGCCTTTCTATCCCTTGGATTTCTTCCTTATGCTCTGCTGATACCTTTCCTTCTGCAAGGCATCATGATGTCCACTTGTTAGCCCTGAAAGGCAAGTGAGTGACACAGCAGGAATTCACAACTAAAACACAGGAGCAGAGCCTGGCGAGAGAGGGAAGGAAATAAAGTTGTTAGGGATTTCAGGCTCTTTCCACTCTCTGGACTGGAGCTGGGAGTGCTACTGCCAGTACTGAGGGTTGAGGCAGCCCCTTCCTCGGCCTCCTATGGGAGACTGGCTGTCCAAGGCACAGGAGCACCAAAGGCAGAAAAAGCTGAGCATGCAGGTAATCCATTGCCGGGGGTTGGTGCTTTTGGGGCAGTGAGGCTATGCTGCTGAGACATATTTTGTGTGCAATGTATATATTTCTGTCTTTACCCTGCTAGAATTATAGGGTGTACTTGAAAGCATTTAATAAATGCTTTGTTGTCTCTTAGTCTCCTGATAGGGAGGTGGTGGTGGGACATCATTATCTGGATTGGTCCATGGGAGGATTGTTAGCACTGTGATCTGCTTTCCAAACCCCTCCAAAGAAAGCAGTACTGCCAGAAGCAAGGGAAGGACTTGCCATTCTTATTTTGATATTTATGTTTCCTAGGCATATCCTGTTAGCTACTATCTCTGCTCCTTGTTGTCGATTGCTTTTAGAGATTGTTATTCCCTCAGTAGTCTCCCACCTTCAAGAAAAGTTCTTTCCAGTGGTTCTGGCCTAAAGCTCCAGCTCAGTCCTGTGGGGTTTTGTTCTGTGCTGCATTTTCTGTGCTGGTCCCTGTTCACACAGTAATGCACTGCAAATGAGAGTCAGGCAAGTCATTTCACCGCTTGGTAATTTATGCTCATGTCACTCTTGCTGTATAAATAACTCTACAGGACAGCAGCCAGTGAAGAGACACATCCCCAATTTATGGGAAGCACAGGTAGGTTTCTGTGCCTCCAATACCTGCTTCTGACTCCTGCAAGGGCCCAGAAACATATAAACCCTGCTCAGGACAAATTATGTAAAATATTGTGGGATTCCCCCCCATCACCTGCCTTTTGGGCTATGACTCAACTCTGTGAGTTGAGTTATGTTGAAGGAGTATATATAGCCCTGTTAGAATTTCAGAGGTGTCAGCAAGAGAGAGTGAAGGTTAGCTTTGCTTGAGGTGGTTTTAACTCTGATCCTCTCTCTCTCTCTCTCTCTCTCTCTCTGTGAAATGGGTTTTGGGACTGAGGTTACAGACCAGCACAGCTCAGTGCAGTCAATTGACCAAAAGTTCCTGAATCTAGAAGCAAATACCTAGTTTTTACATTTCAATGTATTTGGAGATGTGTGTAAAGCACTGGCGAAACTACTTGAATTCAGATGACTTTCAAAAGAAAACTATTTAAAGTGTAGAATGAGACCAAGATGAGGCAAAAGCACAGAAGAGGCAGGTGAAGACTGCCTGACTGCCATAGCTCAACCCTTCAGTCGCTGTGGGCTGCTGGGGTGCCTGCAGTGCAGGAAAGGGTCAGCTTCCAGTGCCTTGAGAGCTCAGTGCATGACATGCACCTTGCTGGGCCTTTTCACAAGAGTGCTGAAGCCCTCAGCCTGGGTAACTCAGGATGACACAGTCTGAAATAGGGAGAAAGGACGAAGAGTAGAGGGAGCAGACTTTTTCGTTCTCCTTGCCTTTGTTGAGCCATTATTTGTGCGGACAAAGGAGCAAGTTTGCCAAAACCCTAAGAAATACAGAGTTTTTGGACTTCAGCAATGATACCAATCACATTATGTCTCACCTCATTTGAGCTGTTGAATGGTTATGTCATGCAAGAAGGTGGATGAGGGAGAAAAGTTCCAAAACTCTTCCAGCTCAATCAAAGCAATCAGTAAACATCACAAAGGTAATTATTCTCTGACTTAAGGCTTGCTTCTCTGTTTCCAATGTTATTTGCTTGCAATGACCAAAATGCCTTTGAGAACTTTGAGAAATTTAAACTCATGTAATAATGTCTTCATCCCACTCTTGTCCAATGACTTCCTTTCCTTTCTTTTACTTTCGGGGAGGAGAATGTATTTCTTTTTTCTCAGAAGCTAGGCTGAATTTCGCTTTTTCAAGGCATCTTCTTAGAAAAAGCAACTGGGGCTGTGCACAGCTGGCTCTTGAATATGGAGTTTCTACTGAAACTTCCCTGCTATTATCTTGACAATGTTATTATTATCAAAACCTGCCAGTATTAGGTATGACAGTGAGTGCTCACGGCAGGGAGGAGCACAGCCTGGTCAGCAGAGGAAGGGAGCCACTCACAGTTGTGTGCCATGATAATTTAATCTTCTCGTACTGGGATCTGCATTTCCTCTGGCCTGTGTAGAGCTCCTGAGTGCCTGGTTTGCTTTGGCCAAATCTCAAGCGCCATTCCTTGAGCATTTGCACGACTTCAAAGAGAAGATCGTGCTGGTAATGACTTCAGGGCAGGATAGGGGGTTATGTTTTTATTTTTTTGTCCTAGAAGTAAATGATTTAACTACTAAAATGAGGCAGGCTTCTGGCTTTTGATTGTAATTTATTCAAGGTTGTGTTAAACACATTGGTAGATAAACCATGCTCCTTTGCCAACCTGCTTAGCAGAAACCAGGGAAGGCAGACCAGCTCAGTGTTGACTCAGTGGATGTGAATATCACATACTGTAGTCATTAACTACTAGCTGCATTATCTGGGTATGGATTTTACTTTTTAGCACTGTGTTTGTTCTCCAATCCAAGCATATAGCAGGATATGTTACATGTCTCACTGTAAAAACAAATAACTTGGCAAATTGGTCCATGAGGTGTTCTCATTTCTTTGCACACATCTGCTTGGTCACAGAGAAGTTACATAACCCCCTCTGAATCCTGTTGGGATGTGCAGAGGAGGAGCTGGTCAAAGCTGGCTGCTGAGCATGAATTCTCTGGAGCATGTGAGTTGCTCCCAGCCAACAGAAAGCACTTTACTGTGTTTAAGCAGAACACAGGAAACAGAGTCCTGGGCCTAAGCTGCTGTCTTCAACAAGGCACAGATTTGCATGTTTGTAGTACGAAAAGGCTCCGTAGCAAATTTTGGTTTGCCAGCTAAACTAAAGCTATACATGAAAAATCACAGGCAGTGGCTGCTCATCCAAAAGCTGTTCTGAGGCATTCTGTCTTCCTCTCTTTGTGCCCACGTGTCTGTATCCAGAGTGAGAATATCTTCTGAGAGGTGTACACCTGGAAGTGTTAGAGCCAGCTTTGGCCAAGCTCACCAACAAACAGTGTTAATTTTAAACGCAGGCTGGAGATTCCCATGACCACAGGGGTCCTGCCCCTTGTTTAGCAGCCTGGTGGTCTGAGGCATCGAGGTCAGAGTGCGTCTCTGGGGCTGTCTGTCTATTGTCTGCCCTTCCAGCTTGGGCTGGAGAGAAGGACAATGGAGTCTGAGCAGTCCCCGCTGCCGAGCCCTCGCCGCTGGCCGTGCCTGGTCATGAATTATCACAGGGAGCTGCTGACATTGGGTGGCCACCCAGGAGCAAGGAAGAGAGGCCTCTCCCTTGGAACGTGAGTACCGGGAACAAGGTTTGGGTTGAGCCAGCTGGGGTGGCAGGGTTAACACCCTTGATCTTCCTTTGTTGGAAGTTGCGGTATTTTGGGCAAGAGGAAAGCCAGGGATGGGAATTCCTGCATTTTCTCCAGGCTGACTAGGGTCCTGGCAGCAGGGACACCAGCCCCTGTGTATGCAAGGTTGGCAGTCATTTTTATCAGGAAGGTAAGAGGTCTTCTGCTGCCGCAGGTACATATCACACAGACAGTGGGGAACACAGACTGGCAGGACAAAGGGAGATGGAGAGTGTGGGGGGAAGCAGTCAGAGAGATTTGTCTCTTTGATACGCCTGTTGTCGTGGAGACCGGGAAAATATTTTGCTGTTGTTCTTGTGAGTTGCTGCAGTCATACACTCCTGTTTTCCTTTGGAAGTTGGTGAAGCTACAGCTGGGTACAGCTGGGGAAGAGAACAGAACAGTGTGGGTTGTTGCTGCTGAATAACGGGCTGTTGAGGAAATTGAAAACCCATATGTTGCTCACAGAAAGAGATTATATGCTCTTTGGTACCACTGATCTCAAGCCCTTGTTACAGTCTAAAAACAGGGCTGCAGGCAGAAGGTATTTTTTAGCTATGTATGTCTAAGGTCAGTCTCTGTGGCTGCAGTATCCTCTGAGGGGAATATTGCCCTCTTCTGCCTCCAGCAGAGTGGTCTTCTGGGCTTTGTAGCTGTGTGTAAGCTGTTCACAACTCAGTGCAGGCTGCTTCTGAGGACAGGTTTCTCTTGCCAGCTGTCACAAGGGATACCTGTAAATTGTGAACCCATTGTTTCTGGCTGCTGCGCTTGGCAGGACAGCAGACTAAGGGGGCCTCTGCTCACTACATGGAACAGCAGGTTAAACTCACACTGAACTTCCTCCAGAGGCTGGCAGAGTTGCATTGACCGTGTGCCTTGCCCAGGTACACAAGAGGTAGCTGCATTCCTGTTGCTGCCTTTGCAGATCCCAGTTCTGGAAAGGCTCAGCAGTGTCTTCGTACTCTCTGGTATTTCCTGTGGCTTTATGCCAAGCCACTGCTTGCTGAGCAGCTGCCTAACATGCTGCTGGCATGGTGGGGGTTAACTGGGACATCACCTCCTGGTCCCACTAATTGTGCTCATTTACCATTTACCGTGCTGTGGCTTCCAGCACCATTTCAGACACTGGAGGATGTGAAAAAGATGGAGCGAAACCAATGCAAAGTGGGCTTGAAGTGGCTGCTCTCCTAAATGTCAGCTGCCCAACTAAATATAACCCCGAGAGTAGAATTTATGCTTTGCACTCCTTCGCTTTTTATTGTGGGGAGAAAAAAGCCAGGAGCTCAACGGGCTGTAACTTTAATAGGTCATTCCAGCCAGTGCTTACCTTTACAAAATCCTGCTAACGCTGGGAAGACAATACAGTGATCAAAAGCAGTGATGAGATTTTTTAGCAGCATTAACCGTCATGACCTAGCAAAATGAAAGAAAATGGTTTAACAGAACTGTCAGATCCAATATAGCTAATAAAGGCATGGATAAATGTTTATTACATACCGGAGACAGATCATTTCTGTACAGAAATTGAGGATGACCTTTACTGATAACTCTTATCTGCCTGATATCCTGAATAAGAAAAAGAGAGGGGGAGAGAGGGCTGTGCTATTGCTGGTGTTTATGAAAGGTGGAGAAAAATTACCATTTGCAGATGATGGTTTTTAGACAAGGCCTCTCAGTAAAACAAAGATATGGAACTGTTCATTCTGTACGAGGGCCTCCAGGCTCTGACCAGGCTGCATCAAATGTAATGAGTGTGTCCAACTGGAGCACTTTATGGAGGCTTGTTTTTCATACAATTTTATGAATGTGCATACACACATTCTTGTATGTTTGTGTATGAGTCCATGTTTAGGGCAGTACCCAAGTAATGCTGCCCTGAGCCACCTTCCCTCCAGCTGGATTTCTGTGCTGAGCACCAGTAGCTGAAAGTAGACTTCCAAGGGAGGCCAGTTCCCAAAAACTCCTGCTGAAACTCAGCAGCCAGACCTCTGGAAGAAATGGGAAATGGAAGCCATTTATTTTGAACTGTAAATGGCAGGTAAGCTTCTTGAGGCAATCTGCCTTCTCTGTTCCCATTCCATACAAAGCAGCACGTGAGGATTTGAAACACAGGTAATTGCCAGTGCTGAACCTGTCAAGTGAGGCTGCAGAAGTCCCACCCAACCTGACAACCAGGTAAACATGGGAGTAAAGGAGCAGACAGGTCAGCAGGCTGCCTGAAGCACTGCGAGTGGGCTAGCAGAGTTCTGCTGTCAGGCAATCAAAGAACAAGCTAAATGCAGACTTTTTTCCCCTCAGCCTAGAGTTCAAGGCCCAAACCCCTTGCTTTCCTGGTGTTCTCAGCGCGATATAGAATTTATATGCTGAAAACACAATTGTAGCCATGAGGGTGAGCCTCTTCCAGAAGGGAAACATCACCAGCTACCTGTCAAACAGCTGCCTGGAATGAGATGTGAGTGAAATCGGAATCAGGCCTACAACATGCAGTTAATCATAAATAATGCTGTCTCGGTAATGGCTGCAATTAGTTATGAACTTCAATCATTGCTACTGTTTCCATGTTGGCCAATTATGCTGCAGGAATTACCAAGTAACCCATAGCACATTAGCTCTCTGTACTGCCATTGTGGGGAGGGCTCAGGTCACCGGCTCCTCGCAGGATGAATTAGCACAGCTCTCCCTGCACAATGGTGCTAGGCTGATTTACAGGGCTGGAAGCTGCCCCTTTGTCTGCTAGGGGTGTAGCAGCAGCACGCTGGAATCACAGCTTTGCAGGGGAGACATACCCAGCCTCACAGGAACAATGGGAAATGCATTTTCACTGGCTGTGCAGGTGACTTACTAGATGCTGCCAGTAATTCTTAGGTCTAGGGGTCGCTCAGCAATAACCTGGAATCACACTTTAAATGGTGCAATTTAAAGCTGGGAAGAGAAACACGAATAATGGGCTCACCTGACTCTAAAGCGTAAAAGATAAGCAATTTCTTAAACTAGTGCTGATGAGAGGCTTACAAGTTCCATAGGCACCTGTCCTACAGCCAGTGGAATGCCTTTTGTTTTGGTTTGCAGAGACGTGTAGGACTGCTGTCTTCTGAGGGCAGGAGTGCTTGTATTACTGTGGGGCATCACCTGGCTGTAAGCCGTGGCCAAACAAGGCAGGACAGTTTGTTCTGCTCATGTGGTCTTTATCTTGATGCTCTTGATGCTCTGTCACTTGATTTCTTCAGAGAACAACTGACTTGGCTCTTTATGTGAACTTTTGTTCATCAAGTTGTATGGAAAATACTATCCTTGACTGCTGAAAGGCATTTCTGTGTTGGTAACTGTAAATCCATGGTAGCTGAAGTGTTTGAGTACTTCAAAGCTTCCAGTCCTGACCCACGGCCACACTGTATTATTTTGGGTGAGAACAGCACTCTAAAGGGTTTTTTAGATGAGATCTCAAGGTCCGAGTTCTGTTACTCTCATGGATGTGAAGCCTGTAGTTTGAAGATCTCATAGCTGGGGTGCTCTGGGATTTCAGCAGGAATTACTTTAAAGCAGAAAATCTTGGGGAAATTAGTTGCAGTTTTAAAAGAGAATATTTTGTCAAAATCAAATTTATTTCAACGAGGAACAATCACTCTAATGGCTGAGAAGAATGCAAAGATTCAATGAGGTATGAATAGCTGTAAGATGGTACAATTACCACCTCAGAAACAATATATTTGTAAAGTTAATTCCTCTTGAACATGAACAATCTCCTTACACTTGACCCCTCTCTATTGCCTCTTCCATGCTTGAACTCTCCTTGAACTTTGTAGATCCATCTTGAGAGTATGATACGGCCATCTCTTTTGCATCTGGTTATTTTAGCTCCAATTTGCAGCCCTAAAATGGCAATTATGGTGATATATTGCTCAAGTCACCTGACATGGATGAGTATCGGGATCAGTGCGTTTATGCACAGGAGTAGTGAATGGAGACTACAGCTATGATTTTAAATGACTTGATTAATTCTGAAACAACACTTCAGAGTCCATTACATCCAGCAGGTGTTGGGGTTCAGGCTGCACTCCCATTGCATATTCAGGCTGCCTTCCCTCAAACAGCACAAGCATGTCATCTTTATTGCCCCCTCTTTTCTTGTGTGTTCAGCATTCCTTTCCTCCCCCTTGCTCCTCCTTTCAGATCTTCCCTGACTTTTACAGCAGGACAGGAGGGGCAGGTTTGGGATAGAAGTGTCCCTGCTGAGGCTGTTGGCCTCTGTCAGCCTGTCCCTTGTCCCGTGGGCAGTACTGCTGGGAGCGAGAAAACAAGAGCAAAGCACAGAAATCATCTCAGCTTCAGGGCTGACTGGATCCAGATAAAGGAGGGAGCACCGGGCTGAAAACTCTTGCCATACATCACTCTGTAAGGACAGCCTTTTGTAAGGATCAGTTGTCATGGGGCTTTATTATGTGCTTGTTGCCTTTATTGGAGTCTTTGTGGCCCGATCCCGATGTGCTCTGTGTCTTGTTTCAGCCAGAATAATTGCTGCAGTTCAAGGAGTTCTGCCCAGCAGAGCCACGGGCTCCGACAGAGAAACAAGACCCTATTCAGGGAGAGCACTGGAACGACTGCTCTGTGGCCAGGGTGCTCCTTCCCATGAATAAGGGGACAAAAGTCTGGGACTAATGAGAAGCACGATGTTGGAATGTTTGTTTTAAAGACAGTGGTTCATTCTGCAGGCTGTGCTCTGGAGGCAAGGGAAATTCTGTCTGGGGTCAGGAGTCTCCCAAAGGAAGGGGCTCCTGTTTGCCCTGAATGTGTAGCTCTTCCCAGCAGAGGTGACAGTGCATAAACCTGCTCTGGAGTCCATGGAAATCACTGAGAGCCTGTCTGCATCATGGAATGTGCTGTAATAGGACAAGCACAATGCTTGACTGAACTGCATGGGAGGATCTACTCAGAGACATTCATGGGGGATGGAAGGGGTGCAGGGCTTGCCCTAAGGCTCCATTGGAAAGCATTTTCGGCTCAGACCCACTGAGGGAGTGGAGGGATGATCTGTACAGAGCTCTGTAGAAAGCTCCTCAGGGATCAAATGAGCATAGTTCTGGACATCCTGGAGGGGGGAGGACGGGGGCAGATAAGAAGTAGTTCTGTAGTTCTTTACCGTAACTGGGGTTCAGACCTCTGTGAACAGCCTGTCAAGGAAATATCTGGCATGGCCTAGAAATGCGAAGGATTGGGTTTGGGGTGTTGTGGGGTTTCAGTTTCATTGCTTTGGGAAGATACCTGGGTTTTTCTATCTTTTTTTTCCCCTTGGTGCTTCATCAGACTTCTATTTCATTTTTAGGGTAGATGGAAAATAGTGTGCCAGCCAGCAGCAGAGGTGACTGACAGGACTCTCTGCCCAGAGCCTCCTGTGCTGGGAGAACCATTCCTTTGGGAGCTGTTCCTGACCTGGGGGTGGTTCTGTGCAGTCTACCTGCTCCGCACAGCCGCCTCTCCTCCCACCCATGCCAGCGAGGAGGCTCCTGCACAGGGGCTCAGGCAACTGCGAACATTCCCTGCAACACCCAAACCAGGGGTTATTTATATTCCAAATCCCATTTTTCAGCAGTGTCAAATTTTCCCTTATGGGCAAACGAAGACAGTTAAAGGGACTTTTGGTGACATCCCCCCTGTTTAATGAAGCTTGGAGTTATGGGCAAGTGACTCGAAGTGCCGTTATTATCTGCATGAGCGGGCGAGGCCGAGGGTCCAGCGGTGTGCACAGAGCTCCCACAAATGTGCACATTGATCATGGCTAATCAGAGCGCCTGGGTCAGGGGGGCTGCAGAGATGGAGAGTGCTGAAAAAGCTGACAAATGAAGCAGCAGAGCTTTGGGTTAATGCGATATTCAACAGAATGAGCTATTCAGTTTCTCAGGAGCTTGTCACTTTTCTTTTCCTCTGGCATTTTGCTGGAGACTGCAATGGGGAGACGGGGGGAGAGTGAGAGTGCATGAGAGAGCAGTGTCCTAACTGTGGGGGCAGGACAAAGTCCTTCAAGTGGTTCTGAAGAGCAGAAGGGAAAGGCATGAGGGGGTGCAATTCTCCTGTGTCTTCCTCACTTTGCCAGTGCTTTGCACTCTAATTTTAGAGTAGAACACTTTTTAGTTGGTTTTTTCAAAAGGTGATTCTACTTTGGAACCTTTGTAATTCCTGCAGCCATATGTTGCTCTGCAAAAAACCTGCTCAGGCTGGAGTGTAGCTGAAGAGGAGATGTTTGGGGTGCTTCTCAGGCCAGAGCTGTGCTCTCACCAGGGCTAAGTTCAGCACTGTAAGAGGTGAAGAGCTGCGTTGATATGGTTGGTTGGTTGTTTTTTCAGAACCACTGCATTGAAGGCTGCAGGTGAAACTTATGTGTCAGAAGCAGCATTATTGCCTTACTTGGCCTTCTCATGACTTTCTGTTTTCTTAATAATAAATGCCTCACCTGAGTGCTTCTAAGTATCTGTTAAAAATTCCCTGTATTTCCAGTGCTTTGCATTCTGGAAGTCTGTCTGGTAAGGCACAACAATCGTACTTGAAGTGGCATAAAGGGTATCTACCAGCTCCTGTGTGGAACTGTACAGATCAGACCACAGGTTTGGGGGTTTGCTCCTGTTACCCCTGCAGGACAGCAGAGAGGCTGGAGGTCTCTGCTGTCAGCTCAAACCTCTCTCCAGAGGAGCGGCCAGGTTACAGTACAGTTGAGGCTAGCGTACTCTTAAAGAAAGTGGCACCTCATGCTCCAGGGAACTCTTAGCAAGAGCCTGCCTGGAATTAACAGCTGGAGAGATATATTTGGTGCTCTCTAGGTTAGAGGGACATAATGCTCTCTAAGGAGTGAGAGAGGTTTGAGGAATGCGGGGTCAGAGCTCCTGGAAGACCTTTGCTGATTCAGTAATCCTGTGGGCACGCAGTGCTGATCTCAGCTCCTGGGAGGGGACTGCCCCAGGAGAGCAGGAGATGCTGGGCAGTGCTGCAAAGCTTCCCAGGGAAAGTGCAGCAAAGGACCACACACTTGTGCTTGACAGCTTGGGCCATCCCTTTTCTGTGCAGCTGTTGATCAGGAAATCATCCTTGAAAAATTAATCAGATTTTGCTTTTTTAGTGGAGTTTCATGCCTCTCAGACAACTTTGATTTCTCATGTTTTACTTAGTTTCACCCTACTGTTTCCTAAGCATTTTCTTCTTGGAAAATCTGGATTTTTTTTTCTTAACTCGCACTTACTTCAGCATTTACAGGGGGCTCTGAAATGGTTTTGCTGCTCCCTTCCAGATGAAAATAACTCTGAGTCCTCTGGCAGGACATTGCAGAGCCTGACCAGGAGAGTGTGTGAGGTTGGCAAGAAGAAAACTATGTTATACCTGCACTGCAGGGAACAAGGAATTTGTCTTTTCAGGTTGCTCCCTGGAACAGTGTCACAATGAAGTTGGAAGGAGAAGGACAGAGTGAGAGGAGGAGAGGAAGCACATGGCCTGGAACTTTTGGAGTGCATGACAGTGACAGTTCCAGTTCAACAGCGGTGACAGCAGCCCGGTAGTGTCACCGGCCTGGAGGCTGCAGCCTCTAACTCTTGGGACAGCACAGCTCACATGGAGCTGACAGGGATGTGTAAGAGCAACAATGCTTAACATAGCAAAGCTCTGGATTTCTTTTTCCCCACACACTGCAAAAAGTACAACAGATGGAAGGAAGACCTTAGGGAAACAGTCATGGAGCTGAGGCTCAGGACATGGGAATTCAGCCACGGGGGTGGTACAAGACCAGAGATAAGCAGATGATCTGCCTTTCCTTTGTTTTGCAGATCATTTCAAGATGTTTTTCTTTCTCCCCGTCTGTTTTGACTCTCAGTTCTTCAGGGCTGTCACAGTTTCATATTATCTCCCTTTTAGAGAGGGGCATTCTTCCAGCACGAACCTGTCCTGAAGTACAGAAGAACAATACTATTTGTTAATGCTGACAGCAGAATTATTTAATCTTCCCCTGTCTAACCAGTCCTGCAGTCTGCTGCTGCCTGCCGTGTGAGGTACTTGGCAACATTCTTCTACAGTAAGCTCTCTCTCCTCATCAAGCTTCTGTCTCAGAGATGCATGTGAAACATTTCAGTTTTTTCACCCTTTAATCAGATGCCTGACCTGTTCTGAACAGTTCTCAGCTTATGACCTCTTCTCAATAAACAAGTTTCAAACAAGCTGCCACATCAGATTTTGTGCAGGAACGACTGTGAGACAGCAAGGAGAGCTGATCATGCCAAATAGCGTGCTTTGGGCCAGACCTTGCTCTCCTTCCCTGCAGGAATTAATTTACATTTTTGGAAAAGCACGACCATCTCAATGAAAAGAAATTATATAATTTCTCCAGCACTGAGAGATCTGCTGTTCTGTGGAGAATGGAGTGTATTTCATTAGGCAAAATATTTCTAGTGAGTTGTCCTGGAATGAACACTGTCCAGGGCACTTGGTTCTGCTGGAGTTACACATGAATTCAAATGTGAAGGAAGCACCACAGCCACCTGGGCCACAGGTCCTTTGGCCAAGGAGAGTGTCAGAAACTCCCTGAAACTCTGCCAGTGCTGTATGCTGGAGTCTCAGAATGAGGCGGTGTGCAAGTCTTGCTGGGGAGCTCAGTAGCTTAGAGCTGGGTCTTGGTCTTGAAGGGTCTCAGTGTTGAAACTATTTTGGTTCAGGTTTCTTTTTCCTCTCCTTTGTTCCTTTAATCATAATAATCAGTGGAACTGAAAGAGTGAAGAAAATGGTGATTTGTTTTAGTGAACTCAGTTATTCTGACCAAAATTGTTAGCATTTTTGGGACGCTTGCTGGCAGCTTCAACAAGAGATGCTGAAGCTCAGTGAGTGAATGACTGGATGACACTCACTGTGTGGGCAAATGCAGGTACACAACAGGATCCTGTGCCCAGTGTTCCCTCCTCAGCCTCCAATCTCTGTTTCTAATAACTCCTTTCACTGCTGCTGAATGCATATTGTCCCATTTTCCCTGGTGAAGGGGGAATGCATCCTGAGGCTTTGCAGTGCTGTTCTCTGCAAGGGTGGTATGCCCAAACAAGGCACCTGGAGGTGCCAGCTTGGGGCAAGATGTTGTAAATATTGGCCACCAGAGTCCCGGTTCCCAGGTGTTTGAACACAGGCACTTGCCTGGAACGTTCTCTACTTGCCGAGCTGGCCACTGTGCGAGTACCTGTGTTGCCTTGGCCTGGGAAGGGCAGGAGCACTGGAAGGATACAGGATTATCTCCAGATGTGTCATGGCTGGTGTTGGCATCACTGTGCAGCTGAGCTCTGTGCACACTGCAGGGACCCGTGACAAACAGTGACAAGGCTTTATCCCTCAGCTCAATAACCCAGTCTCCAGGACACCGCTGTTTGCTGATAAATGCGGTTTTTCAAACTTCATTTCCTATGGCTCCATTCCCTCATGTTTTTGAGAGTTGTGTTCAAATTGGTTTAGCCCTGAGGTGCCACCATTAAAGCTGTCAAGTAGGTGATTTAATTGTTCTTATGTAGCGGTGGCCTCGATGACACGTGGACCTTGTCCATTGGTGACAGTCAGTGCCAATAAACATAGCTTTGTTTTCCTTCTAGCCCCTTTAGACTGGAAAACCTTCCAAGATGATTGGTAATAGCTGAACTTGGACCTTTCCTCTGGTTCCTTCTTTGAGGAAGTCAGAAGAGTGAAAATGTGATTTTTCCATGAGTACATTTGGTCCTGGTTTGTCCTGTGTGGAGGCGGCTGTGGAAGTTGAAGCGCCTCCTCTGACTTCTGGGCAGTACCTTGTAGGACAGCAGAGGGAAGGTAGGAGCTGTGTATTGTTCTCTTGAAAAAGCAAAGTGGTGAGAGGATCAGCCTGGGCAAATTCGCCCTGCTCCAGCATTCCTATTCTGGCAAGTTTCTGTGGAGAAGGGACTCTGCAATGTTCACATAATGCTCAGCACACTCAGGCTCTCCAGACACTTCATGGTCACGATAAAATTCTAAACACAACTTGAATTTTTAAATTAGCCATGAGTACTTGTTGGATGGGTCTTGAACACCATGTTTGCTGTTGGTAAGAGTAGAATAGGATAAAACAATTCTTTCAGATTTCATAGGGTTTAAGACTTGATCTATAGTTTCCCTTCCCTGGACTTGTGAGCTTAAAAGGGGGAAAATGCTTCAAACCATCTTTTAGTCACCTTCCTGAGTCATAAATGTTTTCCCCATCACGTCAGTGTCATAATCTCTCATTCCCAAGAGAAATAATATTCAGCAGTGAAAGCCAGGGCCAAGCCCTTTGCTAAGAGGTCAGGTACTGTAAGAGCAGCATCCCTTGAAACATCTGAGGCAGGAGACCAGGATACAGCAATGTTTGCTTGTTTGCTCAGTTTCCTTTTTTTTTTGTGTGTGTGTGTGTGTGTGTGTGTGTGTGTGTGAAATGGCTTGGCATTAGTTTATGCTTCAATTGAAATATTTACCGTTGTCTTATTTACAGGAATTTTAAATGCTTGATCAGAAATATGATCTCTCTGATTTGTATGCATACTTTCCAGTAACCCAATTAAACCCCAGCTGCTGTACAGGAGAGAGTGAGGGTGAGTCAGATCCTTTTTCTGAGGACCGTTCTTTATAGATTGCTCTTGTGCCCTCTTTGACTGGTGAGAATTTAATTACACAAAAGGAAAAGAAAAAAAATCTAATACTTTGCTTAGAGGTGGAAAAATCTAAGAATTCTTATGGCTTCCTAGAAATGTTTAGGACCAAATCTTGCTCTCAGCTGATGGAACAGCAGTTTTGGTGTGCAGTTCAGTGGGGCAACAGGCTCTACCCCTCTTCCTCCCCTTTTCTCTGATAACGATGGGGAAGTTAGCTGGAAACCTAATTGTCAGCTGGCCAAAGGAAGTAAACTCCTCCATGCCTTTTGATTGTACAGCTTGTGACTGTTCAAATGCCTGCACTTCAAGATTCTAATACTTTTTCCAAAGCTATTTTGAATAACTATTTAATTCTAGCATTAAAGAACAAAATTGTTGGTCAAGTGCAATATTAGTTCATGTAAGATTGACACCTTCATCTTGATTTTTTGATTACTTTTATTTTTAAACTGTTTGGACAGGATTAGGCAGTGAGCATTGGAATATCTGGTATGCACAGTTGAAACTACATCATGTGGCATTAGTGCTGAAGTCTCAATCCTAATTCTGATGATTTTAATAAAAGGAATTCCCGCTGTCACTTCTGTCCTTTTAGGAAAATCCTGCATAATTTTTAAGGTGAAAAAACAATCTCTTGATAAAATTTAAGGCTACTTCATTGCAGTGAACCGAAAGGTAACTTAATCTACATAACTAGGATATAATGCCAGCTGTGTAAATTCAGCCTTTGTAGTCAGCCTGCAGGATGGGATAAGGCTCAGAGAAATGCCTCGGCCGAGGGGGTGCCTGTGCATTGAGGCTTGGGGGTTCTTGTACAGCCTGGGATTGATGTCCCTGTGCTGCTCTTTTTCCCCAGATAATCTGCAGGGAGTCACTTGGGCTTTTTAAAGAGAAAGCACTTGGGAGAATCAAAAAGCCAAGATGACAAACAGTGTATTTGACGTAATGGGCCCTAAATTAGAAAGCTGAAACCAGAGGTGAACATTTCAGATGAGGGGTTCAGAGGTGAAAATAGCTGGTGGAGCTGATGACATTCCTGTCACAAACCTCCTGCACAGCACATGGTGCTCCCGTGTCCATCCCTTCCTTTACTCAGTTGGTCTCGGTGTGCCCGCTGCTGACCGCATTTTCCATCAGCCCTGGCACCCCTGCTGCTGCCAGAGCGGCAGCCTGGCTCGGGCGCCCTGCAGTCAGTTGCACAGCTTGGCTCCATCAGCTGCTCCTCTCACAACTTTTGGATCTGCACTGGCTCCTGAGAGTGTTCTGCTCCAGAGCCCCAGTGCCGATCCAGCAGCTCCAGGCACGGAAGCAGCACCGTGGGCCCATCGGGACCCGCTGGCACCTGGCACACATGGGCTGAGGGCCAGCGCTTGGCACCCCCTGGCACCTGGCACGGCTCATCCGAGGGCCGTGCGCCCCTGTGCCATTCTGGGAAATGTCTCTGTACGCTGGAACTGCACTCTGCTGTCAGCCTGCTGTGACTCCGCCAGCCTTTGGGAGGTGACCTCTGGTGTGAAAGCACTTTGTGTGTTTATCATGGCCTTAACTTGAAATGGGACATTCAGATTCAGTGTTAGAAAATATTTTTTCACTGTTAGGGTGCTCAGGCACTGGAATAGGTTGCCCAGAGAGATGGTGGACTCACCATCCCTGGAGGAGTTCAAGAAGCATCTGGATCTGGCGCTGGGCAATGTGCTTCAGTGGTTTAGGGGTTACAGTGACAGTGCTGGGTTGATGGCTGGACTTGGTGGTCTTCCAGGTCTCTTCCAACCTTAGTGGTTCTGGGATTCTACAGCTGTATCTCTTGCTCGGTCCTCTTCCTGGATGCCTTTGGGAGGGTTCTCTGGCCAAGGCCAGTGCAGTAGCTCAGAGGGCAGGAGGCTCCGGCAGCGTGGATAGTGCAAGGCAGCAGCGCCGTGCCGTCGGGGCGGGAGCATGTCCCACCCGCCTGTCACCAGCAGCTTGTCCTCAAGCACTGCGCCAGAGGCTGGTTCAGCTCCTGGAGCAGAAGCCTATCCTGGAGCCTGATATTCCTTACTTGTATTTTTGGTTCAGCACTGTCAGGATCACTTTACAAATGCTTTGTGCACTTTTTTAAATAAGCAGTGTGAAGAGGTACATTTCAATCACTTGAAATGCTGTTTGTGAAAACAAAAATGCCCCTTTCCCATAGTTCTGCTCTCTTTTGTTAATGGAATTTGAAGATTGGCAAGTGTTGGGAATTTCCTCAGTTTTAAAATTCATCATCTGAAGCCAAAAGAATATTGGATAAATATGTAGTAGTTTCTTGCTGACTGCCTTCTACTTGGTGCATGATGTCTTGCTATTTAATTCCATTTGTGAATCCAGGCCATAGAGCTGGAAGGCATTCTTAGGCTTCCCTTGTGTCAGTTTCTGTACTGCCTTCACTTGGTTTATGGATCTGAATTAGTCTGTCGTTTGCTAGTTCGTTTGTAGCCTCACATGTTAGGACGAGGAGAACGTTGGGGATTTTATCCCATTTCGCGCCCCGCCACTCGGCGCCCTTCGCGCCGGGAGTGACCAGCAGGGAGCGCCGTCCCTGGCTCGGGACTTGGGGCGCTCGCGCACGCCTCACGT
This sequence comes from Irena cyanogastra, assembly GCA_013397155.1. Lineage (NCBI taxonomy): Eukaryota > Metazoa > Chordata > Aves > Passeriformes > Irenidae > Irena > Irena cyanogastra. The sequence continues at coordinate 353,253 of VWZV01008063.1, read as the reverse complement.
GGCCCTCGCGCACGCCTCACGTGGCCCTCGCGCACGCCTCACGTGGCCCTCGCGCACGCCTCACGTGGTCCTCGCGCGCGCCGCCTTCGAACCGGAGCGCGAGCGGCTCCCCTCAGGGCGCGGCGGGAAAGTCCTGCCCTCAGGCGCGAGCCGCTCCCCTCAGGGCGCGGCGGGAAGCGCTGGTCCCGCGCATCCCGTCGTCGCTGGGACTCCGGCTGGGATTTTGTCGGTAAGAAGGCTTTATTTGCTCCGGCGGGGATCGTTTCCTGGCATTTTGGGCTGCCGAGGGGTGCCTGGTTTGGGCTGCGGATGCTCTCGGGATGGGAGTGCAGGTCACAGTTTCTTAAGGCCAAGTGATGGTCTTGTACCCTTCCTGCTGCTCCCAGTTTCACAGACTGGGTTTGAGGAAAACGGGTTTTTGCTGTGTTGGGAAGCAGGTGGGTTTAGGTCCAAAGAGCAGCGCGAGGGCTGAGGCTCTGTCCCAGGGTGGAAGCCTGTCTCACTGTCCAGCTGTGAAAAAAAGGGATTTATATCCCGTGGAGTCATTTACAAAGCAGGTGAATTTTCCCCAGTATTGTGCTAAGAGGTTTAAGTCTCAGATTTTGGAATAGTAAGTTTTTTGTTTGTATTTGCCTGTTGTGTTTTCGGTGATGTTTGCGATAAGGAACTTTTCCTCTAATGTGCTCTTCAGATATTTCTGTGTTACTAACTAGATTTTTCTCTTACTATTTGTTCAGTTTATCAATATTACGTATGTAAGAGTGTCGGGGAAGGGTTTTCTACCCTGTGTTCTATTCCGGTGTTATTGTTTAAGACAGTGGTGTCTCAGTGATACTAATTCGGAGCAAGTGTGTGTAGTAACGTATTAATGCTACATTAAGTCTACCAGGTTTGCAACTATGTACACGAGTTGTCTGTGAAACCAATTGTGCGCTGCTTTCCGAAGAAAATGAGAAGTTAATGCGTTTTTTGTTGGTGGATGTACAAATTTTTGAGGCCCTTGGGCTTTTTTTGTTGTCTTTTGTTTGTCTGGTTTGGGTTTTTCTGGTTGTTTTTTTTTTTTTTTTTTTTTGGTTTTTTTTTTTTTTTTTTTTTGGTTTTTTTTTTTTTTTTTTTTTGGTTTTTTTTTTTTTTTTTTTTTGGTTTTTTTTTTTTTTTTTTTTTAATGTAGCTTTATCCTTTCGGCGCCGTTACTCAGCTGCCAGATGGATTAATGCATTAAGTGGAGGTCGGGTAGCAGAGTGCGTGTGGAGTGCGAGCAGTGTTTTGTTTCAGCCATTACCCCCGGCTGTGCCGCAGTTGGGCGCCTTTGGTGGCGATGTTGGAGGTGAGCACAGCGGTGCTGCAGGGGGTGAGAGCTCCCCCAGCTGCGCTGGGCACGCGTAATAGCAATTAAGGTGAAGGGATGCACCTGTGAGAGCCATCTATCCCAGGCCATTTACAGGTGTCCCTGCTTGTTCCACTACGTATAATGTATTCTAACCAGCTTTGAATGCAGAGGTTAAAAACCAGCTCCTAACTGATAATGACGTATATCTTACCTGTGCCACAACTTGGTTTCAAGGAAGATCAATAGCTTTAAAAATGTGAGGGTTTACTAAACAAAAAACCCAAAACCTAATAACAGAAAAAAATCAAACGTGCAAAAAACCGCCAACAAACAACAAAACCTAACTTTACCCTGAAAGTACAGCATCTCGTTCTAGGTGCTTGTAGTCTCCAAGGATGATGCTTTGTGCACTCTCAGGTCTTTAAAAATAATTGGTTTTTGGCTGACACTGAAAGGAGCAAATCTTTGGGGTTTGTTGGTTTCGTTTTGACTTGTTAGTTTCTGGTTTCCTTCTTGTTTGTGTGGTGTGGCACAACAGAAAATGGAATTTAAGCCTTGGAAGTGCTGGGCTTTTGGGTGATCCTGAGTAAATGGAGCCCGTGGACGAGTAAAGTGTGTAACAAGCTCTTCTGCTAAAGATTGGGAAACAGTTGCACCTGTTCCTCAAACAGCAGGCCTTCAGCTGGAAAGGTTCTTTTAGTATCTCAGTCTCTCCACGTAAGGAATGTTTGGGGTCCAGTAAGAGTCACGTTATTGGGAAGCGGCTGCAGCATAGTTCTTTACTGGCAGAGAAGCAGAGGCCTGGGGAGACAGACAGCAGCATGTTTTGATACTGAGCTTTGGAGCAAGGAAGTAATTATGACTTTATCAGTTAAGTGTCAGTCATTCTGTCTCTCACTGTTTTGACATGTTCAATTCTAGTGACTGGTGGTAAAAGAGATGAGAGTGTTAGGGGGGTTTGAAGGGAAAATTTTAATGGAGGGAAGCAAGGGGAGAAAAAAATCTGTCGAAGACAATTTCTGGCAGGCAGTTGGGTTCCTGGTGCAGACAGATTGGCTGATGTTGATTGTTGACAGCTTCTGCAGCTTGCTAATTACAACTGTAAAAAATTCAGGTGAATGACAGGAACTTGAAATGTTAATTCTGCTTTTATTATTTTGCAGCTGCAACTGTTAGTTGGCTCTTGCTGTAATTGATGGACGCTGCCAGTTGCTTAGACAGATGGGAATTAATACCGGTGTTCCCATTAGAACTCACCATCACAGTCACGTTGGCTTTGGTCTCCTGCACTGGGTTGATGTGTGCAAGGGAGTGCATGTGGAAGGAGCAAGCATGGTTCCTGCCTGCAGTACTTGTCTTCCTCAGTATTGGAGCCATCCATCCAACACAGAGCAGATGAGCTGCTTGCCAGGTTAGTACATGAAAAAACAGGCTCTCTGTTTGCCCTGAACTTCTGGAAAAGGTTACGTGTTGATAAATATTGCCATAATAACGTGGGTGTCTTAAGACTTGTGTTAAGTTGTTCTGATTGTTCCTCATCAGAAAGGCAGCTGTCATCTTGGCTGGTGTCTCCTGCTGGTGGTCACCTGCACACCATGTGAATTGGGAACTATAATGCTGGTTGAAAGCAAAACGCTAGAGGTAGGGTAAGTAAAGGAGTTAATGATGTCAAGTAGTAGAGGAAAGTAGCAGTGGGTTGGGGTTTTTCCAAAGTGGAGGTGTAATCTTCTAGGTGGAAGAAACAATTAAGTGAGTTGTAATTGTTTGACTGATCTGGCAGTGGGCCTGCTTTCCATATGGGTAATATCCTCGTCTCTGAGTGTGGATTTGCTTCAGCCTTGCACGGTTGGCTTGCTGGGGGAAGAAGTGGCTCACTTTGTTCCTCTGAGGACTTGTTCCCTTGCAGAGGTTCCGTCTGTGAGAGTGAAACAAGTCAGCATGTGCCAAGAGCCCTTTGTGTGGGGAGGGAGCTGCAGAAGTATCGGTCTAGGTTGCCGAAACCTTGTCTGGTTTTTGACCAGCAAAGTGAGTTCATGCATTCCAAGCCCTCAGAAGCTTGCCTTTTCTTTTTAGCAGTTTGCAGAACACATGGCCTTGAGGTGGTGAGGAAAATGCTTCTTCCCTGCATGCTGAGAGAGTGCGGTGAGTGGGACTCTCATCCCTGGAGACGTCTGTGAGCGGTATTTACAGGTAGGTTGACAGACCACAGAGCAGCTCAGCTGGAGGTGCCGGTGTTCCTACATGCTGCTTTGTTGGTTCCATGCAGGGCAGGTCACACACACACAGTGCCCTCTCCTCCTCCCAAGTCTCCTGCCATCAAATCCATACGTGATGCTCAGCCCATACAGGTCTGGCTGCTTGTTCAGCCTTGGGGCTGAGGTGCGAGCAGTGTGTGGGAGCCCTTGCTCAAACCCAGCCGCAGAGCTGTGGTGTATGTGGCTGTGTGCTCGCACACAGCACAGGAGATGTTTGACACTCAAGGTGGGAGCGTGTTGCCCACTGCTATACCAATTACTGGATATTAATGGCAGGATAACATGCATATGCCTAAACTGGGAAGCAGAAGGTTAATAGACGAACAGCACCAGAAGATCCCATTTATCAGTTTCTATTTATCTCTCCTTGGGAGGTGGCAGGTTTACAGTAAATACCTTCTGTCCTTCTAATTTCCTAATGATGGGGATAATGATGGAGAATGGTGAAGTCATTAACTGGGACAGCCTCTGTGCATCACTCTGTCAACCACATCTCTCCAAGACCTGCAATGAAAAGTGATAGGCCCCAGCTGTTCACCAGATTCTGTTCCCTTCCCCCGTCCCCCTGCTCAGCCCCAACTGCAGGCTTAGCAATTAAAAAACAAGGGGAAAAAATGAGACCCAAAACCTGAAAGACAAAAGCCAGTCCCTTTCTAGGCCATGATAGCCTAGTGCCCTGCACTTGGGTGTGGGTTGGCCCCCATTCCAAGGCTCCCAGTTAAATGCAGTGCTGTCCCCAGGCTGGATGGTGTCGTTTGGGCTGGGTGTGCAGCCCTGGAGGGAGGAATATGAGCTGGCATGAGTGGAAGCTGGAAGAAGATTCTGCTTCTGGAGCAGAGGCTCTGGGTTTCCTTGGTCCTGCCTCCCATTCTTGCCTTTTGTGGAAGAACCTGTTCAATGCCTGTAAAAATGGCAGCAGTTCTCTGTGTCTGACTCTTGTGTTCTGGGGTACTGATGGATTTTGGGGCTTACCAGTGGTCATGTGGAACTGTGGGGAGTGCAGGGGGTGGGCTCTGGTTCTAGATTGCACTGCTTGAAGTTCACAGGACAGCAGAGTGTTCCTGAAAGATGAACCAAAGTTCAAATGAAGATGCATGTAAGTACATTATTGCGCACGTAAGTACATTATTGCGTTGAAAAGATTGTCTTTCTTTTCTCACAATGACATGTCTATGTAAGCGATTTTGAGGTTTTTTTATATTTGTTTCACATTTGGAGAGTGGCTGGGAGTTGACGACTGTTTTAAGAGAGTTAAGAGTGGTTTGCCATTTATAGCAGCCATGTGTTCATCCAGTGAGCGCCTGTGATTATAGCCAACCCTATTTTGGGCTGTGGCCTGGAGCACCACGTGGCAGAGCCACCCAGCTATCCTGTGGGTGGTGCCTTTTGGTCCTGAATGCCAGGTACTGTGCCTGAGAGTCTGACCTTCTGCCTGGGTGCGTTCTGAAAAGAGGGGCCTGCCTGAATTGCATCCACTGTGTGCTGGACTTGTAAAAGAACTCTTGAGCTGTGGGAGCATTGTGTTAGAAGGGTTCGTTAACTTTCAAATGTTTCAACTGAGAAATTTCAGAGCTCTCAGCATAGACTGGGGTGGCCGGCTCAGCCAAGAGTGTCCTCTGACAGTCAGGTATAGATGTGATTGCTAGTCAGAGCACCGTAAGAAACCTAATAGTGTCCCAGCAAGTGTCATACTTGAGCTGGAAAAGATTAAACCAGAGAGCCTAGAGAAGCTGTAAATAATTTTTATTGGGCTCCAAGAACTAGGGAGACAAAAGGAGCCTTTACCTTGTAGCTTGCTGGGAATCGTGCCTTCAGGGCTGCGGAGTGTGTGCCGTGGTGAAAAAAAGGATTCTGGGACTGATCTTAATTTGAGCAGGTGCTTAACTGTGTTCTGAAGTGCCTCGGGCCAGGGGTAGATCTCGGTGGTATAAAGGGGTGTTTTTCTGACTGATGTCTCTGGTGTCTGAGCCCTGAGACATCAGAAATGAAAGGCAAGGGAAGACTGCTGTTTGGGAGGTGTGATGTTAGCTAGTTAGCACATGAGACAAATGGAGTTTCCTTAAACGCTTCCTTCTCCTTTATTTTCAAATTCTAGATGCTTTTCTGGGCTGTTCAAACCTACTGAGTTTTTTTGGTTTTGGTTTTTTTTTTTTTTTTTCAATTCATCCAGATCTGTTAGCCATATGCTGGGGAGTCTTCTCCCAAGGGAGTGGAGTTGAGTTAAACACCTCTGCTATCACTTGGCTAATAACTTTGTGCCTCTGGTCACAGATTTTGAGGCTGGGGAAAGGGGAGTTTGATTTCACGTGTGATGATTCAAGACTCTCTGTTTAACCTTGTTAGCTTGGCACAGGCTTAGAGACTGATGTTTGACCCTAAGTCTGTCCTCCAGCTTTGTTTTAGACATGTGAGGAGATGCCAGTTCACTGGACTCCAGCCACCCCTAGGACAAGCTGCAGGGGATCCTCAGTGGTTTTTCAATGTTGTAAACCTTGCTGGGTTGTTTTCTGGCCAACTGGCCTTGCTTGGGTTCTCCTGAAGAAAGGCTAGCCCAGTGTTCCATTGAGGCCGAGCCTTGTGGATTGCAACCCTCCTGTGATGCAATGGTTCCCATAGGAGCTTCTAGCCACAAGTTAGAATATTCTTGGTTATTAATGTCTTAACTTGCTCTGATGTGTCTATTGCATGCCCAGTGGTCCAGGAATGAGCTCTGTGCTTTTGTTTCTGTGGCCAGCCTGTCTGCTTTTGACAGCTCAAGCTTGACACAAACCAGGCTAAATAGAACATGTGATATTACACATGTTGGCTTCTAAATAAGGAAAATCATATTAGTCCCTCTATAAGCAATCTGTATGGTAATTTCAGGAAAGCATGAGGTGGCTGTTCTCTCTGGGAAGAAAGAGCTGATAGATCTTATAACATATATGAACTAACTGTAGGGAAGACTTAAGAGCCTAGCAAGGAGGAAAGTTTGACTTCCTTGAGTATTGTTTGATGGGGAAAATAAAGGCAGGACCCATCGCGTATCACTGTGGAAATTTGTTTGGGTAGGACAATATCTACAGCACCAAATCTAGAGGAGGATGGCTGCTGTTACAGATAGTGCTGGTCAAGTGAAAGAAATGTCACTGGAGCATTGTAATAGCTATCTGAAATAATTTTCTCAATTATGTGTAACATACAGCACTCGATGACTTAAAAAATTATCCTATCTGACAGGACAAAGGCAGCAAAAATGTTAGACTTAAGACAGTTTTTAAAGGTGCAGGATGTACATGCTACCCCTCTGGCTATTGAGGATTGAAAGGAAACAGGAGTGACTGTTAGTAATGAGCATTTAGCTCTTTACAACTTGCCTGACTATGTCTGGTTCTGGCTGCTGCTCATAGCTACGGCTTCCAGAAGGAAGCGTAGCAGTGCTTCTGCAGGACATTATGGATAAACCTAATTTTTACGTGGATTGTAGTGGACTCTGGCTTCCGGAAGAATGGTGTAAAAGGAAGCTGTCCATGGTGTTTTCCTTGAGTAACTAAATTGTTCCTGCCTCTGCTGGATGAGATACTGAAGTTTGGATTCAGCAGGAGGCACATGCTCCGAGTGGCACTGCTTCTTGGGGCTGCTCTGTACTGCTCAAGTATGGGAGAAACCATGGATGGATGTGGAGAAATGTAAAATAAAGGCAGGGGGCTGTTAATAGTAAGATGATGATGGCTGCTTTAAGGAAAAGCAGCTGGGTATCCAGTGTATCCCACTGACTGCCTCAGCTCAAAAGCGATATCCAGTGCTGCATTTGCTCTGGCACTAGGGTGTTTAAAGGGAATTCCAAGAGCTGTGGAGGGTCCCGGCCATCCACCACTTCTCTTTTCCAGAAGAGCAGTTATGATTTGTCTTGGTATGAAGGAACCTTTCACTTGCTGGTCTCAGAACCCACATGGTATGAATCTGCCCCTGCTGCCTTTGATGCCAACTCCTGAAAGTCCTATGGTAAAGAGTTACTTTCCTCTGGTAAAGAGCTAAGCTTTCACTAAGTTGTATTTCATTTGTCATTTTTACCTTTGATATGATATTTTCCTCACTCTGCATATGTCTTTCCCCTTCCTGTCTTTGCTCTTGCTAGCAGAGGAAACCTCTGCAGTTTTGTCCTGCTCCCATTTTTCAGATAAACCATCCATGACAGAGAGAGCTGGAAGCTCAATGGACTGTGCATGCAGCGTTTTTGGGGTAAGCACCGTAAGAAATGGGCAGTACTGTGGTGTAGAGCTCTGCCTGGCTGTTCCAGGGCTCACTCACTCATGGAGTGTGTGCTCACGTACTCATCAGCTGCTGTTGGCTTGCCTGCCTACACAGGCTAAATCTAAGGCCCCTAGTGAACATTTCTGTTGGTTTTGCTGTTCTGGCCACTTTGCTTAATCAAAGAGCTGGAAGGAAAGCACTCATTAGAGAGGCTTCCTCAGTTGTACAGAAGCCTCTGCTTGGCTAATTGAGGCTTTAGAGAGCTCGTGCTTCTGGTTGGGATTGGTCTGCTTGATGTGATCTGGGCCTGAGGCAGAATGAAACGAGCAGACTTAAAATGATGTCTGAGCAAACATGATGACTGGAGATGAACAGGGTTGTGTTCTGTAAGGCTGTTGCTCAGAGACGACAGTTTCTTGCTGAATCAGTAAACTGCTGGTATGTGCTGTGGCTGCAGAGGTTGTAGGTGCAAGTGGGAGTCTGCATAGGGTGAATTGATGGCTTTCTGCTTGTGTGTTCAGTTGTTGGCGCCCGGGCCCCTCCTGTCACGTGTTGGAGGAAATGAGAGTGCAAGGCAAGCTGGGCCACAGAGCCTCCAGTATGAGTGGAGGAGGCAGGTAAATGCCAGGGAAAAAGGTGTAAGGGGTAGAGCGCCAGAGCTAAGGACTCTAGCTTATGTGTCTGTAGTGCTCAAGGCTCTTACGCTTCTGGGGGAGTGTAGCCTAGTCTATTTTGTATATGTTACAGACTCTATTTTATTCAATTTTTTTGTCTAGTACGTGAATTTGTGATCCTGTAAGTTGCCATCTGAGAATGAGTGAACAAGGGGAATTATTTCAAGGAACTTGTTTTAAATTATGACAGTAGAACTTAGGGCCTTAGTAATTGGTGTCCTAGAGAAGAAGTGTGATGGACAAGCTGAAAAAGAGCACTTGCTCTTTCAGGATATGGAAATTGTTCGTCTGTGGTCAGTGACTTGAGTGAATCACACCTGAGCAGGGTTCCTCTGTTGTCGGCCAAAGCCAGTGGTCTTAATGGCTGTGCAAATTGCAGAATTGCCAGGCTTGCTTTGGAAGGCCCTGGCTTGTAGGTGGGTATGCACTGGATGTGCATGGTGGTGAAGAAATGGAAGAACATGAGGCTCAAGGTCATGTGTTCAGCCGCTGGTACTGAAAGCCAAACTCCATCCCAAGCCGAGTGTCTGAGCAGAGATTTCAAGCTGTTCAGTTGCCATCTGCAGCTTTTGGGGAATTGTGTTGCAAGGGCTTAAAGCTGTGCTTGAAAGAGTTGGAGTGAGCAGTTGCTGAAGCAGTTGAGAAGCGTTGATCCTGGTGCCTAGGCAGGAGGGCTCCCTGCTGTCTGAGCACTGTCTCTGGTCATGTGGCAGGGTCCTTCTTTCTTATGGGACATGAAATGGACCAGCTACCAAATGCCTAGAATTAGAAATTAAGGTGCCTAGAGAAAGGATGCAACCAGTGCAGGTTAGTTACTGAGCTGGTTGGAGATGGAGGGAAGGAGAAAGGGAAAGGGTCAGTGAGGTGTCCATTGGATCTTTATCAAATTCCCATGCAGTATTCCTCGTTGAGCAGGCCTTGTCAGATGTGTCTCAGTAGGTCTGGTGTGTCGGGAGTCAGTGCAGAGACAAAGGGACAGATGGGGAAAGGAGACAGGATATACAGTAATGTACATGATGTCACCCAAGGGATGTGTTAACTGTGAGTTTCTTTGTTACCAGTTTGATGGTGTATTAGTGCCTGACCTTGCAGTGGGGATTTGGCCATTCCCTCCTCCTTCCCGTTTCTTTTGCTGTTTGCTTTTTATCTTCTTGCAAAGCAATAAAAGATGCTGAAATATGGCAAGTTCCTATGGGAGTTCAACTCCTCAGATACAGCATTGCTCTGTGAAGAGGGATGGAGGAAGTTGTGAGGGTAGGAGCGAGGAGGTTTGTAAAGCTTGGGCGAGGAGCTGAGATGACTGTGAGACGGCACAGTTGGGAACAGCGCTGGGTAGTTGCCTTGCTCGTATTGTGTCATAGTCTTCCCACACCACGGCAGGTTCCAAATGTGTGACAGAACTGTGCCTAAGACTGAAGGATTCTCTGTCGTACATCTGCTGTCTGTCTCCCACATATGGAGGGGACAGGGACCTTTGTTTTGGTGGTAGAGGATCCTCAGGCGAGCTGTCTGCACTGATCTGAGCAGATGACTTGATGTGCCAGAGATGAAGGTGTGGCTGAGAAGTGAGGCAGCCGGGAGGGCTCCAGGGAGCCGAGCGCAGGTTTGCGGACAGGTCTGACTTGGCTGAGTGATGGCTTGTCAGGCAGGGGTGAAGTCTGGATAAGTACCTGGAATAGAAACTTAGGGAGAATTATTAAACACAGGAAAGCCATCCTGAACTCAGGTAGTCCCAGAGCTGCACGTTGTTAAGGGACTGGGCACGTGTCCTGAATGAGCGTCCCCATGGGCCTGCTGTATTTAGTGTCTCTTGACAAGGTGTGTGCTGCTGGCCTCTGTCAGAGTGTGCTGGGCTGGATGGTTCTTTGGTGTGGGCTACAGCAGATGTTCTGAAAAAAGCTACTGCAGAAATGGTGTAAAACAAAGGGAGCTTATAATTCTTGAAAGTACATTGACAACTTCTTACTGACTTAGTTAAATTTTCCTGGCTCACTGGTTGTTGAAAGCAAGCAGAGGAAGCTCTCATCTTTGGGCTTCAAAGAAGAGGGGCAGATGACTTTTCCCCTGACTTTCAAGGATCCTGGGCCCATGGCAGTGGTAAATCAAGGTGGCCTCTGCAAGGCAGAGCAGGATAGTGGAGTCAGTGGATGACTCTAGGAGTATGTAAAAGCTCATAAATATATTGGAGCTAGCCAAGACTGAAATGTGTCATGTTTTGATTCCGTAAAAGACTCTGAAGATCTTGATTCAAGACTTCATTCTTACATTGTAGTTACACCTTTGTCCCCAGCTTTGCAGTCATCTTTCACTGCTCATCCTTCTGATAAGAGCTGTCTTTTTCCTAGAGTCAGTGATCTGTAGCCACATGAGCCCCAGAGGAGTAGATGTGACGAGATGTGTCCACGGAGCCCTGCTGTGTTATACACATCAAGTGCTCTTGGTGGATTATGTGGGTGTGTTGACTGTAGCTTTGTGTATTCCTTGTTACCCAAGCACTTGTTCAGAGCCTGGCAATCTCCAAGGAGCAGGCTGCACTAATCATGGCTGTGGGTAGGTGAGGAAGCCATGGGCATTCTTGGGTTGGTCTGGATGGAGCTGCTATTGTTAGTTGTCATTGTTTCTCTCACGTTTAAGCGAGGCTTTGGTACTAGAGTGGGACATAGTCTGTCCTTTGTGCAACCTTGTGTGCACCCTGCCCCTGTGGTGCTGCCAAACCAGCAAAAGGGTATGTGATGGTTTTGTATTGTGCAGCCAACAGGAAGGAAAATAGTGTCTTAAATGATAGTCTTTAAATCCAATAAGGAGACAATTTATCACGGATGTGGAGTCATCTTTCCTGTCATCTGAGACTTTGAAAAGGTGCTCACGGTAATGCTTGCTTAAGATATGTTTCATGTTCCTAAGGACATTTGGGATTTTTTTTCCCAACTGAAGATCTCTGAGTTACAAAGTTGCACTGGAATGTAACATATTAAGAGCAGTCAGCTAATCCTAAGACTTGCCTCTGGTGTTTGAGTGTAAGCTTATGTAAGTAACTACCTATACTGGAGGTGAGGGTGTGTAGTAAATGATGGACAGCTTCTAAAGCAAACTGACCGAGGTTGTGTAGAAGTTACAAAGTGGGGAAAGTAATTAATGAAATGGAAAAAAACCAGTTGCCTAAGTAGTCATCTTCTGAGTTGAGATGGTTTTCCTATGGCTATTCACTGAACTGCAGTAAGTGTAGTGGGTTTGGAAGGTGGTGAATTCTCCATCCGAGATAGAAGAGAGAAGCTTTAGTACAAGACATCTTTAATAAAGCAAGATGCTTCAGAAACTCCTAAAGACCTAAAATATGAGATTCAGCATAGGAGTTAAAATTCTGATCCATAGCAACATGTGGAGTTAGTTTTCTGTAGGAGAGTATTCAATCCTTATATACTTGGAAGTTACTTGGATTGAGAAGAAAAGGTGCGGGTCAGACCTCTTGAGCTCTATCTGAATATGCCCAAGCCAAAGCATGTGTGGCCTCTCTACATGTCACAGGGAGATGCAGCATGACCTGAAGGATCTCTCCTGGCCCATCCTTAGATTTCCTACCTGTTCTGTGGTGAGGTAAAGTAGCAGTACTGGAGCATAGTCCATGTATTGGTCAGGAGTTTCCAGCTCCCCATGACTGCCTTTGGAGCTCTGTGGAGCTGAGTTTGCATCACTGTAAATTAAGCTCCTGCTGAGGTCAGAGGGCAGGAGCTAATCTGTATATGAACATTCCTCAAACTCTAGTTACGCATTGGACCTTTGAGATTAGCTCTAACAAGCGTAATGCAAACTGGATTAGTTTGTTGTATGCCACTGGGAAATTAAATGTGTCTTCCAAGTTCTTGTCACTTAAAATTTGCTGTGACATTTACTGTGTTCGACAAAATGCAGGAAAAAGAGATTCCAATTAACCAGGACATCAAATGGTGTGGATGGTGCAGTTTATTTTGGAGGCACGATACTCAGAAAGGTCAGTCTCTCAGTCAGCTGACCTCAGTTGTTCTTAGCGTTGGCTGTGGCTAATGAGTACTCAGCTCAGTCCATAATGGGAGCTTTATGGAGGGCAAATCCAGATAATGGTTGTGTGTGGGCAAACTGGCTCTTTCAGATAGCTGTGTGCTTGAGGGGGGAGGGACGTGCAAATTCTAACATAGAGAAAAAGGGACTGAATGCAATGTTTAAGAGCCAGGAATGTCAGCACAAAGTCAGTACCCTCACACCTGAGGGGAAATAGTTGCTGTCTTAGTGCTTCTACTTGGGCTTGTGAATGGCACAGAGCCATGTGTAACAGTATGGTGGTTTCAAGCTGGAGCAGAGTAGTAGTTCCTTGGGTATAGTAAATGGGAATGTATTGCTGCATCCACACAGTGCAGTCAGTACTGACAGCAGCTTGGAGTGAAGGTGGCCAAGTGGCCTGATAGGCTGTTGTTCTTCAGCTGCTTTAAATAGTTGGTGTCAATCAGTTGCCAGTAACTCATTACTTGTACCAAAATTCATGGCAGCTGCTGGCCCTTTATGAGGGCTGTTTCCAGTGTCGGCACTGGGCTGTAGAATGTCAGCCTGAAAAAGTTTACGGTTGGAAAATTAGACGTTTAGGCTTCTGTAAGTGATGCTGGGTTTATACCAAATTTACCCCCAGGAAACCGTTAATGTTAAACTGGCCAGTGACCTTCCCTTTCTGCTCAAAGCTTTGGGTGTTCGAGTTAAAAATGTGTCATTTTTCTGTGTCTCAGCAAAACCATGTTTTACCTCTAAATGCAGTTTTTAAAAACAGAGGTTTTTTTCTTCTGCTGTTAAGCAAAGCCTGATAGGGCAGTGCTGGTTGGCAAGTGGCAGCTCTTGGAGGTGGTCAGCCTTAATGCAGCCCACAGATTTGAACACCACTGGTGCTGGCTGGATGTTTGGGAATGCCCATTTGAAAGAAATGAAAAATAATTCAATATGCTGCTGGGATCTTTCTGAACTTCACTTATTTAAGAGGTAAGGATGAACACAGTCTTTGCTAGATATTCCTGCTTCTTAATACCGTTTGTTTTCCTTCATTGAACTCGATTCTGTGTATGCACAGTTTCAGAGGGGTGTCCAGCAGGTACCTGGGATGTACTGTATTGTGAGCGAGGCATCCTCTAGGCAACCTCTAGGATTTACCTTGTCTGCTTTCTTTCCACTGGGCTCTGTTGAATTCAGTAGGAGTGGGAATCCAACTTCCACTGGAGTTGGGAGAGGGGAGGAAACAGTGAGAGTAAGAGGGCTGAGAGAAAGCTTAGAATGTTGTAAGTTGATGGCAGTAGGGCCACGGGCCAGAGCAAGAATAAGATAGTTGCCTTGAATTTCTGTGAGGAAGTAAGAACTTGGAATGGTGGATTATGATGCTGTCAGGCTTTTGGCTGAAGCAGACTTCATGAGCCTCAGTGCGAAAGAAATAATTTCTCAAATTAAATAGAACTCCCTGCATAACTGAAGTCATAGCAACAAAATGACCTCACTGCAACTTTACTCCCCCTTCTTGTAGTTGTTTCTTTAATTTCGTACAATATGTTATTCTTGTTGTTTGGAATAGTAGGGAGGAGGGAGAGAGGGAAAACCAACCTGTGTAAAAATTAGCTTTGAGTTATTCCATCTGTGGACTCTTAATTTTGTCATGAAAACAGAGAAGCCTGGCAGGAAGCGAGCTTGTGACTGGCTCCATGTATCCTCTTGTCTGGAGCTGGGTAAGAAGTGTGGCATTTAGAATGAAAGCAAAAGCTTCATTTCTGGAACTCTGAGTGTTTGCCCAATTCTTTGACCATCTGTTTTTGTTGACAACCACCTCTTTGTGTTGTGCCAAAGTTATTTTGGCTTTTATAATTTGTAGATGCGTGTGTGTGTGTGTATATGGTGGAGTGGTTGTGTGTGTCTGTGTGTGGATCATTAGGATGCTGCTGACTGGGTCATACTGGGGGAAGTGGGATGTGTAGAAGTAGGTATTTTGTGGGGATTGAATTACTAGGAGAAATACAGTGAGTAATCCTGGCTTCTCTTAGATGCTTGAGTCCTATCCGTGTTACCCTCTCAAAAGCTGCCAGCTTCTAGTGGCTGTCCTTAAGTAACTTTACTTGCATCACAGCCGTTTAGAGTATGCAAGTACTTGCCTCAGAAATCACTGCTGGGATGAACAGTCCTGGTGGAGAGCCCAGCAGCTAGCTGAAGGTGGGTAGCAGCTGGATCCCTGTGCTCCATGGTGCTGGAATTGAGGTGCTCAGCCTTTCTTCAGCTATGCTGCTCTTTCGTTCTTGGTGTCAGCTAGGGTGTAGTTTATTCATTCCCCGTGTCCTTTGCATGCTAATTTAATCCCCAACCAGTATGGATTGGAGATACACTGGAGCAGCTGATGTTGAGAACTCTGTCATGGACTGCAAAAGTACTTGGAAATTCAGCCTCCAAACCTAGCATGAGACACCTTTTTGAACATATATATGTGTTTCTAAACCTGCATTTTCTCTACCTTGTAATAAAATGTCTTTGTTTTCTTCTGAAAGCTATGTAGAGAAGCTGGGTGCTTTCTGTGCTGCTTTCCACACTGAGTTTTTCCTGCAGTGCCTTGTGAACTCTTGTTGGCATGACGGTAGGCCAGAGTAACATCTACAGCCCATGACAGCAGCAAAATGAGGCTAACAAATATCCTTCTGAGGATGCAGCGTGACAGCTTCATCCATCCCGCTGCATTTGCATCGGGAGTGTGGAATGGCTGCGTGTCATGGGCCACTGCCACTGCACACAGTCATTTATTTAATAACTCATGGACAGGCATTAAAGGGGAGCCTGCAAGACATCAGTGTGGTGGAGACAAATAAGAATTAAGAGACGGCAGCATTTAGAAAAGTCTGGTTTGTGCTATTCCATCATTGTAACTTTCTGTTCAGCAGTGCTTCAGGTATCAAGTGAATGGGGTTTTTATGGACAGTAGCAAGGCATGCTCTTTGGCATGGCGCAGTTGCTTCCCTGTGTTTTTTGCTATGTTCTGAGTATGAGGGTGGTCTTTTCCAAAGGTAAGCTTTTCCCCCTCACAATATAGAGTTAATTATGCAGCTTGCACGAGATGTTTCGGGTGTGTGGACCAGGTAGATTAAAATTGCTTCAAATCTGGATGAGTATGTATTTTTCTCCAGAGCATCATTAATTCAGATGAAATTGAGTCTCTTTGTTAGTCAAGATTTTCTAGAAATACCAAGTGCTGCAATTCTGTCCTGGGGAGAACTGATTTAAAGTGGAATGCCTTGAGACCCAGCTTCTTAAATACTTATTTAGAGAGAAAAATGGAGAAACTGAAACACATGGAATCAGTAGTCACTTCTGAAAATGTGTTGGTAAGCATAAAATGAAAATTTCCTTCTGTCATTTTAGATGCCTTTTCAGGGCTTGCCTTCCAGTCCTGTATTTCTGTGTGCAAATGAGGTGTCTGAGGTCTGTGAAATGTATTAACTTGTGCAGATGCTTCTGGTGAGTGCTGGTGCGGTTGGCTATGAACATGTTACCTCAGAAACAAAATGGGAGTTATAATAAGAAGACCAGGACTGAATTTGGGTAGGGACAGTATGTCATGCTGAAAAAAGGGATCAGCAAAGAGCAAAGGTTCTGTGTGCGTATAAATAGATGGTGGTTTTTTCTGTGAAAAATACAAGGCAAGTTTTTAAATGGTAGAGTCCAGATGTGAAACTCCTAAACCCTGTGCAGAGACTTTAAATGGATGCTTTTTGCTGCAGTGGAAATGAAGAGGCCTTAATTTTTCTCATTGGTTGGGAACCCAGTTTTAACAGCATAAGAAAGATTTCATGTTGTCTGCTCTGAGGGTAAGTCATCAGATTAACTAGAGAGGAGCACCAGAGGTTGTCAGTCTCCCTTAGCATCAGCTGTGTCTTCCTCACAGCCAGGCTAGTTCTAACCCTTCAGTTCTCGTTTGTAGAACTCACTGTGTGCAGGAAATGTCTCTTGGGTAGCTTTGCCTAATAGCAGTTAAGAACAAAGGGCCTCAGAAGTGTAGCGTTCAAAGCATTTATGTTCTCAAAGGCTGGAGAAAAAGATGTATGAAAAATGCCAAGGGCAGAACCTGCATCGAAGAGTAGAAAACAGGCTCAGGCAATTGGGATGACTATTCTGTTGTGTTCTCACTGACCTAGCACCTTGTGTTTCCTATGTTGTTCTTACTAATTTTGCTGCCACTGCAGTGGAGGATGGCTGCAGAGGTTATGACTGCCTGTCTGATAGGGGAGCGAGTGTCTCAGTCTTATCTAGAAGCTGTGGTAACTCAGCAGCTGTTAGTGTGTACAGCTGGAGAGAAAGCAGAGCTCTTGGGCCAGGTGTGGGGGAAGGTCACCTATCTGTGCAGGTCAGACACCTGAGGTGGGTTCTACTGTTGGCATGTTGCTGAAAGGTAGCACGTTGAGGGCTGAACTGCAGTGTTCTGTGTCTGCAGTCACTGGCTTTGGCTGCTTAGAAACACTGACATGAAG
The DNA here is from genome assembly GCA_013397155.1 of Irena cyanogastra. Classification (NCBI taxonomy): domain Eukaryota; kingdom Metazoa; phylum Chordata; class Aves; order Passeriformes; family Irenidae; genus Irena; species Irena cyanogastra. The sequence continues at coordinate 336,254 of VWZV01008063.1, read as the reverse complement.
AAAAATGTGCAAGCAGGGTTGGCCTCTTGTGCCCTCTCCATACTTGGAGCACACAGGTCATAGAGAGCCTGTCCTGCAGTTCTGGGAACCCATACTTAGCCATTACTCAAGCTATCTGTTGGTATAAATGAATGCCACCTTATGGATTTCAGTGGCATTATCATCTGCGAAAGCAAGCAGAGGTGGCGTTGTCAGAGAAGGCATGTAACAAAACCAAAATGTTCCTGTGGAGTTGCGTGTAGTTTTGTGGTGTTGCCTTCTGGCGCTATTTAGGGAAGACTGATATTTAGGACCCTCTGTGTTTTCTAGACGGCTAAGTAGTTAAAAAAAACCCAACCCCCCCCCCCCAGAAGAATAAGAAACGCACCATATACTTGATGGACAAGAAAAAGCCTGTGCTTAAAACAAAGCCATGTGTAAATTCTGAGTTATGTTCACTAGAATAATAGTTCATTTATGTTGCAATGGCAGATTGTTTCAAGAGTTGAATTCAAAGCAGAGAGCAGTGCAGAGGGAAGGGATGAGTGCTCTGTCTGCCCATCAGTCTGGGGTGATTCGTGGTGATCCAGTTAAGTGCTGGTGCACAGGACCTGCTTCTCTGACTGCTGATTTGTAGTTTTGTGGTACCCCATTTTTTCTAGGCTGTTATTTTGGGCAAGATTTCTAGTTTTCAGCATTATCATGAGACCGGTGATAACAACTGAGCGCATCTGATACCTTATGACTGCTATTGCTACTTGAAACTAACAAATAGCTAGTTTGGAAAGCACGTGGATTCAGTGAGGTATGGGTTGCTTTTGTAAGATGTAGTGGACTCTTGAAAGCCTTTTTTAATGGCTGTTCGGATGTGTTTGGTGTTACAGCTCCTGATGGGTTGGTTTGTTTCTCAGACTCCTTCCCATGGCTGGAGTGGGTGGAAAACCAGGGCTTTTTCCCTTGCTGATATTGGCACCTACCCAGACTTTACAAAGTCGGTGACAGAAGCTAATGTAAAATACTGAAATTGTAGATGTTCTTTGGAGATACGTGGTACCATCTCGTGTCAGAACGAGTAAAAAGTGCAGAAAACTCTGCTTTGAAGAAGGGTGGGCTGAAAGGCCCTCCTGAGCTTCCTTTCAGTTGTAATTCTTTGGATTTATTAGTCTTATTTGAAGCATTCTGTGTCACTAAGGAAGTATTGGAGACTGTTGCTAATTCTGGCCAGGAAGCTTGTTTTGGTCAGCAGAAATCTTGTCTGGCATTTGCTAGATGATTGGTGATGTATGGGAGAGGCTGATTGTTTATCAAGGAAGACTTCAGACTTGAAATCCAAACCCCAGTTTGTTCCAGAAGGAGTGGAATCATCCCAGTGTGTGATGATCTTGATTATTTTGATGAGAATTCTACATTACAACGGTCTGATCTTGTTAGTGTGGGTTTTTTTGTTTGGTGGGGTTTTTTTCCCCCTTTTTTTTTTCCTGTGAGTTTTAAACGTAATTTAGACAAGATGAGTAGATAAATTGTGGCAGGTCTAACTACTGCTTAGTTGTGGAAGCTGTAGAGCACTTAAGTGACATGGTGTCCTTAGAGGTGTGAGTAGCTTGTTGGGTCAGGTGGGACTGTTGATGGGCATACAGTGTGTCCAGCTGAGAAGGAGATAGCAACTAGGGAGCTTTGGGTGGGGTGAGGCACTGTGGTTTAGACAAGGAGGGTGAAGGCAGAAGGGCATCTATGAAAAACAGCAGCAGCAAACGGCAAAAGCCTGTGTGTTATGTTTGACTGCATAAGGCATTAATGGAGTAATCTCTGTTTACTGTGTTGATTCTGGGTGAGTCCTGGATGTGTGACAAGAGAAAGCAGAGGAGCAGATGAACTTAGGGGGAGGCACACAAACCCTGTTTCTAAACTTCAAACTTGTTCATGAAGCATTTTGGGTTTCTATGCAGGTTAACAGCCTGACTGGGCAGAAAGTCTGATTTGGTACAGTTCTACTGCTAAATAAATTGTGCCCATTTATGCCACTAGGGCATGATGTGGTGGTTAAAATGCAGTTTACTTGTTTCAAAGGAATTAAAACAGTTTGAGGTGAAAAACCAAATTGGCAGGGTTTGATTAAATCAAAAAAAAAAACCAAACCAGAGGGGAATATTTGAGCATGTGAATAAGTAGAAATGCTCTTTTGTTTTCTTTTTTTTCATGCTTCTTAATGTGTAGAGTAGTATAGAAAAAATGTTAAGAGTTCTGTGATGTGCTCATGCTCTACATCCCTTAAATCCATCTGTGGCTGCGGAGCTGTTGCCACACACGGGCTCTGTGTGCTGCATATTTTGCAAACAGCTACACCTACTTGAAGGCAGCACGAGGCATTTGGGCTGCGATTGCCAGGCTGCTGGATGTGCTCGGAGCCGACAGGCGGTGGAACGCATCATTCCAACTTGAGTCACTGCTTTGGCTGAGTGTGGGCATCAGAATATTCTCCCGCGGTGGGGGCAGGGGCAGTGCGCTGTGTGTCTGACTGGAGGGTTTAATGGGGGAGGGTTAATGAAGTCGCAAGGCAGTGACAGTGAAAGTGCAGTACAGGGCTCTCGCTGGGCACAGGGGTGTGCACAGGGATGGATGGAGGCAGGTGTAAACTCTGCTAGGAGAAACCAGAGTGCTCCATCTATGCCATGTCCTATTGGAATATTTGTCTGGTTCATTCTGGCTTCCCCATCGTGGATGTGTTGTAAGAGTAACTATGTTCCTCATCCTCCCTCCCTCCTCTTCCTTCCCCTCCCCCCACAAGCTGGAGGGCCAGAAGGTGGGGTGGTACCTCAGGATAATGGTAGCAGAAGGCGAAGGAGGCAGACAGCTGGCAAGTTCTGCCCCAATATGCTTCTCTGAAAGAGGCAAGAAAAATGCAGAAGATGTGATGCCTGAACGGCTCACTTTGCAGCAAAAGGGAAGATTAAAAGTAAAATTAGTTAACATCTTGCTCATTTCAAACCACCACACGCCATCTTTTTGCTTCCCCTGCCCCTCCCCTCCAGCCATTTCTCTGTGGCTTTATATTCTGAGGGAGGGAGGGAAAAGTCCCAAGCAATCCTGGGACTTCGCAGGAATCTGTGTAGTGAGCAGCACTGCAAAAAGTCTGAGCTCTCATGGTAGCCCTTGAGTTGCCTCCCTGTCATCTAGTACGAGCCTGGACAGCTGGAGCAGACAGGCAGCCACAGGCCTCTGCCAGGGTGCAGTGGTTCAGTCTGGGAGGGGAGTTCCGCAAGTGGGGTGCGGGTGCTCCTAAGCGAATCTTGGACCTTGGAGATGCTGAGTGAGAGAGATGTTGCTGCTGCCTGCGACTGCTAAATGGAAGGGTGAGAGAGGGCAGAATTGAATGCTCCTGGAGGTGCCCTGTGAGATGGACAAATGGAGCAATGGAAAATCCCAGCTAGATGGAAGGGAGAAATGAATTCCCTGGAAGGATGGTGAGGGATTTGAACAGGGGGCTGGAACTTAAATGAATAATACCTTATGCTAAAAGGTTTTTATTTCGTCAGCTACTGCTGCTTTGGACCATCTGACCAGCACACCCCTTGCTGGCAGGGAACTCCAGATGTGTGGTGGGCTGGATATGCCGGTACTGCTGGGAACAGCACTCTGATTCGGGACAGGATTTCCTTGTGCTTGTTGTGCAGGGGATGGGTCCCAGTGATCTGAGGGCCCGATGGCTTTCTTGTGTGGGCAGCTGTGTTTTGAAGAGGTTTTTGGTCCAGCCAAGCAAAACTCCATGGAATGTCATGGTGGTTGGTTTTATCTAATGCTGTTCAAGCAGAACCTGGGCCCTCAGTGAAGCAGATGGCAGCTTACTGAGCAGCCGTGAGCAGAGGGTGGGTATTCACTGGACCCCTCTAGCAGCAGCACTGCAGGCTTTACTCTGACGCCTGACTTGGCCAAGTAGTCCTGTGAAGCTTGTATCTGTGACATAAGACTGGAGCAGTGGCTATTTGGCTCTGAGTGGTTACTGGCCACCAGCAGAGTCTGCAAAGCCATGGACAGGAATTGGGAAAATGATAATGTTTAATCCTTCCATCTCCACTAGGAATACTAACGAACCAGCCATAAATGTGTACAAAGCACTACTTCTGTAGAAACTTAGTGAAAGTTCAGCTAAATTATCATGCAATTATTGTAGAAACATAATTTTTAGTACAGTTGCTGTAGTTGAGGACAATTCCTTTGGGTAGATGTTGCTGTTGGTTAATGGAACAGAAACAGATAAATGCCAGTGCAGACCGCTTCTGAAAATTCCGTTGTTACAAACACCTCAAATAGCATGTATTGCTGTTTTCAGTACAAACCAGCTATGCCAGCAGTTGGAGTTGGGGAAAAGCACCTTCCAAAAGCTAGTTGGTTGGTTACTGTTCATGGCAGAATTTCTCACACTGACTCCTGAACTATGTGCTCTGGATTGCTGTTGCAAATTAGATTCTGTTCCAGCTGGAATGTAACTCTCATCCTGCTTGCTGTTTCTTGCACTGAACAGGAGTCCTGTGGGAAAGACAAAAAACGAGGAGGTGATTTTTTTTTGCTGGTTTTGGGGCCTAGGTCTCTGAGGTGCTTGTCATTCTAGCAATGCCTTTATAGATGAGGGATGATGCTCCTTTATGTCGGCCTGATTTCTGCTGTAGCCCAGGGGTACAGCTTAGTCAGCGCTTCTCATGCTTGTGGCTTTAAGAGCTTTGGGGTGCTAAGCAGAGTTCATATCTAGGAGCTCTTGTTCTTAAACATTCATCTGCAGCAATAGTTCATTCACTGCTTTTCTCTTTCTTAATCTCTTATTTATAAAACAGATTCAAATGATTGGTGGTCCTAGGGAATACCTGAGATGCCTCTAGTGAGGCTTCTTGTCTATCTTGTCTGAGCAGACAGGACCTAAATTTCCTGGTCTGTGTCCTTGTGGCATTTTCACTGGCAGTATTCAGGTATTCCATCCCTGGTTTTCAGACCTTGTGGCCATTTTGGTGATGACTCAAGTGATGTGTCTCAGGTTACTGTAAGCAGTGGGTTTTTACTGTGGTGTGTACATGACTGTTGACATCAGGATGAGTAAAAGAAAACGCTTGTCACTTTTGGGCTCCCCAATGTGCTAGAGGTGGCTTTGGAGTACCAAGTGCCTCGGCTACATGTGTGTTTTTTTATGTATCATATATTTGCCTGCATACATCTAATGGGGTGGAAAAGAAAGCACGGTAATGACGGCAAGTTATTTAGTGCTGCATGGAGTTAATTGCTTCTAATCAGTGCTTACATCCATCTGATTTTATGGGAGACAACAAGCCTTCGTTGGATGTGCTCATTAGCCATCCTGTAAATCACAGGGATGCTCTGGCATCTCCCGTATTGTGTGCCCATTAGCTGGGTTTTGTTTCCATGTAGTTGTGAAAAACGAATGGTATGCACTGGGGTGGGGATGGATTTGAGTCTCCACTTATAGTCCCTTGGAACAATTTGCCAGTAGAAGTTGTTTCCCAGTTGGCCACTTAAGCCTTGGTGAGGGACTTCCCTGGCTCTGGTGAGTTCTGTGAGAGCAAATGAGGTGTCAGGAGCTGCTTTCCCAGCAGATGTGAAAATGCTGCTCAGGGTGGCATGGTCATTGTATTGGTATACAGTGTGAAAGTGCAGTCACTTGTCCTGGGGGCATCTCTGAGGAGCACCCCATCCTTAAAAAGAAGAGCTTCAAAAACGCAATGCAAAGGAGCTACTCCTTTTTGTCAAAATAAGCAAGCTATGTCAAAGAATCGGGGTTCTTTGCAAGTCTTGATAAGACCTCAGTAGTAAGAGAGCTGGTAAGAGATTTTGGCTCCTCTATTCCAGGACCAAGTTAAATAATGAGCTGGAGAGACCCTGCCTTGTGCAGCTGCAGAAGTGTCCTGTCCCCAGGCATCGCGGAGCCCTGCCAGGCCCCCTGTGTGCTGCAGCGTGATGGATATGTATGAGGGTGATGAATGGCATGTGCCTGAGCACCCATTAGAGCTCAGGCACTGCAGGAAGATTAATTGGGTCAGGTTGTGCCGGCATCTTTCAGGGCTCAGCGTACTGGACATTTATCTATCTATCTTGCGCATCAGTCACAGCACTGTGTGTTCAAGTCAAGAAACCTACAGGTGAGTTAGAGCCGTGTGCATATAGAGGGGGTCTGTGGCTGTCTGTTGCAGCTCCTGCTGCCTGAGCACTGTGAGCTCAACGCAGGTGGAAAAGGAGTCCACAGGAGCGTTGGTCTTGGATAGAAACTCGGCTGCTACATTCCTGGTAATTGTTAGTCTTTTCCCTTAAATCCCTCTACTCCCAGCACTCACCAGGTGGCAGCCTCCAGCATGCCACACTGGGAGCCTGGGAACATGGGAATCTGAGCCTGGATTATAAATCAGGACAAGAAGGAGGGGAAAAAAAATCTGAAACTTAAATCAGTATTTGCTTCTGGAGTTTTTGACTGTTCTGGTTTTTTGAAGTTTTTCAGAAGCTGCCACCAGGAGAATGAGCAACTTGTTGGGGTTTGGTTTATTATTTTTAATTTTTTTAAAAAAAATCTTCTCCGTAATGCCAGTGGGAACAGTTTTACCATCCTGTGATTGTAGAAGCCAGTGCATACAGCATGGATGTACATGGCGTGCATCTCTTGAGCCTCCACTGAGTGGAGGCACAGCTCTGCTCATTCCTGCAGCAAGAAGTCTGTGAGTGGATGGTTATGGTATGAGTTGGGATAGGGTGGTTGAGGTATGCTGGAGACAGTGAAAAATGGGAGAGCAAAGCGAAGCAGTGTCCAACAGCAATATGTTTGATATAAAAAGTCACAAAAAGAGAAGAGCATGAGGGTGGGGCACAGAGAGCGCACTGCCTGGATAATAGCAGGTGAGGAAGCTAATCCAGTCACCAACCATTGAGGATTTCCAGGGGAGTGGAGAGCTTAAGGAAGTAACAGTTCATTGTATTCTGCATGCCTCATGGGCTTTGCTATATGATTGATTAGCTGCCAAAAAATGTGCATGGACATTTGTGTTTGCTCATGTATCTGCTCTGGTTACTTGGCTGATCTGGGATTGCTTAGAGCCTCAGCAACAGAAGCAAGCAAAAGGCAGGAATCCTAAATCCAGATCTCACGTCCTTTGTTGGATGTATGGGAAGCCAACAGGTTTGTAGGGCTCTGGGAAATCGTACTATGAAGTGAAAATCCATGTAGACCTAAAGAAAATACCTGGTTTGGTTCCAGGCGAGGCAGACTGAGAGAGACATGCTTGAGAGAGAAGTGATGGAAGAGTAGGAGATGGTAGTAACCATTTTGGAAGAATTGGAGCTTCTAGCCTGGCTGTGAAGGTGTAGGGCTTGCAGGCTCACGTGACAGCACTGTCTAGAGGGTCTTCCCCCTGTGCTCTGGGTCCAATGGATGTATTCACCTGTTTGTATTCACAGATAGAAAGTTTGCCTTCGGAGCTTGGCCTAGAAGGATCACGTGGCCACACATAGGGAAAAACTTGTTTTTGGGGTCAGAGTTTTGAGCTGTTGAACACTTTGAAAAATAAACTGCTTATGTAGTTGCCTTTTTAGGAAATGACTGTTGGGAAGAATCGGTGTGCTAATGGAGTTCGTGTGTTGGTCCATAATCCAGAGTACGGCATGGCAAGATGGAAAGTTGGGGCATCCAACCTTTACAAATAGTGCTGTGGCTTCTGTATCTGGATTTTTCTAGCCAAGCTCACTCTCCCAGCCAAAAGCATTCAATATTAATATCTCTCCTGAGCTGCTGGGTTTAGCAAAGCTGCGGAGTTTCTTTTTTTTCCGTGTTTTTTTTTTTTTTTTTTTCTGCCCGCCTGTCAGGCAGTCTGGACTCTTGGAGTGAATTCCTGTGCCTGTGCGTGCAGAGCTGTGAAGAGATGGCTTTCTGCACTGCTGTGATGTCCCTGTCCCCTGCTCCTATTACATGCATTTGCAGTTTAGTAATTGCATGTGGATGGCAGAGCTGGTGCCAAGCCCTGCGTATCCAAAGTCGTTTGGTGAAGGAGTCCATTATGCTTGTGGCTCGCAATGATAAATTCCCTGTGATGGTGGCAGCTCACAGCAGCCTCCTCTCATAATGGCATTCTGCTCCTGTTGGCAGCCTTCCCTGGGCAGGAGACACTGCCCTAAAATAGCACAACCGATGAGAATAACAATGGCTGCATAACTCTGGGAGACCAAAACATGGAGCAATCAGTAATTCCTTTCCTGGGATTGCTGTGTTTAGGGGAACTTGCAGAGGAGATGGCAACCAGGCATTTGGATGTTCCCAAGGCAAAAAGCCATGATGGACTGACCCAAGAGACCCATTCATGAGCCTGCGGGGCTGAATACAATTCTCAAAAATAGATCAAGGGGTCCTATGTGTCCTACTGCAGTTACTTCACAGAAGAACCCTTTGGAACTTGTTCTTAAGATGTAAAGGATGGAGCACGGGTCAGCTAGCAGTCCGGGAGGCGAGGGACAGGTGAAATAGAAGCAGCTTCCAAATTATGTGCTCTGGCCAAATCCTTTTGGTTTTGGTGTCTTGGCCTTGGGAACAGCATACGGGCCCTTTGATGGATTTGTGCCCCATTGATCCTAATCTAATTAAAGCAGCACTTGCTGCTCAGCATGGGCCAAAGTGCAGCGGGGTCAAGCGTATGTCAGTAATTCAGGGATTTAGTTATTAGGCTGTAAAATGATAATCGAGAAAGCTGTCTCTAGTGGAAACAGTTCAGTGCAATGGTTAAAACACTGTTGGAAGAAGATCCTGAAACACCGGTGCTGTTGCCAGAGACATTTGATATATTCTGCAAGGGGTTTATACATGAGAAAGAGTTCCCAGGGAATGGATGGTGGAGGAAGTGGTTAATGCATGGACCAAAACAGTTGATGGAGGACTTAACTTCCTTCCTCTCCTTTTTTCAGAAGTCAGCCTGGTTATGCTAGATTCAAGGGTAGAAATCCACTTGCATTTGAGCAAGGTTTTTGTTTGCAGAGGTGTGGACATAGAGCTCTGTGAGGCAAATGATAATGCAGCTTTAAGAATCAGGAAATGGTTAATACTGCTGAACTCATTCGATACCAGTCACTTGTAGGGTGTTAGGCTACTTGCTAATTGTTAATGTTAATTGGCTGCTTATCTGCTTGTATGGGGTAAGTGATGGAGAGCCCCTGCTACAGACCCAGGCCCCCAGCTGTGAAGGGCTGGGAAAGGACACTCTCTCCTGCCTAGATGGGCTGGTTTGAGGAAAACGAGTTCGTGGCCTGTGCCAGCCTTGAAAAACGTAGCTTGAGTCAGTGAAGGGAGCAGTGAGTTCCTGCACTGACCATTTTGTGCAGGCCCCTTACATAGGCTCTGGTTGAGGCACAAGAGAGCTGCAAAATTAAACCCACTGTCAGCTACTTGGGGTGTTTTTAAAGGCTGTTTTGCACACAGATGTGTACAAAGCAGGCACGCTCTTTTGCTACCCACTTTATTACAAGTGTGGGTATTTCTTTTACCGGGTTATTTGCAAGTCCCTCACTCCTGTCATTTGCCCTTGACTGCGGTATAACCGTAAACCATTTACTGCAAGGCCATGAAGAATCCATATGTCCGTGTGATCTGTCAGGCCACCAAGATGCCAGGGCTTGTGGGGTAGCATAAGGATATCTGAAGGTGACACATGCTGTCATTTGATGAACAGAGATGCAGAAGGGGATTCTGGCAGCCACTACCTTGGCCTTGACAACTTGTGATGGTGACCAGGTGGGGTGTGTTATCTTAATAGTCTGGAGCTCTTGTGAATTATTTGCTGATAGATGTAAACAGCTGTTATTCTTGGTAATGGAAAGCAATTAGAAACATCTGTACTCTTGGCGATGAGTAATGCCTCCCATCTTCACTGCTCCCAAGTGCCAGTTGGAAATAACTACATCATCAGGATGGGCTGGCAACCCTCACTGCATTATGGCCTGGTTCGTACTGAGCTGTGAAGAACAAGAGGTGAAGCACAGTGGAATGAGCTTGTATCTGAGCTTGCTGGGGTTTGTTTCCTCCTTCAGGATGAACAGAGGGAAGCCAGGTGCTCCATAGCTCCCTGTCAGCCTGCAGGTAACTCAGTGTTCCAGAGCTTTGGGCTGGTATGGCTTCTGGAGCTGGAAATCCATGATGGCACTTTGTGCCCAGATACCATCTTAGATAGAACAGCAGCTATCCCTGAGGCCTCAGCTGGCATGTGTGTCCATTTCAGGGCTTGCTTGATAGCTGGAATGAGGTCCTGGTTTGGAGACTGTGGAGTCTTGAGACTCTTGAAAGACCAGGAGAAGCCCAAGAGCTCGGGATCTAGCAGCTCTGGTAAGGCTTCTCAGATGTCGTCAGAAGGCCCTGGCGACAAACATTAATGTGGTGACAGTGATGAAGTGTATTGCACATAGAGGCTCATTTTGGCCCTCAGTACCCTCTGAGGTGGGTTGTTCAAGAAGACATGGGCTGGAGTCTTCCAGGTTGTCTTTAATCCTCCTTGTAAATTACAGAAAACTCATTGTGGCTTCCTGTGCCTTCTGATTGACAGAATGACACCCTTGATGTCCCCAGCTGGGACTAGATGAGTTGTATTTAACAAAACAAAAAATCGGAATAATTTAATATAAAATGCTTAGCTTTCAGTTTTTTTAGCGTGATTTTTGTTCACTGTTTTCCAGTATCTCTGGAAAAGATAAGAAGCTAAAAAGACCCTAGAATATTGACGTACAGAGTATCTGCTTTAATCCTTTGAGAGCAAGTTCATCTTTAGGTCGGAAGGGTTGTTAGCAATACTTCTGAAGTATTTGTGAGGAAAAGGGACTTTTTCCGTGTTTGGGTTGGTGGTGTTTGGTCTGTGATGGAGTTTTTTTTGTACTTTTAGTTGACTGTTTTTCTCTGTGATTTAAAAATGAAATTTAAAAGGGTATATCAGATAGCACTTCCCTATTTGTTAACTCTACAGGTATCTTTTACTTCCTGACAGTTCCTCTTGGTTTTTTTCTGTCATTGTTCTCATTTTGCAGGAGTGCATCATTTTATGGCTTTCACATGGTTTTAAAACAAAGAAATGCTGAGTTTCCTGGTTGTAGCATCCTGGTTAATAAATTTCAGGCTGCTGTCAGAACGGAGTGGATCTGTTTAGTTCCTGAATTGTAGTTTATAAGTGGAGAAGAAGTAGTAGATGGGCAAAAGTCTCTGAAATGGGCAATAGAGGTGTACAGCAGGTTTCTTGCTGTATTAGTTCATTCTTACAGGCTACGTAGGTTCCCCCACCAATGAAGAAAAGCAGGGAAGTAATTAACACACAAGACAGAAAATGTGAACTGCGATTCTGTGCAGAGGCATTTCATGCTTTGTTGGCTTCATAAGAAGGCTGAGGTGCCAGGGCAATAATTAATATATTGGAAGAAGACGAAATAGATGAATTATGCAAGGGCAGGGCATTTGTTGGCTTTGCAAGAGGGAGAATTGTACTGAAGCATGTGGTACTTGCAACACACAGAAGCAGTAGCTGGGCTTTTACGCTCCCTTGTTGTGGGGTGGTTGGCTGCAGGGATGGCGTTGGAACAGGCTGTTACTGTGATGCTGATAGCTAGGCCTGACAGAGCAGCTGCTTTCCTGTGGCTGCTGCTGCGGGGGACATTTCAGAAAGACTCTGAAGTGTTGGAAAGGTCATGCTTGGAAATGAGTGCTGAAGAGGTTTATACAGGCACAGTCTAAATTCTAGTTAGAACATGAGTGGTTGTTGTCCTCCCGCCCTCATGGGTTCCAGTAAAATCAGAACAAGTAACTTGTGTGTGCTGCATCTCTGGGCACAGCAAGGTAAAATTCCCTTATGATGCTTTGCAGTGCTAAGCTGCCCATGTGGGGATGTTTCAGATCATGGTGAATCAAGTAAAAGGTGATTTCTCAGTTTCAGATTATCTGTAAGGAAGAGGGAAGCCTTCAGGTTTCCTTGTCCTTTGGTGCTTTGGAGCTAGATGAGTGAAGAGTTCATATCCATGCCATGTTCCCAAGCGTTCCTTGAGGTTTCAGTGGGAGCTAGCAAGAGGTCTTCCTTTTGTGTGACTTAATGAAAAGGGGAGAGTGGAGGAGGTGGAGCTGGCCCTTTGGGTAGGGATCTTGGAACAGCGCCTGTGAGTGTCCTTTGATTTGTCTCTGGAGCGCCACTGGCCGTGGTATCCTTGCACGATGGGATGTGCACTAATGGAGAGAGCAGGTGGGTGCTGGGTAGGGCAAAAAGGACTTGAATGTCACCCCTGGCTCTCAGCTGGGTTGGAGAAATTGGGAAGCTGATGGGCAGTTTGGGGGGAAGAGCACCAGTTGCATGGATTGATGTAGCTGTCCCAAGGACTGGGGTTTGATCAGTGTGACTGTGGTTGTATGCCAGGGACAGCTGCTGGATGAAGGATTAGGATGGGCTCTGATTGCTAGGGTTTATTTTACAGATGTCATAAAAAGGCCTTCTTCAAACCTGTTCATTCCTCCAGTGCTTCTTTTCCAGATGGGAATTACAGAGTAAGATTCAGTGAAATCTGCTTCTGTGTTATTTAACAGAAAAGAATTACAGTAACCTTTTCTAATCCTTTCATTCCAGGTTTGATTTACCTGCTATGGTTTGATCAGAATTTTGTGTAGTTTTACAGGATTACATATTTTCATGTCCAGTTGTGGAATGAGTGTAGTGTATAAAAAAATTTATGATTATTGTATTTTGAAATCTGGGATTAACCTGTGATTCTTGATTAAAAAGATAAGGTACAGGATGGGGGTGGGTGCTGAAATTGTTGCTTAGCTTGTGTCCCTTCTTGTTTGGAAGAAAGCAAAACTTGAATGTGTTTTCCAGGAAGTTTGCTAGCAGAGTAGTGATATTTGGAATTAGGGAAGGTAGAATTGTTTTTACCTATTGAAACACTTGAGAGTTTCCTTGTGAACAAACAGAATGCTAGGCCTTTGCTTACTGTGTCTGATGCTGGGGGATGGCAGTGCTGAATCTGTGTCTGCTCTTATGGTTTGTAGCTCTGCTGAGGGTGGCATCAGCCTCCTCCAAGTCAGGGACTTCAATATCCAAGGGAAAGCCCCTCATTAAGGCTGAAGCTGCTTGATGTTCACCAAGTCTCAACAAAAAGCTAGGTTTGTGCAAGCTGCTTTTTTCTGTCTTGGTGCAAAAGGGCAGGGAAGGCAGTTCTTAAAGCAGTCCTTAGACACAGGTGGAAGAAAGGTGCCATGAGGGATAGCATTGCCTGCCGCTGAATGTGGGGTACAAGGATGCCTGCCTCCCACAACCAGGTGGCTGAGGGGATGGTTTGGAATCATGTGGATACAAGGAATACTTCCATATGTGTGTTTAATATACTAATACGTTTTAAAAGCCCAAATATTTATGTTCTACATAGCATTGTCTTCAACCTAGTAGAGAAATGTTGGGACTGCTGTGTATATTTTACATAGAAATAAAGAATAAATCCATGTAATGTGCTCTATTTCAGTTGAAATGCACCTAAAAGTCTTCCTTGGTTCTGCTGCTGTTCCCCCCTTGAGTAGGGAGAAAGTAAATAGTGTGGGTCTACTTTGCCTAGGACTGTTGTAGGAGTTTTGGGGACCTGATAGTGTGGTGGGTTTCCATGGCTGCGTGAGGGTTGGATTTGTCCTTGGTCACCCTTTTTAGAGAACAACCAGCATTTATGAGGGAGAAGGTTTTCGCAGCTTTGTAAATGAGCAAAGGGCAGTCCTGCCTTCAAGATCAAGGCACTGCCTAGTGCAATGGGAAGGAAAGCTGCTGTGACTGCTGGGCAGCTTGTTGAGAAAAGGGCTCCAGTGGGTACGTTTCCCTTGAAGAATAGCTATGTGCTTTTTCTCCCCTTAAGGCTGTTATCTGGATAGTGCTGCTAACCACAAATAACATGGTCCTGTTGTGGATGCAGGAGTCAAGGGGCTAACAAGGAATTGCTTTTCTCCATGCTGGGTATGAAAGATGTGGTCTCATGAAATCCTTCAGGAGAAAAACGGGAATTGAGGGCAGGCTGGAGTTGTGCACTACCAAATGATACTGTCCTGGGTGAACTGGAGCGTAGCGTGCAAAATGAGGGCCAAAGTTCCAAGTGGCAATTATTGGTCAGCTTGGTTATCTCTGTTTTCCCTAGGAAATCACTCTCAGGATTATATGGTCTCAGGAAAGATTAGCAAAGCTGAGGAATCTTCAGGTTGATAAATAGGAAGATTAGATGGAAGCAGTGGGAAAGCTACTTAGTACTGAAGTCTTTGCCCCGAGAGCCAAAAGAAAAGCTTTTAACTAAGCGCATTTGGAAGGGGCAAGCCTGGAATTGCAAGAAAAGATGGCATAAGGAGGCAAGATGACAGCTGGAACCCAAAGGAGCTTTTAGCTGCTTCTCCTTGCTGTTGATGGCAACTTAACAGGAACTAGTATCAGGAACAGACAGTGCACCATAACCCTGACTGCTGCTGTAACTGAGACTACGCACAGGCTAAGCCTCCGTGGTGTGAGGCTGTAGGGGTTAGGGGAAGGGAAAGACCAAACCTGAGCTGGACTGGAAACTGTGTGTACTGAATCGTACAGCCCAGATCCCTGAATGCAGCAAGAGAACTGTTTCTGTTCTCTATTTACAATGGCAGCCTGCTTGCAAGGGTATTCTGGGCACTGAGTCTTGTAAAGTCTGTGAAAAGCATAATTTCAGCTCAAATGAGTTTTTTAGTTTGATTGCCACAAACAGTGCAGTTGACTAGTGCACAGATAAAAACAAGAAATAGTTTGTGCCAAGTGAGAGCTGATTTGGTGTTTTAATGTTTCCAGGAAGTTAGTGTATTAAATGGTTTTCTTGGGGTCATGGACTTTTCCATCCTTCACCACAAGTTGTGGTGAGTCATCCATTTGTCTGCAGTCCGAGCTGTGCAAATGGAAAGCCTGTTGTTTCTCCCTGAACGCTGTCTCTTTCTGGAGAGTTAGGTGAGGTTAAGACCAACTTCCCAGCTAGGCGCCAAGAGTTGAGGTGATCAGGAGCTGAGATGTCCTGCTGCCAGGACTCCGTGTACCATCTGTCCCCAGGACACACTCCCAGCTCTGTGCCAGCGCTCACTTTGCTGCCTCGGTGAGGGATGTGCTTGGATCCCTGGGATGTCACGAAGGATGGAGCTCAGGCGTGGGTCATAGCTGCTAAGTGGTGTGATGGTCCCAAGGAGAAGTGCAGGCAGAGGAGCCAGGAAATATTTTTGAGTTCCTGTATCTTTTCTTAATATGAAGTTAAAAATGGTTGCAAGCAACATGAACACTGGGAGGCTGTAAAATACTGCATAAAACTGATAGAAAATGCATTGTTTCTCGCAAATAAGGAGTTTTCGCTTCTGTCTGCCAAATGAGAGACCAGTGGTCATTATGAAAAGAATTCTGTTTCCCCCCTGGATCTCCACTGCTTGCTTGTAGTTTATAGATGCTTTTTCAACGTGTTCATTTAATATCACTGGTGATCCATGGATACCTGGATATAGCAATGTGATAAGGTTAATGTCTTGGAAGTGTCATATGTTCTGTGTACTTCTGCTGTCAGGAAGTAATGCAGGAGAAACATGAGAACATTACACTGAATGACGTGGCAATCCTCTGACGTCTTGCTGGTGATAAGCAGCCCAAATATTCTGGGGAAAAATTAAAAAGGAAAAAAAGTTTCCACTTTGCAAAGTGACCAAGGGAGAGTGGTAGAACCAGTTGTGACCAAGTTTGATATGCGATGATAGGTGACTGTTTTTAAAGATAAAGTCTTGCTTATGGCACCTGTCTGAGATGGAAAAATGCGTTACTGTCATGGTTTTATTATAAGAACAAAGTTGGATGCAGTGAGTTTGAAGGACAAACAGCAAAAATACAAAAAATTATTTTCATCTTGAATTTCTGTGGCTGCCTTTCAACTTTGCTGAATGTAATAATCTCCATCATTTTCTGAAATGTGTGTCATTAAAGGAAAAAACCCAAATCTGAGCCCTTTAATAGGGCACCTGTGCTCATATTTGTGTCTGGAGCCAGGTTTCAGTATGACTTCCAGCACAATTCTGTGTCCTTTGTGTCTGTACCATTACGGAGACAGGTTCCTTGCCCTGCTGTCCCAAAAACCCAGGCTGACTTCTCAGTTCTGCTGTAGTCTGTGCCTGGGATTTGGCACAGGAGCTTTGACATTACTGGTCCCAGTGCTTGTTACTTACTGCTGTAATTGTTCTTTGATCTATTCTGTGTTCCTCCAAGTCTTCTGTAGGTTGGACTAATTCAAATGAGTTGGTTTTATCTGCCTAGGTCGCCTCATTTCTCAGCTTCTCCTCTAAATCGTGACTAATGACTGTAAATAATTCTGGTCTTAGTGTCTTGGGGCACCTCCTTGTTAATCTTGAGCCGTTATATTAATTGACCATTTGATCCTCATCTCTGCCCTGCCCCTCCCTTCATCCCTCTGACTAACTTGCAGCCAGAATTGTCTGTCTGTGCACAACTGCTTGATTTTTTTTTTTTTTTTTTTTTTTTAAGGCCTGATGAGATGCTTAGAGGCTCTTTGGGAGCCCAGAATAAGATGTCATCACATGTATCTTGATCTCCTGCTTTGATGCAGTTGCATTGTCTGGCATGGTTCCCCACACTCTTTCCAGGCTCACTGGTGATTCATTACACCGCTGTGGCGGCTGCTGCTCCTTTAGGTGTCTTGTTGGCTTTCCAGAGGCGAGGATTGAGGTGGGGAAAGAACTTGCAGAGATGTATGTGGCAGGGGAGGAGAAACAGGGCAAGGTAACAAGCCTGTTGTCCTACTTGCTCACACGCTACTTCTGCCAGCATGTCACCGTGTCATCCCAGAAACGAAAGAGGAAGTGGGAATTTATTTAAGGCATTCCTTACTCTGTAAGACTGTGTACAAGTCAGTCAGACTCCTCTTGTTATTCACTCACCATTTTGCTGTCAAGCAGGTTGTAAAAGCTGGCCTTGCCCATTCCATGTTTCACAGTTGCTGCATATTGGGGAGTGGAAGCAGAAGTTTGGTGTTTCTTTTTTCTCTGTCTCAGCACCAATAGGCCATGTGTTAAAGGCTAAGATTGCAGGATATCTGCATAAGGAAATAGAAATCCTTTTTGCATTTAAGTTTTCCCCTGCAGATTTTGTTTTGATGCTCAGGTGCTGCCGAGTTCTGGGAGATCAATTGGTTATTGCTGCCTTTATGAAAGCAGCTGTTCCATCAGTGCTGTGGGTTTGATACTTAGAAGGAAAGTAGAGGAATACAGGCGACAGCTACTGCAATCCAATGCTTGTGTAAACTGCATGTTAGTGATGGAATAAATCCATTCCAGGGCAGTCACTCACTGCTTATGGCAGTGCAGCCCAGCACTGTTAGGGAAATAGTTGCTCTGTGTGTGTGCACACCCTGTGCAACAGAGCTGCTGAGGAGAACAGTGCTCTCTTCTTGGTCTGTCACAGTCTCATCTCAATTGTATTTCCCTCTCTTGTTGCTGAAGAAAGAGGTGATGGAGGCAGAAAAAATAGCTGAACTCTGCAGAAGAAAAAGCAGAGTTGCCAAACAATTTCTAGTGGATTGAGGCAGAGGCTAAATGCTGGGATCGGGAGCCAGATGAGGCATTTCACTGGTGTCGTAGTTGTGTTAAGTGAGCACTCAGAGAAGCCTTAAGTGGGAGTCCCCATGTCTCAGAGGCCAGGAATTTGACCTGGATGTTAATAGGAGAGAGGTTTGTAGGTGTATTGTGGATCCACCTTACTGGATGAAATGTTACACTGAATCTCTTCTGCTGTGGGCTCATTGTTGAGATATTTTTCATGGGGAAAAGATAGATGTGAAGATGGAAGACAGATGGATAGACAGAATGACAGGATCAGATAGTAGATGAGTTACAGTTGTAGCCTAATGCATGTGCTGTCTTAATGCTGCAATATTAGCACAGCATCAGAGTCCCTGTACATCTGCCCCCCTTCTTCCAACTGTACCGATTTATATGAAAATTAAGATTACAAATTAAAACCAGGCTATCCTGGAGTTTTCCAGTTCATCAACCATCCAATAAAAATGATGTCGAGCTTGTGTGCATAATTCCCAGAAGATTACTTTGTCCTTACAGCTAAGCTCTGTCCCTGATATAAAAGATCTCTATCCAGTTTTATTGAAATAAAGAACTAACATCATAATCCCAATATTGAGGTATAATCTTCATTATCTCCTGACCCTCTTGAGATTTTTTTTTTCTCCCACCCCCATTCTATCCTGATTCAGATTTATTTCATTTATAATCTCTATGTGTTTACCTTTATTCAGATAGGATTATAAACCAAATAAATAAAAACCCTCCCCCCAACATGCCCTAACATAGAGCAAATACCCTTCGGCTGAGCTCTCATTCCGTGATGTGTTGGGCTGAGCTGTGGCACGCTGGGCTCAGTCCCTGCAGACTCTGTACCTGGGGTTCCCCACAGCAGCACTGCCCACACGCCCCTGGACCTGCTCCTCGGGGCAGGGGCTGGCTACTGGACCCCTGTGCTGACAGGTGTGGCAGGGACACGGTAAATGTCCATGGAGATGCAGACAGGTGGGCTGGCCTGTGTTGGAATGCTGCTCCTGCTAAGTGCACTTCCTCCTTACAGTACTTCCAAGTACTTGGTGGTACTTGAGTTTGCTTCTGTGCTGAATGCACAGCTAAGGCCAGGAGTTAGAATGAGATGACAGGCATTTGGTGACTTGGCCAAAACCTCTGTTGCGCTGATACAGAGAATTGCTTTTCTTTTCTCAGATGCTTTCTGACTGCAGGCTGTGCCCTGGGCTGGTGCCTGCCTTAGTGCTCAGGAAATGAGGGTCACAGTGTTCCTCAGATTGGGACTTTTTGGGGTACAGAGCAGTGTTTCTGTGCTGTAGGAACAGCCAAGTGGTAAAGGTGGTGTCTATACCTTCCTCCTTTTAGTCACACACAGTGAATCTGGTGGTGGGTAATGTCACGGTCAAGTGTCTTTGGTTACGTCAGAAGTCTGACAGAAAGCCTACCTCTGCAAAAAGGGAAGGAAGGCTTTTGGAGGCTGTGTTCCATAGGGGTGAGATGGTATTAAGGAAGCCTGTTTGCTTATCATAATCATTGGAGTTCTTATTACCTACATGGAGAAGAGAGGAACCTCCAAAACATGAATTGGAATAAGTGATGTTTTTTGGAGTATGTGCATAGTACAGCATTGCAGCAGGTTGGACATCCCAGAGGTGTCTTGGTGAATTTCTTTAGGAATGTAAGGAACCTGGATAAGAACTGTGGAGATCTACAGTATCAATGGGGTCTGGTATGGGAAAAGGAGATGCAGCTACTGGCTAGGCAGGTGGCTTTTCTGGGGGGCCCAGTGCCTCTTTGAGTTATTCAGTCTGTATGAAATGAGATTGGAAATACTAGGCTTCAGTGAGAAGAACTTGGAGATTCCTAGGGGAAGATGGCAGTGCAATAGGGCATACATGATGTTAGAGGGGAGAATTCAGTTTGCTACAGAGATATATCATGTTACATGGCTAAAATAACTGTGAGTCTTGTCCTGGAGTAGAATAAGTATGTACTTAAGAAGAAATCACCCAGGTAAGCTGAGGTTATTCCTTCTGTGTCTCCATCTGCTAAGCTGATAACACAGAGACATATTGATGAGGGCTCAAGGAAAACATGAAATATTTCATCAGTAAGATTACACCGCACAGAGACAGATGTTGGGAAGCTGTAACATTTAAAAATAAAGAGATAAACACATGCTTGTAGGAGGAATGGAAAGATTATTGTGGGTTGTTGTTTTGTGATTTTGTTTTTTGGTTTTTTGTTTTTTTTTTTTTTTTACTGCATGGGCTGAGTGGGAGGAAGGAAGGGAGAACAAGGTGCCAAGAGACAGAGAGACTGTATCAGAACAGACTGAGAAGGTGAATGCTGCTGCCTTGGGATAAGCAGCTTTTGCGGGAGTAAGGGAGGAAAGTGAGTTCAGCCAGGTTTATAGCCTGTCTCTTACATGGGCCAGCCATGCTGCTACTTAGTGGCAGATTGTGTTTTAGTCATTAACTGTAATGCTTTACTTGTGAACTAGTCAGACCTAGGAGACAGGTAGGGCTTGACTTATGGGCATCAATGACCAGGAGGCCCACTGTCTGCTATGTGTAGCGTGTGTCTGATTGTGTAATACTTGGACGTAGGTGTCGGTCAGGTGAGTCTTCGGCCTTGCCTGTTGCTGCCATGGTGTGTGACCGACATTGCCGATGTTCTCCTTCGGAAGAGTTCCATGAGGCGTGGCATTGTGCTGCTCTGCAGCAGCAATCCCAAGCCTTTCTGTCATCCTGTGACTCTCACATGGCCCTTTGCTGCTATGAGTCGTGCCTTGAGCAAGCTGTGTGTTATCCGTGAGCACTATTTTACAGCTGGAAGCACTTCCACAGGGATGGGGCTGTCCAGCCATAACTGGCCTGTAGAGGTGTTTCTGCAGTCGTCAGAAGGTTGGATGGGGTGGGGGGGAGCTGTGTATGTGTGTGTAATAAAATGGGAGTTTTCAGCAGAAATGTTTCAAAGTAATTGGATATCAGTGAGCTTGCGTATGTAGGGCCTAGGAAGGAAGAAAAGTATCTTCTTCGTCCTTCTCTGAGGGTGTGAGGGCCTGTCAGTGGCTTCTGTCTATAACAAAACTGGCAGCCCCTTGCAGGTCTGGTGCCAAAGGAGGGCCCTACTGGCACAGGTTTGTGGCTGTGTAGGCCATGGTGGTGGGCCAGAAACCTGCACTGATCCAGAGCTGCCATGGAGTTCTGCAGGGGTACAGCTTTGTTTAGGGACCTGCTGGGCAGTGACAAAGTGCACCTTCCTTTTTTCACCCCAGTGCTCTTGGGCTGGGGAGCTGTTGGCCCCAGGCTCTCACTGTCAGGGTTTCCTGTGGCTATCTGACAGTTGCACAGAGTTCCTGGGATCAGGGAACAGGACTTAGCTTCTCAGCTGAGACAGTCAGTATAATGGCCATCAGGTAAGGGATGTGCCTTCCTCTTGTCAGAGAGGGTTCTGTGAGGAGTAGGTGAGGAATCCGTAATGGTGAAGTCATTCTGTTGGAGGTGGGGAGGACACTGCTGCAGCTTTCGGGGGTTGTTCTGATGATCCCTGGGCTCGCTGAGTGCTGGGAGAGTTTTCCATATGTCTTGGCAAAGTACAAAGTCTGACTGCCTCACCACGAAGGAGGGTTCCTTCATAATTTTCTCACTTTGATCCTGTGATGGATGACCGTGCCAGGGACATCCTTAACGCTCTACAACATTTGAGGTTCTCTAAAGGTGATATACATCATGTGTAAATGTTGCCATCTGCAGAATGCTGCTTTATGAAGAACTTCCAACTCTGCCTTAAGTGGGAGGCTGGAGTGACAAAGTGATGGTGTCACTTTGCAACTGGCCCTTGAAAGATGGTCCATTCCCTTCAGGAACCATCTGTGTAGCCCTGTGTGTCTGATGGAAGGTTTGAGTTTGGCTGAAATAAAGAAAATCATCTTCCTGTTCCCTGTGCTGTGATTTTCAGGGAGTTTAAAAGCTTTCTGAAAGATTGTTCCCTTTTGGCCCAAAGACGGTTAAGTTTGGAGCTGGAGCACAGGCTGAAGGTTTAGCTTTGGTGGAAGTTTTGTGAAACCCAAATGTCACAAAGAGCAATTGATACAGATTTCCTTCCTCCTCGGCATGGGAACCAGATTTCTGTTTGCCTGTGATTAATCAATTTACATAGCAGGTGGGGATAGCAAATTACCTACTTAGCTGTGAGCAGGAGTGTCTTTAAAGGGATGGAAACATCTGAAATAATGTTTGAAAAAACAAGTTGTGAAGTTGTGTGAGGTCAGTGGCCAGCTGTTGATTGGAGGGTTGTCTGAGCAGCAGCTGGCTGTAGATTATCACCTTAATGATGATTGTGTGATTATCATGTCACTCTGGCTTGGCCAGTTCTTTGTTCCCCCTTGTGTCAGCATTCTTCCCTGAGGCTCTTGGAGAGGCTGCAAGAAGAGCAGAGATGTACGTGAAGATGTTCTGACCTGGGCTTAATAAGGTAGCACTTATCCGCAGGTGCCCAGGTACTGGTTAGGTTCTGGTATTTTCCGCCATTGGTGTGAGCATGTACCTGGAATGGGCTGAGAAAACAGCATGAGGATACCTACACCTGGAACTGCTGCTGCTCTTGTGTGGCCAGTCTGCAGCACTCTGGATCTCTTTGTAATGGTGTTTTATGTCAAATAACTTAAAAGCTATTGCTTCTTCTAGTGTAAATACTGTTGCAAAGGTTTAGAAAAGTGCTGAAATTAAGCCGTACTGCTTTCTATCAAGTTCCCTTAGGTTGTTTTCTTTTGGTGTTTGTGATTTTTTTTTTTTTTGTTTTGGTGGGGGCAGTGTTTTCCTTTTTTCCTCCAATATATAGTTTTGTTATGTTTGGTTTTTTTGTTATTTCACACAAAGGCAGGGAAACACTGTGCAAGGCACAGAGAAGATGATGGCAGCAGGGACAGATGAGTAAAGAGGGCAGCAGTGCCCGTCTCAAGAGACAAGGCTGGAGAGAGCAGCTTGGTTAGCTGTGTGTGATGGCGTATGTCAGGGCAATGAGCTGTTGGAGCTGAGAGATGGAATGGGCACACAAGGAAATGCGTATAAACGCTCATGGTTAGACAAATTCCCTGGAACGCAGGAGATGGGCTCTGCTGTTCAGAGATAGCCAGGCTTGGGCAAGGGGCAGTTCATTGGTGTTAGAACGTTACACTGACCCACCTGCCCTGTTCAGCTGTCCTGGGATGCATGGGGGCTCTGACACTGCTCACCCAGGGAAGCTGTGTGCATCAGTAAGATGGTTCCTCAACTGAGAATACCAGACAGCTGAGTCTGCATGTGGCATTGCAAACTGGGCTTGTCTCCTTTGCTGTCTCTCCTTCTTGCCTTCTTCCCTCTGCCTGGGGTTTCTCTCTCTCCAAGCAAATCTGGGTGACTGTCTTCAGAGCCCAGAACCACTGGCTGTGATGCCTGCGTGTCCCTGTCCCAGCTGATGCCTGGTTCTGCCGAACTGCTTCTAACAGCTCTTCCAGTGTCGGTGAGAAGGCACCTTGATCTGCCGAGTCTCAGTTTTTCCAACTGCAGTATGGACAAATTGATTTCCTAATTTCTCATTTTATGTGAATAGACAGCAGGATGGTTGCATGATGCTGGTAACAGCAATGGGAATGGAAATTGCAGGGGTCTGTATGTGCCTGTAAGTCCTTGACTTCTTGATTAAAATAGCTTCAAGGAATTTCCAAGAAATTTATTTTTCTTGCTCTAACATCACTAGAAAAATCTAGCCATAGGACTTGGGATATTTAGAACAGTCTAGAGGAAATAGTAATGAACTGACTGCTCGTTTAAAACCCTAGCATTTCATTAAACTTGGTTATGGGGGTGGTTCTTGCAGATCAGCCAGTAGGGGACATGGGTTTGGCTTCTTCCAAGCCCCAGAGCTGACATTGGTTTAATTGGGAGGAAATAGGCAAGACAGTCAAGTATCAGGGTTTAAGATGCAGATGCCAGGCTAAATGTCCATAGTGCAGGATCTCTGTATGTGAAGAAGTAGCTACATGTAAGGATAGGTGGGATGTCCCATTTGAATAGGTGGCTCACAAACAGCACTGTGTCCCCTGCAAACCAGGAGGAAGTGGTGCCTACTTGGAATATTGGCCTTCTGGACCTGTTTGGTAGCTGCCATCTCTCTTGGGTATGTGTGCTGTCTGAGCTGGACCCTCAGCAGCACAGTGGGAATGGCAATGCACAACATCCAGCAGTGGGAACAAGGGTGACGTGCTGGTCACCACTGTCTTGCCTCACCTGGTTTATGTGGCAGAACTGCCACTTCTCATGAAGGTCAGAAGGGAGCTTCTGTGCACTCTGTGGAGATGTTTGTTGGACTTGTTGCTTGTAATGAGAGGTGTGAGGATGTGCTCAAGATGTTTCTGCAGGCAAAAGGCCTTTGGCCGTTCAGATGGGCCCAGGTCAGGAGAGATGTCTGGAGAGCAATGTTGCAGGGCAGCAGTGAGGCATTGAGAGAATTTGTCTGAGCACTTCTCTGCGAGATTCGTTTGTCTGCAAAGTCTGTCAAGGCTTCTAATTATGGTTCCTTGGAGAC
Source organism: Irena cyanogastra (assembly GCA_013397155.1). NCBI lineage: Eukaryota > Metazoa > Chordata > Aves > Passeriformes > Irenidae > Irena > Irena cyanogastra. The sequence goes on along the minus strand of VWZV01008063.1, from coordinate 312,103 downwards.
AATAAATCAGCTGCCTTCGGTGTTGACAAGAACACAAGTTGAGGAAAGATTTGGCAATGAGCAGGACAGCAGTGCCCACTCTCAGGGCCAAGGACACAGGTGGAGCTGCAGGACCTGGACGGAAGCCTGAAGGGAAACCATCTTGGACCTGACTTAGCAGGTGGGAGGCTGAGGTGCACAGCCTGGTCGATAGCCCCATTCTTTGAAGATGTGTGAATGGAAACATCCGGAAGAGGGCTGGCTTGGAGCACTTTATTACTATCAGTGACTTAGTAATGTTCACACTTTGTCATTGCTCACTTTTATGGGGGGGCTGGCTTCAAGTGCAGTATATTATGCAATGGTTTTGTCATGTATCAGTGATGATATTAACAGTCTAATGCTAAACAGGTTCTGAGGAAATGAGGAGGAAAAAAAATGACTTACTATATTTACTCTGAAACAAGATTCAATCTGCCACTGTGTTTAATGCTATATTTTTCATTATCTCACAAGCATATGTTGGAACTGCTACAGATGATGAAGTTAGCTGCTGGGCAGAGCTATCATCAATGCTTTCCATCTTTATTTTCATAAGAGGAACGAGCAAATTGTTTGTGACCTTTGTCAAGGGCTTCTTGCAAGACAAGAAACCTAGCTGCAACAGAATCGGTAGCCTGGAGCCCTGCTGAATATTCAACGCTTGAGCCCTGCCTGAAACGTGCTGTAACAAAGCCATTGTGTCTGATGGAGCCATGTCTGCCACAAAGGAACTGAGAGCTAACAGCAAAAGTTAAACCTTTCCTTTCTTCTCCTCACACTCATGGAACAATGTGGCAATATGCTGTTTTGTTCAACCTACTTGCAGGGCAGGAAGCTGAAAATGGTATCTCCCTGACAGCTGGCTCGTCATGCATATGCTGCTGTGGAGAGAAAAAAAAAGTGGGCTTTTGGTTTTTTTTAGGAAGTAAAAAGCTGACATATGTGCTGTCGGTATGTGTCACATGAGGGGCACGTCCCCTATGGCTGGCAGCACTGAGGAGTAGGGAGATACTGTTTTGAGATAACTCAGACAAAGAGAGCCTTGTGTGACTCGAAGCACATGACAGTATAGAGCAAACGAGTGCCGGCAGGGACGGTTACCGAATGCATTCCTGGCATGGAAAGGGTTCCTGCAGAATCCCCTTGCCTATGCCAAAGAACCAGAACACCAAATGTCATCACCACCCCTCCACAAGAAAACGGCATCCTGAGGCATTACTCCAGTCTAGGCAAACTGGGGCAGAGGTGGCTAGTCCTGGGACTGGAATTGCTTCTCAGCAGCAATGGCTGTGACATTTTTACTTGCGCAGTTCTTAACAGTTTGTGGCGATGGAGATTGTACCTGTTGCTGTCTGTTGATGCAGATGTAGGCTTTGCAGGTGACCTCAGATAAAACACTTTGCTGTGGGTGCTTATTTAAGCTTCCAGGCAGCATTTCATACATAGGGAGAAAGAAAAGTGCAGTAGAAGTGATAATACACCCCTGTCTGTTATCTCCACTTCTGGTGACTGTCTCAGTGTTCAGACTCCCCTAACATGGTGCAAAAAGTTAATCTTTGTAGTGGGGTGATTTTATTTTGCCATCAGCTGTTTACAGTTCTCTGAAATCTCGGTATTTTACTCTGATGCATTGACACTAGCATTTTGCTGACTATATTTTCCTCAAAACTTTGAGGGAAATCCCTTGTGGTCATCTGAGGAAGTTCAGTTATCAGTGCAAATTTCATCAAGCTTTTGTGGCGTCCACAACACTCCAGCTTGCAAACGTCATTCCAGAATTGCTATTTGGTTATCCTTGTGTGGTTGTAATGCTGTACATTAGATGAAGAACCCACCCTTAACTTGTCTTGCAAAACGAATGAGCAGTGATCTGGAATGGCAAAGGTCTCAAGTCACCTTTTGGCACCTTTGACACCTTCTTCTAAAGACTCCAGACCATTCATTGCACCTTTGAGTTGGTGGGGCCATTTATCAGGATTATTTTCATATTGGAGCCCTCTGAAAAGAGGGTGTACAGTGATTCCTGGCATTAGTGCTTCTGTGCAAAACCATCTGGTGGAAGCTTGGAATGCTGAACGAAAGGTGTAAACCTGGATTAGCATGGATATGGTTCTCTATTGCCTTTGGCTCATTCACATCTCACTGGATGTTTTCCAGGTTCACTTGGAAGAGCCAAGATTGCCATCATACAGTGCAATGCCATATGTTTAGATTCATATGACATATTACCTAAAAGTCATAAATTATTATACTGTGTCTCTTTACAGGGCTGTGATTAGAAATGTTTATGTAAATGCACCTTCCCAAGAAAAATGGCACATGATGTTAAACAACAGTATGCATGGCAGCTCTAATGAGGTACTTCGACTCAGCTAGGATGTTGCCTTGAAAACAATCTGATCGGACTATAATGAGGAATTAATGTCCTTTTTAAAATGCACTGATCTTAGATGAGGTTTCTGCTGGCACTAACTTTGCTGGGGAAGAATATGATTGAGAGATAAACGTGTAGAACACACTGCTCTGTGAACTGGGAATACCTGGCCCTAGAGTCCAGTTTGTGGTCCTGGCATTGTGTCTGTGTCACTTGACAGAAATCCAGTGTGTATGCACGTGTATAGAGATGTCCTGTTCTCACGTATAACTGAGACAGGTTTCACTTGGGCTTTTAAGTTGCTGCCATAAAAGTGAAAAAGTTATCCCTTCCTTAAACTCTTATTTTTCTGGTGTAAGCTCATCTTGAGTTCTGCCAGTGATGAAAGGTGTAATATGTCCACTTAAGTTAGCTGTAGATTTGCTTAACTGCTGCTTCAAACACAGGTAGAGAAATCCATCCAGCAAAGACAAACAGATGTAGAAACAGACCTAAGTGAGCTGTGTATCTCTGTATTTGGAAAAACAGCAAAACCAACAACAACAGTGAAACAAAAACCCAAAAAGCCCAGACAAAACAAATCCTCCCCCCCCCCATAAAAAATGAATTGGATGGCTCTCTTAAATATCCAAGCAGAGGACATGGAACAATTTGGATGAGTCATTTGAGTAAAACAGGAAGGATTTAATGCTGAGAAGAATGTGCTTTTTTTGTCTTACAACAGTAGATTTTTCAAACAAGATGAAGAGATCCAATCATTCTAATTAGCACTGATTCACTTTCTCTCCCAGAGGGATTACATCTGAGCACTGTGGTGGATACAACTGCAATTGGCTCTCTCCTGTCGATGGCTGGGACATTGGAGCAGCCCAATACCACACAAAATGGGACAGACCCAAATGGAGGTGGTGAATTGATAAGGAATCAAAGCATTCAAGAAGCAGGAAAAAAACAGAGGAAAGAACTGGCTTGTTTTGAAGCATATGTGAACTTGTGCAGGGCTCACAGGAGTCGTCAGAGTGACTTGTACTCATCTTTCACGTAGGGTGTGTGTGACAGGGCTCCTCAGTGGCACCCACAGCCCACGGCAGCTATTCTGGCCTCTCCGCAGTGTGCAGTCAGTGTGATATATGCAGTGCTGCTACGCGAGCACTGGTGTGTTTTCAGACACAGGTGTTGTTCGTGGCTGTGTCTGCCTGCTCTTGTCATCCCCCCATCAGCACCACAGGCGGGTTCCGACGCTCAGTGTTGCCACGGGATCAGCTCTCCCATGATTATGTGAGGGATCAGCGTGATCGGCTGTCACTGATTTCACTGACATCTGTCCCCACAGCAAAACAAGCTGCAACATGAATTATTGAAGACATACACATGGAGATCTGTGTCATGATTACGCCAAACAATGTGCTTTGCCACCCTCCGGAGAGCAGGACAGCCATGCGGACAGCTGCTTTAACCCTTTCTGATGATGTGTTACTAGCATCCCAGCACAGGAACTTTGCAGAGCTCTGAGGCATTTGGGCAGCCTCAGTCCTTGCTCCCCGTGCTGAGCTGCTAATGCAAATTTACTGTCTGGAGAAGTTTCCCTCTCTGCAAGGTATTGCAAAACAATGTGTTTGAATCTTGATAGGAGAGCTTGATCTCGCAGCAGGCAGAGAATGCCAGACCTGATCCAGAAAACGACCTGGTTAGTTTAACTCTCAGTGAAGGAGGGCTTAAAACCTCGTCATTAAACATGACTGAGACTTGAAAGGCTTGGAGGTTCCAAGCTTTGGTCACTGCATGGCGATCTGAGGAGGAGGGTTAGGAAGCTGTCTTAGGAAACAATAATGGACTTGCTGACTTGAATCACTGCGTGGCTTCCAAACCTGTGCTACATTGCAGCCATTTATATTTGCTTGGTTTAACAGTGTGTATGATTAAGACAATCAGGTCCTTTTGTCAATAGACGTTTGAGTCTCAAACTACCTATCCTGATAAAAATGTTTTTAGTACAGCTGGCTTTTATATCCAATAGCTGAGTGAACAACTTCTGAATCTGAGTGCCTTTATGGTCAGGATGAAGCCTTTTTCCATGTTAATGCAACTTCAGCACAGATTTAAGTGAAGCAGATGCATAAAGGCCCACTCTGCTGACCTTGGAGGTCAGGGGGGCCCACTGTGGCATTCGAGTGCCTCTGCTGCATTGACCTTCTGAGTGAGCTTCATAATTCAAGGGCTCTTTACAGCAGGGATTCCAACAGTTTTCATCACCATATCCGATGAACCTTTTCTCTGCTGGTTTTAGCTTGCAGAAATGAACCATATTGATGGGATTTGCTGCCCGCTCAGTATAGTTATGGGTTATTCTGTATTGGTTTGTAGTGACTGGACTTGTTTGGATGGGTTTTTTTTAATATCACTGTTTTGTGCTCCTGCACAATAGATATTGATTCAGCAAAGACTTAATATGTCTTGAACACTGTCAGAAGGGCAGATGAGCTCTCCTAAAGGGCTTAGTAGGAGTCAGATGTGGCCTTCACCTTGTACAAGTAATTATAATGCAGACCCTTGGTCAGGGCCATGCATCCACAGCTATGAATGTTTGGAGCTTTAGAGGAATGGATTATTTGCTCTAAATATACTCCAAGTAATTGTATAGCTCATATCCAGCAGGTCAGGATTACAAATTTCATTACAGATTTCAGAGATTGGAAGCCTTTCTACAATTACCCTAAGTCCAAATAAGAGGTAAAATCATTCCTTCGAGATGGACTAGGAGAGGGATACTGATCAGAGATACTGATCTGGTGTGACTTTCCCTAGGCTTCAATTTCATTAGGAAAATAAGAATCCTTTTTCATTTCGTCTGGGTTTGATATACCCTCAGACATATGGCATATCAGGTGTGATATATACTTGGAGCCTTTTCCCCCTCATGTCTTAAAGCTGTACAGGTCAATATCCTTTGGGCCTCTCCTTGCTTATTTCTGAACAGCTTTGTGACTGCTGGCTAAGGGGGTCCCTTGTGAAAAGCCTTGTGAGGCTGGGGAAATGCTGCAAGCAAATTGCAGGAGGATGTCTGTATGTGAGACCAAATTGTCAGAGTATGGCCTAGGAGATGGGGGTTGGTACAAGGTGCTCAACACTGATGCTAACCCAGAAACAACAGGTTTTACCTAGACACAGGTCAGTCAGTGTTTGTGTCTGTGCAGCAGAGTATTGATTTTCTGCTTGGCAAAAAGAAAATAACACTCACTATAAAGCTGATTACACTTAGTGCTAAGACAGAAGACCCAGAAGGGTGGTAGAGAGGAATAAATTGTGAGCTCTGCAGGTTGGCTACAGGCTGGAAAGGTGTGAGCCGGAAGTAACTCTGGGTGCTCTGGGCGAGCTGTGACTGGATGTGACTCGAGTGCAGTAGTGAGGTGCTGGAAGATGGGCATGGGCCCCGGTGCTCAGGAATCGGAGCTCACGTACCTGGGAATTAAGATGGGGAAGTACGCACAGCCCTTCCTCTGCTGCCATGGGCGTGAGCCAAGTGGCACACAGGGTTTAACTATCAGAGAGAGATGGCTGCTGCACCATGTCTTCTTATCCACATCTGTGACCCTCGTCTTCCCTTTCTGTGGCAGAGCACAGGATGGTGACAATGAATTCCATAAGGTGAGTGAACAGGATTGTATGTTTCCCATCAAAAGAGCAGCATCTGTTGTTTTTAGCACTTCTTGGAATCATAAGTGTCTTAAATCAAACTAACAGTACATTAAGGTTGTTCGAGGTATTAGTACTCCATATTTCTAGGGGTTTTTTTTTTTGTTTGTTTTTTGTGTTTTTTTTTTTTTTTTTTTTTTTTTCTTGGTTTGGTTTTGTTTTGTTTAATAAAAGGACCTTGCCTTTGGTGTTTCAGGCTCCCTTATAGCTGGTGTTACTTTCCAAAGCAGCAGCTTACTGCTGTTGTTTTCTGACTGCCTTGCTGGTGTCACACGGGTGTTTGTTCAAAAGCAGAGCTTCACTGTAACAAAAACTTGTGTGTGTGAGTGGACATACGGGGAACCTGTGGGTCAAATTCACTGTTCCTGGCTGCTGTAGTTATTTCAGCCTAAAACATGTTATTAGCCTTTGGCTTTGGGAAGCCATATGGCCTACAAATCTGGCCAGAAGCAGACTGAATCCAATTCATAGAAAGCTGGTAAACCTGGATTTGTTGCTGAGAGTGTCCAAATGTTGTCTTTAGTCAGCCAAGAAAATACTTACAGCCAAACTATTATGATAAAGTAAGACTGATTGTTGTGTTTTCAGCTGACAAACACAGGTGATGGATGCAAGGAGTGACAGCATCTCTGTCAGGCAGTACAAGTTCATAGCCGCTCATTTCAAAGTGCAGCTCGGGCTCTGGTATAGTATCAGCATTATGCTGGCAAGGCTTTGGCTGCCATCTTCTTCCTTCTGGTACCTGCCCAAGAGGAGGAGAACAGGCTCAGATTTGGTGTTCGGTGCTCTACCCAAGCAAAGAAAGAACAGAGGGGACTTGGGCATCACCTCTGTTAATATTTATGGCAGCATTGCCCAGTGGACTTCGAATTCTGGGACCTGGTTGGAACTGGATTGCAGTTGTTTTTCAGTTCTGTAATGAGGGAGATGTAACTGTTATTATGTGTAAATCCAACATGTTTAGCTCCACAAGAGAGGGGACGATTTTTGTTATCTTTCTCTGGGAAGAGTTACTCGCTTAAGAAGCTTTCAAAATATTACCCAGTCACTGAAGGTTCTTTAAGAAAAATATGACTCCTTGTGTAAACAATTAATGGTTGTTAAGCGTGGCAGTGTATATTATGACAAACAACACATGCTACATTATGCCAGCTGGTGTAATGATGTGATAATGTCTGACTCATTAACTCTGGCACACAGTTTACGATGCCCTTCTATGACAGGATTAATTGATTCACACATACATTAAAACAAAAATAACTAAACTGAAATTCAGCTGGAAGCCTGGCTTCTCATTTGTCATCAGCCCTGTTGGTGGCTGCAGCGCCCAATGCAGAGCCAGCCGAGGTTTGTCCCCTGACCTCTGTTTTGGCCAACACCATGAGTATCTTGTGAGAAGGGAAGAAGTGATGAGAGCAGCCACTGGACTGAAGGGCTCCTGCAATGGCTTTCAGGTATTCCGGGACTGTTTGGATCAAGTAATTAAATTGAAAGGTGAAAATAGCCCAGAACTGCAAAGCCCTTTTTGCCTAAGTATAGCCACCTCTGCGTGGCCTGTTGTTTGTTGTCTGTACAGAGCCAAGAGCTAGTTAATACATTTGTGTCATAGCACTGAGATAAGCTGTTACTGGGGAATCTTCCCTCAAACTAGAACTTGGACACAAGGAGTAAGTGCTGAGGGATGGCTGAAAGTTCTCCAGGCAGTAGGAAAACTGAATTGGAAACAATTCAATGAAAAAGAAACAAACCAAATTAATTTAAAATGGAAATGAGAAAGTTTGTAATGGTGTGATGTCTGGCTTACCTGCCTCGCACTCTGGTGCCAGTGAGGCACCCAAAGTGTCTCTGCTGTTGACACTGAAGGCGTATTGTCACTAGGCTTAGAAAAATAATGTAGTGTACATCTTCCCATTTGACAGGGAAGGAAAGAACAAGTTAATTGTTCATACTAAGAAATCTTTACAGTTGTCTTGCTCAGTGACAGTTTGTAGCAGAACGAAAGTCCTGGGGCCTACCTGTGTGCTCAGAGCTATTGGCAAAGTGGGACAGAAAGGAGGGAGAGCTGGGGGGTAAGTACAGGAACTACCTGGAAGCTTGAAAGAAGCTGCAGGTGGAATTGAAAGTTTGATTTCAACCTGTGGCTTCTTCTGGTTTTCCAAAAGGCAAAGAAACTGCTAAAGTAAACAACGTGATCTGAGAAAAGAAACTACTACTCAAATGCCAAATAGTGAAAAAGTTCTAAGGAAGAAGTGGCATTGTCCAATAAGTAGACTTCACGCCATTTAAGAAATAGAGGTGGCTGAATCTGAATGTTCAGTATGTTCTTAATGTTCATGTTTTAAATCGATTCTCTTTGTTTGTGGTAGGACTTCCATAAGTGGATCATTCCTGCAGCATGGAGCAGAATGTGGAGAAGCTCTCCTTGGGCAGAGACATCTGTTAAAAGGGGAACAGCCCAGTGCAAGTACCTGGACTAGGTGCTTGAACTTTGCTAGTGGAAGCTGGGATGTGAGTCAGACCTAGTTGCCCCAGCTGCTGTGTTTCACTCTTGATAAACGTATGCAGCAGTCACTGAAACTCTCTGAAAGCTCAAAAATAGGTCCCTGGCTCCAGAGGAGTTTCCTGCCTCACAGGCTTGCTGGATGATAGAATAATACTGTGGCATAGGATAATCTAGAAGTGAGTCTAATAGGGAAAAATGTTTCTGAGTGAAACAGTATCATGAAAAGCCTTTTTCTTCCGCTGAATGCTAAGGGTTGGGGTTTTCCTCTAGTCCTCTCTCTGAAAAACAGACCTGTTTTATGTTTCGTCCTCCTCTGCCTTCAGTTTGCTCTGAAAATAGAATCTTTTGTTCGGGGCAAGTGTATTTCCTGTGCTTTTTCCAGCTGGAATCCTGGTGTGACAGTGTCCGTGATGCTGGACTGCCAGCCTTGGCCTAATAGGGCAACTGGTGATCCTTACAAATGTTTTCAGCCAGAGTTCTGATCCTATGGAGGTGGTTGGGAACATGGAGTACTGAGATTCCATTTGCAGTGAAGCACTGCTCAGGTGTATTGAAATGGACCTAGCTCAGGCTTTGTACAGGGTATTTGCACTGAAGCTTTGTGCATGGAGGACATTCAGAGCATCCTCTCTTGGTTTTGGGTTTGTATTGGGTTTACAATTATGGTGTCCTGCCTACAACTGGGCAGTCTGCCAGTAGGAAGGATAATCATACTTGATTTATGATGGTGAAGATAAATGGAATAGTAATTATAGGCAGTACTTTGGCTGTTTGAATTACGTTGGGCATTGAGTAGTTTCACGTGTCCTAATTCTCCCTGCCAGTGGCTGCTGATACCTGAGGGGGTTTTCAGGTGTTCCTGCCACATGCTTTGGCCTGAGCTCTAGGCACGTCCAGAGGGAGGTGAAATCCCTGCCCAAACATGATTATTTCCTGTGGCTTTGAGTTTTGCTGCACTGTCTCTGCAGTCGTTTCCTCTTTGAAGGGCTCTCCTGTGAAAGTGTGCCTTAGGTGTAGCTCTCTGTCTCCTTGTGGGGAGAGCCCTGACTGGCCGCAGGGTGGGCTCATGTTGGGTTTGCTGGAATTTGCCCAGGCAGGGATAGCACTGAGGTACTGTTGAGTTTCCAGCCTACGCTTACTGAGCTGAGAGCTGGGGCTGTGTGCTCGGCCCGCCTCACAGTCACCTGGTGGGACACAGGGACTACAACAGATGGATCTTATCCTTGAGCTCAACACATTCTTCTGGAGACTTCACGTTTCCTGCATTGAACTTCTTGGTCGGATTTTTTTTTTTTTAATAAAATATGATAATTGTCCGACTTGAAAACCTAGTTCAGATCAAGTCCTTGCAGTGTTTAAGTGAACTGTGAATATTGTTTCTGCCCTAAAGAGCTTGCAGTAAGGAAAGCAGGAAAGGAGAAAAATAGTATTTTATCTCAAATAATTCCTGAGAGTCTGGCAGAGATGAAGATTCAAGATATTGCCTGTAATTGATACACCTTGAACTGGTATTTTAAAAAAATTAGGTGTTTGGCCAAAAAAATGCCACGTTAGTCTGTGTGAACCTTGGCTATAAGGATTTGAATTTGGCTTATCGTGAGATGTACCAGTCTCACTGGGCTGATAAATCAGGGGCTGTGCTTCTGTTCAGGGTTCAGATGACATAATTGGTTGCATGAGTCTTTCAGAAGAAAGAAGAAATTATGATGACAAAAATAAATTATAACTATTGCCTAGGTGGGGGGTGGATCCCTACACACACACTGTACAGACTGTATAGCATACCTGTACAGCATTGCTGGTAACAGAAATGTGCCTCCTGCCTCATGCAGTCTCCCAATGGCCAAAGATGTTTTAATGGCCACCTTAAGTGAAGGATCTCCCTGTGCTTGGAGCTTGTGTCCCTTGGGCCCTGCAGTGTGCATGCACAGCTCTGAGGGGGGTTCCTAGCTACTGCCAAGGGAACTGTATTTCTGGGCCCTGTGGGGATGGTCGAGAGGCAGAGGCGGAATTTCAGCTAAAGGCAGCACCTGATGATGAGGGGAAGATAACAATCACCTCCAGAGGGGTAATAGATCGAATAATTAGCTTTGCTTCCTCCTGATGCAAAGTTCATACTTAAGGTAGAGTCACTTTCAGAGACCCCAGCAGCCCTTGTCTTGGAATTTGTCAGAGGTTTCTCTTTTGTTCCTGTCCTGGATAAGTGTGTATAACTAATAAGAAATAGCCTATGTAGCTGCTGGGATGCTAAGGACTGTAATGCATGCTAAACACAGGGGCCAAGCACTGCAGGCAATTCCTCCAGGTCTCCTCTAAACCACCTGGTAAAGTTTTTGCTGCAAACTGAAGTGGATATTTAAATATTCCTCAGGTTAAGTTTATTCATTTTGTTTTGATTAAAACTTTGGAACAAATGGTGTGGCTCTAATTTCTACTGTTTCCGTGGGAGGTTCAAGTGGATGAGTGACCGAGTTGAGAGTATATTTACTTCAGGCCTCAGCAGAGAGATTACTCATGGGGATCTTACTGGGCTACATGATTAAAAAAATAAACAAAACCAAAAAGCAGCAGCAACAGATTTTCAATATCTAACACATATAGTGGCTGCATAATGTTGCTTTTAGATGGATGATAATTTAATGTTTAGTCTGATGCATGGGCTTACTGAGACAAACAGTTGCTTACTCCCAGGGGATTATGGGCATTAATATCAAAGTGATAACACATGCTTGAACAGAGAGCTGGGGGACTTGAAGCAGCCTGGTCCTTACAGGAGCTGATTTGTTTGGTTGATTTCACTGTGACTTTTCCTTCTTGAGAGACAAGAGAGGCTGGAATAGCTGCAGCTTTACCTGTGCCTGCAGATGAGAGGGAGCTGGGCTCCTGCAGCAGTCGCTGGTGGGATGTGTACAAGACACCTTGTCCTCAGGCTGCATTGAGGAGCTGCAGCTCTGGTTGTGCTCACATCCCCAGTCTGTATTTCAGTGAGTGCTCCTGTCCTTCCCACCCTGGTCCTGGTGACCCTCCTTGCTCCAGCCCCCAAATCCGCCTGCTTAAACACGGGAAGAGCAGCCCGGGAAAGTGTCCTAGGCGAAGCAAGGTCCTGCCCTGCCTTTGGTGTGTGTAGGCATTGCACTGGTCATCACATGATGGCTTGGTGTCTCAGTGAGCATGTAAGTAGTTGGGCTTAGTGGCAGTGCAGAGAAATTATTAATTAACCAGTTTGGTAATAGAATAAACAAAGGCGATGTAGCTGCCTAAAGGAGGATCAGAGGGCTGTAATTTGCTGCTATCGCTTGAATTATATTATGGAAATGAGCTTCAAAAACTGCAGGAAGGTAGAGTCAGAAAATATGGCTGTAATGGGCTTGGGTTGTTTTTCAGTTGCCTTTTTTTCTGATTTGCTAATGATTATTGTATGTCCATCCTTAAAGTCATTTGTGATGTGTCCCATGCTGAGAATTATGACCAGGAGCAAGAAATGAGAAATTAATTTGTTTTAAATGATACTGCACATTATCAGGAGAGAGGCTGCATTTTCAGCCACCAAAATGATTCCTAATGACAAGCTTAATCCGTCCATCAGACCCAGCTGCACGGAGAGCTGCGCATTGGCTGCTGGGTGCCAGGGTAAAGCACAGGGTGGATAGTCTGGCTAAGTTGTTTGAGGCAGTAAGTAAACGTGGCACAAAGATGCTCTGGGTGATGGAGCACTCTTGCTGAGAACCCGTAAAGAGGGAAGTGCAGAGATGAAGCTGTGTGATTAGCAAAGGTACACCTCCCTGATGGGAGTTCCTGGGGCTGTAAAGGTCTGGAGCTTACACAGATCAGGCAGTGAGGAGCAGATGCCCCACCAGTGATGGTTCCTAGCACTCCTGAAGGGCTTTTCATTAGGAGCTGAAGCCAGGAAGGAGCTCCAGATCTAACTTCCTAGCCATTAGGTGGTTAAGTAAATGAACAGGTCATGACATACAGAGTTTCTTACAGAAGTGCTTGTTTCCCTATGTAATCGAAACCCACCTTGCAGTAAGTTTCTAGGCTACATTTTTGGCATAGTGTAGTGTTTCTCTCTCCATCTTATTCCACTGAAAATTTTTTTCCCGCAGTTTTCACCCACCTTGGGCTTTGAGCAATACACAAGTGGAGATTGGAGTTGTTAAGCTGGCATTGTTTCAGCTGTTGTGCTGATGGCACAAGTTGCAGGCTGCTGCTGGTGTAATGAGATTTACGAGTAGTGATGTACAGGTAGATGGAACAGTGAGTCTGGTAAAAAGTACAGTTTGCCCGGGTTTGGAGGCCAGTGGCTCACAGGAAGAAGCTGTTTTCTGGGTTTGAGAAGTACCAAGTCAAGGATGCCAGGCTATGGATTGAGCAGCTACAGCTGTGGTCTGCACTTGCCATGGTGGATGTGTTGATCAGAGCAGTCACCTGTTAGCAAGCTCCAGTGCAGCCTTCCATGCCTGGTGTTTTAGTATCATTCTCATGTGTTTTTGTCAATAACCCCTGTTTGAACTGCTCCAGACCTGTAACAACTTTTTGGTGCGTCTCTGAAGGTTTTGTTTAGGCTGGAAATACTGATGCACTTAGAGTATTTCCCTACATTTTTGCTTCTGAGTGACATGGGAACATATTGAAGGAAGTAGTGATGTTTGTTATGCCGGTCGGCTCTCCAGCTGTGTGCATGGGGTGCCCCAAGGTGCTGTTGTTTGTCCTTGCATGAGATGTTGGGTGCCTTGGAGTGGTGTTTTCAGAAAGAATTGTTTTATGCCTTGGCAGCTTGTTGTATGGTTGCTCCCAACTGGCCAGGGTCCAGGACTTTGCTTTGCCTAGAGCAGTCAAAGCCCAATAGGTGTGGGGGAAGCGGGCCTTTGAAAGATGTGTCGGAACAGGGGCTGACTGGGTGTCCTGTGTGGGATGGAGCTACCCCTGTGCATGTCACACTGCTGCGTGTGCCGAGCGCTGAAGAGGGGCTGCTGGGGCTCATCAGCCAGGGCTGTTTATTTGGTGTAGCCCACAGCTGGCTGTGGAGTGTGGGCTCGTGACTGACAAACCAATGAGTTCACCCTTCATCTTCTGAAAGTGATACTGAGACTCTCCACATCTCGTATTTTAATTTTTGTGTCCTTCTTTGTCATTTTCCCAATGAAAATTACCGCGGCACTGATCTCAATGTTAATGTATTCCTGCTTACATTTGACTTCTGAATATGTTATGGCTAATTATCATTACACAGGATGAGAGATCAGAGCCCTGACTGAGGTGCTCAGTGTGGGAACAAAAGGAGGCCAATGCTGCGTGTTGGCTCGAGGCCCAAAAATGGTGACCGAGCATCTTGAAACTGGTGGAGTCTGGGGAGAGGGGCTTATTGGCTTTTTTTCTCTTAGTTTCATTTTATTATATTTTATGAACTGGGGGAGGGGCCAGGATGGGGCTAAAATTTCCCCTTGAACATGATGTCAATATGTTGGCATGTCTCCTTTTATTAAGATGCCATCCAACTGATAACAAGTCCTGCTGTGTTTTACCAACATAAAAAATTAGACTGGAGACCAGGGAGCGGCAGGTGGCTTTTGGCACCAAGAAATAATCACACTTGATGTGGAAAGTAAAGTAAAAGGAGCCATCTGTTCACTGCAGGAGGACGTGAAAAATCACATTAACATATTGTCACTAACATCATGAAATACACAGTTAATAATAAATTTAGTTATCATGGCAAGCTACCTTGGGCGCTTCCTTAGAACAGGTATTGTGTAGAAGATGTGCTTGCCCACGCACCCGTTAGCTCTGTCCTGGCTGCTGTGGCAGCCCAAGCCCTCCCGTTTGTTGCTGCTGGTGTGAGCAGACATGCCTGTTTCTGCCAGGAGCAGGGACAGTGTATCAGAGCTCCTCTACTGCCTCTGCCTTTTCATTTGCTCTGCCTGGATCTATCCCTGTCTTCTGATTGCCAGGCAAGCACACAAGATGGTTGAAAAGAAGGAACTAGAAATCTGATGGAGGGAAGGGCATGAAAAGCCTAGAAAACAAGAGGAGTCATGAGTCAGGTCTGTATGCAGTGAGTCCTGAAGTCCACTCCCATGTCTGCTTCAGTCCTTGGGAAGCTGCTTTTGGATTACTGGATTTGTTGGATGTTTGGGGATGGTGCCCTGTGTTAGCTGACAGTGATGGGTGCAGCCTGTTCCCTCACTGTCACTGCCTGCATTTCCGAGGAGTTCCAGGACTGTAAGCACTGATGGATCGGTCCTCACAGCCCCCCGTGAAGTGGGACTGAGGGGTGCGCTCATTTATAAAAGATGAGGATTGAAGCCTGGAAAGGCAAGCAACACCCACACACAGGCAGGCTGGGGCAGAAACAAGCATTGGATATAATTAATGTCAATCAACTTGGCCGTATGGAAAAGAGATCTTGTCAAATGAACTTGATATCTTTTTTGATGAGATTATGAATCTGGCTGATAGACTTCTCTTGGTACCAAATGAGATTTTGATTAAGAAACTGAAATGATACCAAGTTATCACACATCACCAGATTAAAAACTTGGTGACTTCTGAGTCTTGAAATACAGCTATAGCCAGGTTCTCAGTGTTGAGCATGTGTGATTGTACTGATACCCTGCAGGTGTAGCTTTACTCCTGCACTGTTACACCTTGCAGTTTTCTGTTACTGGCATTGAAGAAGATGCACTGTGGCTCTCAGTGAGGGCACAGAGGTGTCTGGGATGTTGTGTAGCAGGGGGGGCATTGCTAAAGGTGCTATTGCAGCTGTAGAACAGCACTAAGGAGTTAACAGTGAGAGGACTGAAGTACTTCCATGCCCTTGAGGGCTTGTGACTGCTGTTTTCAAGGCTGTGTTTGGTCCTGGGGCTGCCTGTTCTGGCAGTCCAGTGGAACTTAAGAGAATGTGAGGAAGACTGTGGAAAAGATGGAGGAAATTGAATTAGCGCTCTTCTGCGAAAGTGGCATGGTCACTGAGTTGAAATGAAGGAGTGGATAAAGCTGAGGAGAGGTTGGAATAGCCTCCAGGGGCTCTGGGACTTGACATGAAGACCCATCCTCCTAGATTGCTTTCTTCAATTCGCCATTGTTTACACTTTTTGGGCCTGAAGCTGCAACGGTGTCCTTAGTTCTCAGTCTGGAAAAGGATTGTTTTGTCTAACTAAACTGTGAAGAGAACTTGCAAACACTTTATATGAAGTTCAGAGTCACACACCAATACAGTACAGAATCTGAAAAACATAAAAGCTAAAACTTAAGGCATCAGGGTAATAAAAAGCTCTTCTGTAAAAAGACATAAACCTGCAATAAAAAGACCATGTGGTAAGAGACCATGTCTGGAAGCTGGAACAATTTTCTGCTTGAAGTTGCAAGTTTTCTGGTGAAAGGTAGGCTTGGTTTTTCATGGCTTGAAATCTTGGTAGAAAAAGTAACCAATTTACGTTTTCAGTGAGGAAGCAAGACCTGAAAAGTAGACTTGAATATTGTTGTTTTACTCAGTAATCCATGTTGTGACCCTCATTGAGAGGCCATCCTCCCTCTCTTGAAACCCCTAAACAGAAACCTTTTCTTGTTGTGGAAGTGAGTTGCCTGGAATAAAGTGAAATTATGGACTTGGCAGAATGTTTGGCTGCTGGCAGTTCATTTTACAAGTAAAATGTCACTTGAGGGGGAAAAGCCATATCTATTGACAGCCTTTGTGTGTTCTGACAGGCCTTTCTAGTTGAGCTCCTTCGTTTTGTACCTGACGGACCTCTCCGGCTGTGGACGCTGAGGCAGATGGGCTCCACAGGCAGCCTGAGGGCACAGCAGGAGGGAGGGACCAGAACTCCAGAGTGCCCGGAGCTTTTTGCCTTTCATCACAGCGCTGAGGGGACCCACAGAGGCTGACAGCACTGCAGGGGCTCCAGGAGGAGCTATTCATTCCTAGAGACAGAGGGCTCAGTCCCCTGTCAGGCATACGGCCATGTTTGTGCAGGCACGGGGTCTGGGATAAGGTTGTGCGCGTACGGCCAGGAGCACCTGTGCTTCATGATGGATTCCAGGCTTCTCTTCCCTGGCTTGCTTGTCGTCTTTCCCTACTTGTCTTTTCCTTTCTGATATACAGACATCACTCTCCCTGCACAGGGTTCCCACCTGTTTGCAGCAGGCAGGGAGTCAGCTCCTCCCAGCTGATGGCATCTTGCAAAAATAAAATAAAATAGGGATTTTGGGGCCCCTCTAATGACCACTAGCTGTAGGGGTCAGATTATTCAATGCTTGAAGTGCTTCCAGAGCCAGTGCTATTTGCAGAGAAGGGTTTGCCAGACCTTACAGTTTGGCAAGGTTTTGTACGTATATTGTCCATGCACAGCTTGCAGTGGGCCAGTGCCAGAGGTGTCCAGCCAGCTCCCTGGGATATGCCCCTTGGTGTGGTGCAGTGTTTTAAAGGACAAGAATGTTTCCATTCCTTTTCCAAAATATTGCCAGCGCCCAAACAAAACCCTTTCAGGATGCCTCCTGCTATGGAATGGAAATAGAATTGCAAGGTAGCATTGCCATACATATCACGGTGTGTTCGTATGCACTTGGATCCTTGGAGTAAGGGCAGTGTACTGTATTGTGTTCTCATTTACATAACTAATTGGAGCACAGTCGTCATTATTTTGATGATGAGTCTGCATAATAGAAATCTCCTTAAATCCCAGTTAGGAGATGGGGGAGTTAAATACCTTTGAGGTTCAGTCCTGTGCTTCCTTCAGTACTGCAGCATGCTTGAAGTGGTGCTAAAGATTTCAGAACATCTGGCAGGAGCAGGTGGTGGTTTACCTTTCAATATGTTATTTAAATGACAATTTAGTTAAGCCTGAAAATAATAATAGTCATAAAAATAGTCTCACATATATTCTTGTCTTAAAGGAGCTTTCTGAGCTGAGCTATCAAGCCTTTTTATGTTCCAGGCTCAGCTTGTGCCCACTCTATCTCTGTGGTGCTGAGCAGGTTTTCTATGAAATGTTTGTGCTGAATGTTTTTTCTTTTTTCTCTTGTCTAAAATGAACCATCATATTGAATTAAGGTGTGAGTCTAAAATGAACCATCGTATGAAGGCGTGAGTGCAGAGGCAGCTGGAGGTGTCGGCCAGGAGCAGTTGTCATGTCTGAATGTTCTGTTATCTCTTGCATCCCATCTCCAGAGAGAACCTGTGGTGCCTCAGACAGTGACTTAGGCTGAGTTAGTGTCTTCCTGTGTCCAAGGGGTCAGTCACTAGCATGTATGATCCTTTGTAAGTGGTGATCTTTACTGCTGGCCTCTGATAAATGCTCTTGGAGCAAGAGCAACCCCTCCCTGTGTTTCTGTGCTCTGTGTTGGATCCTGCCTGTTCCACAGACATTGCTTCATTTCACCACATCAGCACTGTGACTGCTTAGCATGGGCGGCACTGAGTGGTAATGAGAGTCTGATGAGTACAAAGAGGCCCTGCTTCCTTACTTTATTAATTGGTTAATGAAATTAGAGGTCTTATTTACAGATGGAAAGCTGACTGTAGCTGTAAACGTGCTGATAGAGCATTGGGGCCACAGGAGATACAGGATGAGACAGAGAAGGGGATGAATAAGATGCATTTTCTGTTGGAAAAGTCAGAGGCATGGGAGTAAACATGTTTGACCCAGTAAGATGATGGCTGCAATTGTTCAAGAAATGATTTTCACTTATTATTAATGCATAAGTGTAGATTGGTGAGATATAATGGAGATAATGCTTTCTCTTGGCTCAGCTTGGTGGCTTTGAAAACAAACTGGTTTGCAGAAGAGAGAGACTATTACAAAAAAATAAATAAATCTGAGGATACAGCCACTGTTTTCTCCTTGGTGATGGCTGTGAGTGTAGGTGAGCCTGGAAAGGGTACTTCCATGGTCATGGCAGTTGGAGTGCTCTCCATGGAGAGATGTAAGGAACCAGGTTTTGTCAAGTCTTTACTTTTGGGTGATGCTTCGCTATCTCCTCTCTATAATTTATTGTGCCATGTAGAAAGAGGTTGATTTCTCCACGTCTCTATGAACATGCAGGTCTCATTTACCTGGAGCAAGCTTTTCAGTGGGAACAGAATCAGAGCTACACTGATGCCTTGTTACAGTCCAATTAAAATGTGGCTTGAACCTAATGCTAGGTTGATTATTAGTTGTCTAGAAGGCCTTTTTCCTTCTGTGCCTTTAACGAGGATTTCCCATTACAGCCTCGTCCAGAAGGACACAGGGCTGAGAGCTGTGTGGACCACTGGGAGCTGGGCTGTGGACAGGGCTCCAGGGCTCCAGACCTGTGCATGGAAAGCAGGTGGGGTGCAAGTGTTCCCAAGTCCACCTTCTGCAGTGACAGGAGGCTGGCCATGTCCCAGCTAGGAGTTCTCACCTTGGACCTTTAGCTGAAGGCTTTTGAGGTTGGAGTCGAGTGTGCCGTGCATTGGTTGCAAATCAGCTCTGTTTTTACTTGTTGACACCTTTGTTGTATCGTGTTGGAAACGGTTAGGAAGTGCAGGTTTACAGGGCCTCTCGAAGAACACATTCTGTCTCCAGGGCTGTGGTGGGAACAGGACTGGAAATTTTTGGGCTTGCTTGCTTTCTGCTGTTTATAAATCTCTTTGGTGTTTAATCATTGAGAGAGGAATTAGCGGAAAGGACTTAAGAGGAAGATGTCAAGTGGAACTCCGTCCGGTGAAATGTCTGGTTTAACCCAGCTGGTGCAGCACGATGCGGAGTATCTTGTAAAGGCATTGCCTGGGGCCAAAGGTGACCCAAGCTGGGGTTTGTTTTGAGAGGGAATGGCTCACTCTCACATATTGCGCAGTAGGGAACTTTCTGCCTTGCAGCTCCCAAGTGATTTATTGGAGGTGTTTAGCCAAGGACTTAAATGGGTTAGTAGACTAGCACCTTCAGGGAAGTTGCTCTTTATAATTTAACTTTGAGAGAGCAGGTTATAGTGCTCTCAAACAGTCATGTCAAAGACCCAGCAAAAATTAATGGCTCAGAACTAATGGCAAGCTTTCCAGAATGCTGCTCTGATTTATTGAGTGGTGCTAAGCTCCAGCATCCTTGTGTGGAGAGCACTTGCCTTCCTGTAAGGGGGCTAATATTACCTCAAGCTGTTGTCAGTTGACTTGGTGAATTGCTGAGATGCTGCTCTGGGTGTAGGTAGCTGGTGGTGATTACTCCAAATCATTCAGGGAGCAGAAACTCTGGGGAAAGGCTGATGAGCTGCCCAGGAGGATGATGTTCCAGCCATGTAAACAAACTCCTGCCGTCTCCTGGCCATAATGAGGACCAGGCCCCAGCGACAGAGCCCACTTTGCTCTGTGCTGCTGCATCGGAGCTGAGCAATTTGCAGGGGAAAGTGATTGGAGGCAGGCCCTGAGATGCACGTAATCCACTAATCACCACTCGAAGACTCCTGGTGCTCGGGAACAGCAGGAGGGAATTGGCTTTTATGAGCTGAAGGAGACGCTGGCATATGTTGTTGAGAAGAGGGGGAGGAGGGACTGCTTAAATATTTATAAATTAAGGGTACATTGGGATCCCTTCTGTCTTCTTGTGTGCCTGGTTCCCCTACTTCCTCCTGGCGATAGCAAGACAGTCTCCTCAGCCTTGCCTCTGGTTTAACCGGGAAGCATCCAGTCTTGAGCCTCCTTCCAGCCCTTGTGCTTGTGCTGTTGGACTGGGTGCATGTGGAGCCTTGGGCCAGCTCGATCTTCCTCACAAAATAACACATCTGAAAAAACTCGAGGCCTGGCAGCCTGGATGCTTATGGAAAGTGAGGGTGGAAAAGAAATAAAAAACCAGGTTAGCGGCAGGCAGAGAACGGCTTCTGTCAGAAAGCTCACTGTGACGCTGTCCTGCGTCTACCCAAGTCATCCCAGGCAGAACCTGCAGAGTGGAGCTCTGAGGTTCTTTCCCACCCCTGATTTCAATATCAAGGTTTGTCTTCCTGCAGACAAAAAAGGTGGCCCGTTCATTGAAACGCTTCTCCTTCAGTGATGACTTCTCATATGTGTGAGTTTCCTGACCCTTTCCTAGAGGAGGGTGTGTCTCACGTGGTGCACAGTCACAGAGGAGCAGGTGACATGCTGTCAAGTGCTGAGTGCTCTGCTCAGCCCTACCTACGGAACCTATGAGAGACACAGGAAAGGCCAAGGAGAAAAGAGCCCTCAGCTACCTCCTCCTGTCCAGTTGGAGCCACCAAACGTGAGCACAGCAGTAAAGGAACAGTGCTCCACACAGGATCCTGAGGGCGGAGGAGACCTGGTGAGAACGATGTCAGTGAGCAAAGTGCCTGGAGGAGCCCTTCCCATGTGGACAGTGACTGTGGTACTGAACCCAAAGAGCTGTGTGTTCCCGTGCTCCAGCCTGGTGAAAGCTGTAGGCCTTTGGTTTGGGTTTTCCTGCTTTTGCTGTGTTGTCCTAAATTAGTTTCTCTGCAAGATGCACATATTTTTCTCAAGTGCTGCTCTTTTCGTCAGTTCTCCTGGAGGATTTTTGAGAGCATAGAAATACCACAGCAGTCATTTCAGAGGTGCTGGCTATGATTCGAATCTCTCAGAGCCACCTCACGTGTTGCTAGTGCAGGCAGAGCTGAGCCCCTTGTGCTCAGATCCCAAGTGCAGAGGCCTGTCTCCTGTGCTCCTTGTCTGCTACAGGTAAAATACAGAGAGAGAGGCTTGGAGAAATTCTGCCAGTTACCTGTTTTCAAAGGACCCCACAAAGCTGTGAATAAGCTGTAGTTGGTGTTTGCAGAGCAAGATACCTTTGTTTTAAGTTTGTGCACATCCTCTGATCTCTTCACTTGCATCATTCAACTGGTTCCATGTACTGTTTGGCTCTTTTGCAGGAATTCATGCATGAATATATTCTGTCCTATCCAGGTTAACAAGTCTTCTAAGACGTGATAAAACCTGTACTTATAAAAATCACATATGAAATGGCTTAATATTGGATGTGAAATTGCCTAAATCAGTTCTAATTAGTTTAAAAAACTGTTAAAACTGTTGCTGTAATCAAGATCTGCCCCTCAAATCCAGTGTTGTGCACCAGTCCTTGGCCATCCCTGTGCAGCCAGCCTGAATACTCCTAGGCAGCTCAGCTGATGTGCTGAAGGGACTGCTGGAAACAGCAAGGCCAACTGGGCGTTGGAAGTGTACCATAATGGTCCCAGACAGTGTGAATGTGCAGCTCCGTGTAGCTCTGTGATGGAGCTTAGATTGCTCTTCTGGTGGCCGTGGCTTTGGTGATTCATCTGGAGGCACAGAGTTAGTGGGCCACAAGGATATTACCTTCGGCTTTGGGAGTGTGGAAGAAGAGTTGATGCTGGGGTGACTAAGGACCTGCTAGAGCAGGTTAAGGAGTATTTCTGTCCAGCTGCAGCATAAACCCCTCATAAGTGAATTTTAAGCCTGGTGCAACTTTAATGTTGTGTTCAAGTGAATTATTTACAGCCCAGTCTCCAAGCTTGGGTTAAGTTAATGCTCCATCTCTGATGTCAGTTCTGGCAAACTGTGGCCTGACTTGCTTCACTGGCTGGCAGTCTGGAGCTGTTACCTGGAATCTGGAGATGGGTGCACCATTCAGTTATCCAGCCTCCCAGGTTAGTGGCTTTTCACTGGGACTGTGCCGCTGTGGCTTTGCCAGTGGAAATACTGGAACCTTGTCTGGAACTAGTAGCCACTGCACTTCTTCTGTTTAGCCAATGGTGTCACTGCTGCTCCACAAGATTGGTGTTTTCTTGTGGATTTGAGGAACATGCAGTCAGTGGTGCTCGGTGTTCCAGGGGTGGTGGCTGCCGTGCTCCCCAAGAATGAGTCTGGGAGGGTGAAGGGAGCCCTGAAGAGCTGGGAGGACAGTGGATACTTTGTTTTCACTTAAAGCTTTCAAGATGGCTGTGAGAGTGGATGTGGTAGATTTACTGAAAATGGCAACTTTGACATCCCTAGGGTTGTTGGAGCTGCTAGCCACTGCTACAGAGAAAGCAGAAATGAACCTGGAGAAGCCCTCAGACTTTGTTAATGAACTTCAGAAAGCCTCAGGCTTGTCCCGTCCTGGTTTGCCAGTGCTGGTTCCCTACTTAAATGGAAGCTGTTGTTCTGACTGCTTTTGCTATCCGGGATGCTGTGTTGCTCCTGATAAAAAGCTGATGGTGTGTCTGCAGTATATGTGCCGGCTTTGACCGAACTGCCAACACATGCCGCTCATATTTTTTTATAAATGCCAGCTATGTGTCCAACAATAGGATGGCACCCTGCGGTGAGGTTGGAGCTGAGGGGAAAACACCAATCCACTCCTGTTGTAGGGGGAGAAAGGGAAGATCCTGTAAACTAATTAGCTCATTTGGCTCAGATGTCATTTCTGATCAAGCCACTTAGTGCTGCTCTCAGTGGCAGATCGGATGTCTTCTGCATTAAATGCCGTTCGGCCGGACCCAAAAGTGTCTGGGGCACCTGTCATCTGCTCTGTGGGGATGCTGGGGACACGATTAACGATGGCAGAGAAACTTCCTCAGATTTAGTTCAGCCACTAGAGTTGGGTTTGTTCTGTCAAAGGGCATTTCAGCGCGGTCGACTAGATGTCAGCAAGTTCCAGGATTTTGTCTTGTGCCTGCTTACTGGGAATTCTCAGGGAGCAGCTTTTATCTGAGAGGCAAAACTCATGGAAGAGCATGAGGTTATGGTCTTAACTGTGCCAGTGGAACTTGGACTCTTCCTTACACATTCTCAGGAGCTAAGAAGCAGCTAAGTCAGTGTGGGGCAAGGAGACTGCACAACACAGGACAGGAATCGAGTCCCTAAAACTGTGGTTTCTGTACTGCAATGAACATTAAAAGGGACTGATAAACAAGGAGGATGTGCTTTGAACAATGGATAAATAAAATCCTCACCAGTGAGTTATAGAGCACTCAGAGAGTTTGTGTGATTCAAGTGTGTTGACATTTGACTTTGAATGACATGGTATAAAACCACGTGGTGTAATTTTTGCTTTTTCCTCACCTTTGTACTGAGGAACCATTTGTCCTTCCAGGTTTTTTTTCCACTGTTAACAGTGGAAAGGGTTAAGTGAATAGGCAAAAATAAATGATCAGGTGAGAGGCGTTACTTGAACTCTGGTCTGAGATGATGTATTTTTATTTCGGTAGTTCTTAGGGATTGCAGGTAGGTTGGCATGTACGCTTAAAAGAGCACGTGACCCATGGAGTCACTCCACCCAGAGTCAGTAGGTGTTTTATTGTGATAGGAGAACAATTTGGAAAGAGTAGCACAGAGGTGAATTTCTCAGAAGGATGCTGAAGAGACCAGCTGCAGACTGATGGAGTGCTTGCCTAACCATTGTTGCATGTTTGTACCAATGTTTCTGAGATAGCTGCAGATGGAGGAGCGCTGGAATGATGGCATCCCAATGAAGGCAGAAGAATCCCTGCAGAACTTGGTCAAAATGTGGAAAGCTCCTCTTGTCCCCTACTTGAGTGGCCTTAAGCTTTCCCAAAGGTTTCTCAGAGAACTTACAAAAGGAATATGGGATTTCCCTCTCTAAAGGCCAAAGTGTGTGTAAACCAGCCTCACTTACAACAAAGTGTCCATGTGCAGTTGGTGCTGGGGTGTGACAGCAAGCATGGTGTGTGGTGCAAGAAAACAGAGGGGCAGAGTTCTTTGGTAGTGTAAATTTTCCAGTGATGCCAGAGGTGTTAATGCTGCCTTACACCAATTGAAAATATGGTCCAGATTATCTTCATGAGAGAGAAGTATCATGAGCCTGGTGTTTTCCATTGTATTGCACTTTGCCATGGTTTTACACCTGTGCAAATTGGCACAGGATCGAAATGGAGGTTCGTAGGGGTGGATACACACCCACAAGTGCAGAGGACTGGAGAGAAGAGCCCAGTGGTAGCTAGGCTACCATTTTTCCCAGAGGTAACTGCACATTGGTGTGTCCAGGCCGAAGCACAAGTTTATGGCTTTGAATATTCCCTGTCTTTGGGTAATTACAGTAACAGCGTCTTGTGTTCCAAAGATAATCTGTACTGTGTCTGCAGGAGTGGTTAAGGATAAATATGACAAGAATGTCGTTGCTTGAGTGACAAACTCAGTGAGCTTTGTTTGACAGTGTCGTGTCAGATCCCACACTAGGATAAAATATGTGTAACTTGTGTCTTCATAAACATATGGTATGTGTAGTGGGGAAGGTGATTTTCTGACACTTCTACCTGTGGTGTGCTTTAGTAACGTGTGGTGGAAGTACTGGACGTGTAGCTTGTGGACTCTGCAGAAGATAATTACCGCTTCTCTAACCCTCCTAATTCAGATTTTGGATTCAAAAAGAGGAACAAGACTATTTTCTGCTTATCCAGTTCTTCCCTGTACCTCTGGCTGACCTGATCCTCCCTGATGAAATTGCTCGTGTTGTTCCTGCTGAGATTACTGGAACTGGCCGAGCACCGGTCAGCAGATTGTGGGGGTGCATGGTGGGGAGGGGCGGGAAGAGCTTGGATTTAACTTGATCATTACAGCTGCAGGGTATTGGGCTGCAAGTTGGGAAGATGTCCCTTCCTGGCACTCAGGTGCAGCTTTGGTGGTGGATGGTGCTAGGAGAGATGACTGGGAAACAGCCGGCAGCAGCTCCTGAACTGACGGGGAATAACTGTGCTGGTGGTCAGGGCATCAGAGAAGGGCTTTTTGAATAGGGTGCAGTTGGCAACCTCTGGCATCTGTAGGACTGGACAGGCAGGGTCTGCTGCAAAGCACCAATATCTGACCTCTGGCAGTTACTGGGCAGTGTTTTCTTTTTTGAAAAATAAGAGAGGCAGGTTTGCATTTCAATATTTGAGCGGTCAAGCATAATACAGTGAGAAAGGTGTCAGGATGCATTTCATCTAATACAACAGGATGCTGTAGGCAACACTTTGAAATTTGTTGAAAAGCAGGTGACAGCCACCCATGTAAAGAGTCTCACTTCTCTGAAGTGTGTTATGCTGGGCTGTTGCTATTGATTTCACAAGCTCTGCCAGTGAGTGAGGAGTGAATGAGTGATGCAATGTTGCTACGCAGAGCCACCTCAGCCTTGGAGGTTCCTGGGCTAGTTAAACATGTTCCATGTAATCCACTTAATTCCATGCATGAGCTTGTCAGAAGAACTGCCAGCAAAAGCAGACCAAGGATGTGCTCAGAGGTGTGTGTGGAGAGCAAACTGTGGGGTGAATTACTATGGTGTGTTGCTGTTCTTCAAAGTTCCGTGGCAGCTTTAATTTGAATCAGTGGTTAGAGCAGTTGCTCTAACTGGATCTTAGTTTAAATTGAGTCAGGTGTGGCAGGAAGCATCCAGCTGGAACGATGAGCCATAGGACAGCACAATACCAAGGTGTAGTGCAGGCCTCGCAGCCTCAACCCTCAGGCCCAGCTGGGGTTCTGTGGAGGAAGTCACCTTACAAGTGTCCACACTTGGCACCATTTCTACCGTTGTTTGGTTTTCTATCTCCCTGTCACAGTGTCAGGGATGTGGAGTGGAAGGTGGAAGTAGCAGAATTTCTCAGGTGCTGATCATGTTCAGCACTGCACATTGGTCAGGCATGTGCAAACATCTTGCTCCCTACTGCCTGGGTCTTAGCAGAATGATAGCGCATCTGTTCCCAAAAACTGTGCGGAATGAGGGGATGTTTTGTGGTGTGTCAGCCTCTCCTGTACAAGCCAAGCGTAGTGACTGCTGCTCAACAGGCTTCAGAAGGGGCTAGTTTAGGACTTGGAAAGGCCAAACAAAGCTCAACTCCTCATTCACATTCCATTCTCATCACTATTGAGTTGCAATTCTGAGTTAGTTTCTGCAAGCTCCAGAAGCAGTAACAAGTGAAGTCACTGAGAAGGAAGTTGTGTGTTTTCAGCACCAGTTTCTCATCTGGTTGTTGGTATAACCCTTGTGCTTTGTCCTGTCTTACTGTTGAGTTTGTAGGAGTGTGTGCCAAGTACCATGATTCCCATGCTCCAGGCATGGAATTCAGCTGTCACTCCAGTGTGAAGAACAGAAAATTTAATTTGTTGGGTGGAAAGAGTTAAATGAACTTTAACTGAAAAGCTCTATCTCTCCCTCTCAGGGTAGAAAATAGCCAAGGGCAACAGCGGATGACTAATGTGTAGAATATTGCAATTAGTATAGCAAGGTACTTACAGGGATCAAATTAAAAAATTCATTAACGTACGCACTTAATTAAGAAACACTTTTCGGTTTACATGATAAATTATGACACCTATTAAATCTCCTAGTACAAGCTGTAATGGTTTCTTTGCTCCTGGGCAGAGAACTATTGCCTTTGAGGCCCCCCGAGCTCCCCCAAGGACCATGGCAATGGTTTCTTGGGTGTCACAAACAACACTGGTCCCTGAGAGGTGCAGGCCCAGTTTTGCTGAGACTCACTGAAAGTCAAAGAACCAGCTGGGGCATGAGAGATGCAGAATGCGTGATCAGATGAACAAGAGATGACCTTGAGAGTAAAGAAAGAACCAAGAGAGCCAAGTGCTGAGGAGAGTCCCAGCGAGGCAGCAGGACCCAGTGATGAGTTGGTCCCTGGACATGTCCCTGTGTGATTGGGCTGGAGTCTGCCCATCCTGGCTGGTGGTGTCAGGAGTATGGGAGAGTTTCCCGAGGCAGGACTCTCAGCTGCACCTGCCCCTTCCTGCTTTGGGCATTCTTTGTGATTTTGGGGCACAGCAACGCTGGGGTGGGAGCTGGGCTGCGTTCTGCTGCACTGGGAATATGGTGGCTCAAATGGACATTTAGGGAACTTTTTTACATTCTGAAATAGAGCAAACTTGCAATTCCCAAGGCACCTGTTACTGTAATTTGAGGGGGAATTCAACTAATGGAAACCCATACTTTGGCTTTATTGTTATACAGCTTTGAAGTAACAAAAGTACTAGTTTAAGGCAGACTGTTTGAGAGCACTCGGATCTTTATGAGAAGGGCATTTTCCACTTCATTTTCATAAAGCTTCTGGGCTTTTACTTTTGGTTAGTCTGTGCTTTGCTCATCCAAGATTTCTCTCTAGCATTGGCCAGAGGAGAGTGTGGTGCTAGCAATGTGGGCTGACCTCAGGGATACAGGAGGCTGGTACCCAGGGATCTGGGGAAGTACTCCAGAGTTGTCAGGTGATGGTCTGTCCTAGGAGAGATGTCTTCCATGCTTTTCTTAGTTATGCCAAAACCTGCCAGGTAGATGTAGTTGCCCCCTGTAATTGTTTTTCTGCTTACTTGTTTTTAGTTTCACTTGGCTTGTGATCTCCTCTTGGTTTTGGCTCTGTACAGTAACTGGGGAGGAGCACTTGTGCAGCCAGGTGAGCAGGAAACTATGGCCCAGATGTGGAATTCCACACATGCTGTGATCCTTTGGAAAATCATTTTGGATTCCTGAGCAAAACCTGCAAGAACTTAAGATGTCTTCAGTCTTCTGCTCTGAACACCTCACACTGCTTAAGTGCATCTCAGGAGTGCTTTGATGTCTAGCATCTCTCTAGCATTTAAGGCACTTCAAGTGCCCATGTTAACAGTTTCAGACTCACGTGCTTTCAGAAACTGTTTTGAACATTTTAGCTGTTCAGAAACATTTTTGGGTTCTAAAATTAAACGCTTGAAAATTAGACTCTGCTTATTGTCCAGAATGCTTCAGTCAGCCTGACCCTGTGTTGTGCTGCCAAGGCCTTTTTTGGGAATGGAACCCATCTTTTTCCCAGACTGATGTGGATTTTTTAATAAATGAGTTTTGAATAAGGTTGATGAAATGCCCTCAGTTTATTAACCAGAGCAATTCTAAGTAGTCTAAAGATTTACTGTTCATTAGCAAATATTTGAGTAAACCTGAAATGAGAACAGGGCAGGAGAAGCAGCAAGGAGGGCTTAATTGTTACAGGCACATAAATAGAGTTCAAAGTGGAGGTGTTTCTTGAGCCCCCAGGTGCCTTGGCTTTGTTGTGGAGCTGGGCAGAGTGGCTTAGAGTTGGGCCGTGCTTTGAGTCTGTAGCTGTTTGAGTGGAGATGTGAGACTTTGATGCTCTTTGTGTCGGTTGTTTTTTTTCTGGTTGAGTTTTGATTGTTCTCCTTTGCTCTTGGCGAGCTCTGGGCTGGTAGTAGGTTTTCCAATTGCATCTTCTGTCTGGTGTTCCCAGATCCCTGACCTGGGATGCCTTGGGGGAGCCATGGGACTGTTCCGGGTCAGTGGCAGGGGGACAGAGCTCTGCTGTCCTCAGGAGCGCCTCTGCACTCTCTGTGCACCCCTCCTGTGTGGGTAGGATCAGGATTCTGTTGAGCACTTGCACAGAGGTCTGCCCTTCCCCTTAATTATACAGAGTGCAGTAATCTCTAGCATTCACAGTATTTTATCAACAGTGACAGGCCTGCATAAATAAATAAAAGTCTTACTTTATGCAGTGAAATATCTTGTTGCTTGTTAATAAATCAATAACCGGAGGTGACATGAGAAAAGCGTCTTGAAAACAATTTCTGAGGTGATGTGCAAGGCACTAGATTATCTGAAACAGTGATTTTCTTTGCAGATTGTTTGGTTTGAAAGGAGTTCCCTGCTGAATTCTCCAGAACAGCCTAGAACGGCTGCTGATCACTTGGTTTGTCAGCATTTACAGCCTTAGATCTTCCTTAAAGTGCACGAGATGCCTTACATGTTCAAGAACTAGCAGTAAAAATCACTACCAAATAAATATTCTGGTCCCATTTCAGCTGACTGCATGTTTCTGTTTATGACAGAGGGAAAGGGTTGTTCTGAGCTAGGAGGAAACAGCTCTGATTTCTCACTGGAGTTTTGCACTCCTCCGGGGTTTTTTTCACGGAGTGCCAGCTCTTGTGTGTGCGCTACCTGTGATCCCTTGTGAGAGCTGTGATACGAAGTACAGGTGTGAGTCCTTTACTGGTGACCAGGTGAAGCTATGCCGAGAAGCCAGGGCTCTCTGAAAGCACGTGGAGCTGTCAGGCTGAGAGGGCAGACCCCAAATGGTGAAAGGAAGACTTGGGCAGCATTACACCGTGGTTTGTTCTGAAATGTCTCTCTCATCATGTCCCTCAGAGAAGGTACAGCATGAATGCTGCTGCGTGGACCTGTGCACCTGATCCAGCTGAGCTCAGCCTTAACCCCGTGCGTGTGGCAGGACTTGTGCTCAGCCCTGTGCCCGAGGTGGTACCTCCGAGGGGCTGCTGTCCAGTCCTGTGCAGTGGGAACTTGCTCTCAGGTGTACTCTGCTCGGGGCAAGGGCTCCTATGGGGCTCTGTCGGAAGGGTGCTGGGGTAGCCCAGGATGCTGAGCCCAAGGGGGGCTTTTTAAAGAGCTCATTGCTCTGTTTGGAATGGCAGTTTCTCCTGTTAGCAATCTTCCTGATACACAGAGACATGTGAGAAGTCTACATGCGATGGCCTGCCGGGACCATTCAGCAGAGAATGATGGGACTTTCTTCAGTACTCAGTGTGCACAGTCAGACAGACTGAGCACGTGGTGCCTCAGTTTTGCTGTTCTGCAAGTGTGCAATGCATTGTTTATATCGGTGTGACTTTTTTCTGTCCTCTACTGAAATTTCAGGGTTTGGTGTGGGTCTGAGCAACTCCTGCCAAAGGGAGTGCTGAGGACTTGTGAGCTCCTGTGGCAATGCAGGGCTTAGGCCTGGGGGCTGTCCCCTTCCCAGTCATTATGTGTCTGTGTCCCCTGTTCACTGAAACAGGCCTTAAAACTATGCCCAGTGCCCCGATCCAGAGGGGCACTTGAGGCTGCTGAGCTCTTCCATTCCCTCGATGGTTGCGATGGCCTTGCCTGATGGGAATGGCTCTGAGAGTGCTGCTGGTGCCGTGCGCAGTCCTGCCCTCGGCATTGTCACGTGCCACGCCAGAGAGCGTTCGCCATGAACGCCAGGAATCCATTCCTGCTTGTCTCTGTTGCTCTCAGCTCCTTCTAACCTTCATTGGATTTCTCCCTGTCTCTTCTCTCTGGTTTGTTTCCTTCATCTCGTATGCACTGGCATGGAATACTGATGAGGAAATATTTGGTCTAAAGCCAGCTAGTCAATTTTGGTTAATTAATTGGAATAGTGATTGGCAAAACCCCAGCCCAAATTTTTGTAGGTAATTTATAGCCTAGGTAATCGTTTACTCGTGGATAATTATCTCTACCTGTAGGTAGCAGAAGGTAATGGTTATGGAGATCCAGATGCATCCCTAACAAACGCAGGCTGAGGAAATTGCCAACACTTAGTCTGAGTTATCTATTTAATTACTAGAGCTGTACACTAACCCCATCCTTCTTGGATTCCTGCACCTCGGGCCAGGTGAGCAGAAGTAAGGGGGAAATTATTTACTCTTCCTGGGAAGTCAGCGTTTCTGTCTGGGCTTGCGTGTTAGCTAGCACGGATGCGCTGGCTCCTGGGATGTCCTAATTTGCTTCATATGAGGCAGCAATAAATCCCTGCAAGCTCTGCAAGGGTGTGTGAGGCAGTGGATGAAGGGTGATGGGAGAGGCCAGAGTGCTTTGGGTTGTAGCCTCTCATGAGGTGCAGATCATGTTCTTGGCTAATCCAGATGTGAGTTTGCAGCAGCCTTTGGCTAGGTGCTTTGACTCTTGGAAAGAGATGAGCTCATCGAGCAGGGGCATGGGGCACCTGCTCTAGAGCTCCCTAGTGCCAGAGTGCCAGCCTGTGCAGATGTTTCTGCAGTGCTCGTGAGCCAGAAACACTGTCCCTTGGTGTGCAGCACTCTTGGACCTGGCTTCTAGTGACACATTCTGTGAATGTCTTCCTCCTACCACAGATTTAGGAGGTTTATTTTGGAAGGTCATGCCAAGTTGGTGTCATTCTCTACAGGACAGGGAATATCTTTTGTCTGCAGTGACAGTGCTGTGCCTTCTCTTGCAGACAAGAGAATGTGTCATCTCTTGCTTTGGCACTACTGGAAAATTCCTGTTGGTGTGTTCAAGTGTTTGAAATCTCCCTCTGCTACAAACATGCCAGAGTTTGGAACAAAGGAGCAGCATATCCCAGTGCATGTTCAGTACTTAAAAGTGACAGCTACACGGGAGGAAGACCAGCCAACTGCTGGGATTCCAGGCAGCTGTTCCCTTCCTCTGTGAATGGGCTGGACCTGTTTCTTTGTTTGCCTGAAGCTGCTTGTTGTGCATGTGGAATCTGCCGAAGTTCCTGTTCCTTGCTCCAGTGTGAAGCAGAGCCCTAGTACCATCCTGCTGCAGCAGTGGGCTGAAGGGTTGTTTTTTCCCCCCTGTAAAATCCTTTGAGTACATGGTGTCATTCCCAGAAGGGAGCAGGCTGGATGGCGACATGCCTTGGAATAAGAAGCAGGTCTACATGCTGTCAGTCTAATTTTGCATTAGTGACAGTATGATTTTCAGCTCTGCCCCTCAAGAAGAGAGCAGAGGCTTCTCCAAAAAGAGGAGAGAAAACCCTTCCATTTTGCCTAGCAACAGAGCAATATCTCAGTTTTGAAAACCAGATCCTATAAGTCTTGTTGAGTTTTTAGCATGCTGGCTTTTCAGTTTGGCTGCCTTGCTGAGAGGGTCGGAAGGAAGCTCAGGGGCTGCGTGCTCAGGTTGGGATGAGGGCTGGTACTGCCCCCTGAGCTGTCACGCCTGCCAGGTCTCCTTCAGTGCTCAGGGAACACCCCCCACTAGCCCCTCCAGGCCTGGTGCAAGNGGGGGGGGGGGGGGGGCTGTGCCAGCAGTGCTGCTGAGCACCCGGAGCCCTTGGGATCACACAGAGAGTACCACCAAGTCTGCGCAACCAGATTTACATCCAGGGTTTTGCACAGCCAATGGGATTTGTATGGATTTATACCAGGCACCAAGTTGGGTCTATAGGAAAGCTGCTGGTTTGAGGGGATTGCATATGGCCCAGGAGAGCAAGGAGAATGGGAAACATATGCTTGGCACCCACAGGTACTGCAGAACCAAGTGAGTGTGAATTGCTAAAGCGTAGTTTACATAATCTGGTCAATAATATGCACAGATGGAGCCTGAATGTATCGCATGAATCAGGAGATGCTGAGCGCCGTAAGGGATGGCACAGCAGCAAACTGGAACTTTGAGGGTAAATTGAGAAATTATTTTCTATTCACTAGAGCAGAGGGTAAGAAACCCAATAGAATTAGGAGGTGTTTGCTGTGGACTGGCCACTGATGTGTATGAAATAGGTCATGTTGGGAAATGCTGGTATAAAACCAGTTGGGGTGGGCACTGTGCCCAGTCTGCAGAATTCCCTCACAGTGCCTCTGGACTTGAGTGGTTGGGGGGCTCAGTTGACAGAAATGGTACTTGCAGATATGTTTGGATGGATGGGAATTGTTCTGTCCCTTTATCTCCCAGTCAATTTTGGTGAACTTTCAGTTAGAGCAGAGCTCTTTCCTTGGTATTGCTGATCCCAAACTTGCTTTGCTCAGCTTGAAGCTGCTTCTTGTCAGGGTTGGCCTGTGATGTCACCTGGATGGAAGGCAAAAAAATGTGTGTTAAGGCTTGGACTAGGACTGTGATAACAAACGCTTATCCTCCACTTGTTCTGGACACCTGTGCTTTTGCCAGTAGAACAGTCAGATCTGCAGTGGATAAGTGAAAGGTGCTTTTGGGGCAGGGAGTCTTTAACTTGAAGCAGCATTTTGCTGCCTGCTCTCTTAGCGATTCGTAGTGTGGATGACAAAGATCAGCTCCAGCCTGATGGGTGGAAAGGACCGTTGGGCACCAGCACAGGAACCACTGCTATGTGTGTGGAGGGTCAGGGGTCCATCAGAAATTGAAGTAGGAGACTTTGTGCAATTCCTTGCTAACATCTCAGCAGAGATGGAAGTTGGCACATATAGAGTCTTTGCTTGGATCTTTTGTTTTTATATGCTTTGCCAAAATTTAGTTTGGCTATTTTCATTTTGTCTAAGTGTGAAAAATGTTATCTGTTTAAGTTGCTTCTTTGCACTTGTATGAATAAAAAATGGCTTTAATTAAATTAGGGAAGAGCTTTGACAAGTGATTTGTCTATAATACGTACTTATGGTTTGTGGCATTTCAAAGAATAAATAACCAAGATGTTGAGGCTTAAACATTGGCTGCTGCACATGTTCTGTCATTCCTTCATGGAGAGAGAAGTGGTTTGAGTGTGGATTGAGGTCCCCATCCTGCAGATCTTGCATGTTAGGTCTCCCCTTTGCTTCAGAGATCAGGAAGGTGCCTGTCAATGACATGGGGAGGGAATCGAACTAGAAGCAGCCCAAAGGCAAGGCTCAGATGGCAGCTCAGTGGCCCTGTGGGAGAAAGAACATTAGGAAATGCGGTGAACTCACATGCAAATAAAGGCAAATAACCTTCAGAAGGTTGGAAGGAATTGCAGCTCTGGAGAGACTTTGCCACAGTCCCGGTGGCACATCAGGTGCAGGGAGATGGGAAAGCAGGTGAGTGCAGGGGTGGGGGTGGGGAGGAGGGGGATTCAGAAAAAGACGTGATGGGTTAACAATGCCCAGCTCAACAAGCAGAGCTTCTGAAGAAAACTGCCTTCCAGGATTATTACTCTTGATGGGATTTTTGCTTTGCCTTCTTTAGCATTTTCTTTACTTGGAAAAGACAGGAAAGCCAGGAGAACGGAAGGATCAGCCTATTGTTTTAGTGGCTGCATTGACATCGTGGACATGGGCAAGTCCCAGCTCTGGGTGCAGAGGAGCCGAGGCAGGCTGACCTGTCCAGCAAAGCACGGCTGTGGAGCCAGCCAAGAGCCTCTGACCTGGGCTGTGCATGGCGCAGCTCTGGCTGCCCTGGGCCCGGGCCTCTGTGGTCTCTGTCAGCTGCAGCTCTGCTGGGGCACAGCCCACCCTTTTATTTATTTGTAGTTTTTCCCCCTGACTCTTTGACACCCACCACCTCCCTGCCAGCCTGGTGTGGCTGATCAAGCTGTTCAAACAACTGGAAGACATCAGAAGTTAAACACTCATTATTTTAATTTGATGCTAATCATGTGTTAATGAGACTAATCCTTGCAATGATTCAGGTAATTTGCTTAATGGCTGCCCAGAGTACAGATTACAGCAATCAGTCACATCTGATAAGATGTCTGTTGTGGAGGAGCCTGTCAGGCTGTCAGGTGAATGAGGTGGGAAAAGACTAAGGAGCAAGATCTGATCCGGTGTAAGTCAGGAACCTTCCTGTTGAGAAGGGCATAGGAAGGGGCAAGTCCCCCTCCACAACCAGGTTTGTGGCAACCAGGGAAAAACACCTCAAATCTCTGTGCTTCAGGGCCTTTCCATCGGGGGTCTGGTCTTTTCCTGCCTGGAGAAGGACTCACGCTGCCATCTGCATTGGACACTGTGTTCTTGAGGTCATTTGGGTCATGTCAGGGCCTTTGTGTGTAAAAGACACCTAACTGATCCCATGGGGTCGTCCTTTACCATAATTACAAGCCTGTGTCTCAGTTATTGTCTTTGTGGTCGATCAGTTCAGTGTGGTTTCTGTTGGCAGTGAAGCTGAGGTAGCTCTGGGAAGCTGCTTGTAGCCACCCTGTGTTCTGGCAGGTCTTGGCTGGTCAAAGTGAGGTTCAACAAAAATACTTACCTTGGGTGTAAAAAGAGTTGTAATTTAGAGTGAACCGAGCCTGGATTTAAATGAGAAGATGCAAGTACCCAGTAGTGCCATTGGCAGGATGATGCTTGGCTGCTTGTCAGCACAGCCCCTGTCCCTGTCCCTGCAGGCACATTAATCCTAAACCTCCACTTGCCAGGCCTCAAAGCCTCAGCACTTACCCCTTCAGAGCTGCACTGGCTCAACACCCACTTCCCCCCTCATCTTCCCCGCCCCCAGAAAACACAACTGGAGATAATCTCTCATGTGGGAGATGTGAACCCAACAGATACCTCTGAACTAGACATTTGCTCTGTCCCCTCTAGCAGCAGGATCATGTGTGATTCCTAAAATAAAGAATATGATAGCTTTTAAAAACCTAGGTTTAGAAAAGCCATTAATCACATTCCTGCCTGCAGACTCAGGAATGGGAAGATGTCTTTGGCTTGTCTTCATGATGCGTGGCAGAAATTACTGTTTGTTCAGTGGTATTTGGATTCTGCCATTTGTGGCAAAATATGCTGGGATTTAATCAATTTGCATCTCTGCTTAAGGCCCAAATTGTTACAGGCTTTAGGGGGATGACATTGTCCTAAAGCACTCATTTAATGATTTAGAGCAAACAGATGGTTTTATTTTTTCCCATTAGAACCTTTCAGCTTTTCTAGTTACATAGAGATATAATTATTATCTCTCCCTTTGATTAAAATGCACAGTATTAATGCCTTACTCTGTCGGGTTCCAATTGCATTAGTTCTCTGTGGGTTTATTAAGTGTTGTTGAGTTGACATCATGTCCAACACATTGTGCTGCACGAGTCTCTGGAAATCAGCTGACAGGGAATACCAGGCACTTGGCATTCTGGCAGGACTGCCAATGTGCAAGCTCACGTTTGGGGTGTTAGAGCAGGAGGCTCGGCTGGGCTGGGCTGGCTACAGGCAGGGAGCGTGTGTCCTGTGCAGGGGGGTTGGCAGCTGGCAGTAGCTGGTAATAGTGGCTGTTCTGACACAGGCCTGTGTAGCCAGGTTTGGAAGGTGCAGGAGGTTCCATCCTTTTGGAGCAGGGGACACAATAGCAGAATGCTGAGCGCACAGAATTTCGGATGGGAATGAAGCAAGAATTTGTTATGGTCTTGAACATGTTTTTTTAACTGATTGCTGAACAGAAATGTTAATTCTGTGTCATAGTGGGTGGAGCTGAGGCTTGAAAATCTTTTTAACATCTCAGAGGTTTTGGCTTAGGGACACTGTGCAAGGACATCAGCACTGGGACACGTGCAAAAAAAGCCCATATGGTTTATTTACAGTGTGTGATGAGTGAGTGGCAGTCTGTTTGTATGTTTTATGTCTCATGCCGGGTAGTTTTATATGTTGGTCACTCAGTGATCACTTGACCTGTCATTTTTCAGTTATTTGTGAGCACTTTAAATTTATCAATTACTTTCCCAGGCTATAAGTTACCTTTTTGGAGAGCATAATTTGATTATAATATATGTTTTAACAGCATGATGTGTTTCATGTTTGTAATTAATTTTGAGCATTGAGACTAAAATTGCATGAGAAATCGTTATGGAGAGAGCTATTACCTCAAATATTGCTGCAAAGGACTCGTAATATACTGGGACTCTGTCTGTTTTATTACTGACTTGATTTTAATGGTCTTGGAACTGGGATGTAGGATGTTGCTGTGGTGTCAATGCTTTCCTTTCCTGAAAAGTAGTTGAAAGTTCCACTGTGTTCCTCTGGCACAGAAGGAAGGATTTAGGGAATCTTAATTCCAACTTAATTCAGAATAGCAAAGGAGCTGCTCTGCCTGACAATGTTTTCTTACACATTGTTCCTAGAGCATTGAGCAAAGTGCTCGAAACAACACAGTCAGTGCAGGAAATTGACATTTCTTCCATTAAAATCAGGTTTTCTCTCTTATTTTCTTCTTCTCAAAGACAAACAACTTTCCATGAGATGACTAAAAGTTTCTGTTTCTTGAAAAGACAAGGCTTCTTTTTTTTTGTGATCAATACTATCCAACAAGCCCAAGGAAGTACTGAAAGTGACAGTTTCAAACATTTTCTGCACATGCCCAGAAATATGACATTTCTCAGTGACACTCTGTGAGGCTTAAAGCCTTTTTTGAAAGGGGGTAATTCTGTGGTGGGGATGATTTGAGGGAGGCTCATTAATGGGAATCTTTGTGAAGGACTTTGTGAAGAGGGTGGAAGATGGCAAAATTGAGTTTCAGGTTAAGTACTTAAAAATGTGACAGTTGTTAGCTGCTCAAAAAGATAAAAAACCTTTTCCAGGTAGAACTGGGATGGAAAGCTTTGTTTCACGTGGTGTTTTAAGCAAGTTCTGCACATTAAGTGGAATTTTCAAACAAATATGGACATTGTTAACAAAGGCGTATCTGGAGGCAGTATCTGTGCTGTGAAATTAGTGTCTGTAAGACAAAGTCGAAGGCAGGCAGCTTGATTAAAAGCATTCATAGATATTTTGGGTTTAACATTCTCAGCAGTGCTGTAGGTGGACGTGTGGCCTAAAGAGCCAGAGGATCTGGTGTCTTTCTGTGCACTGATGCATGTTTGCTGCTACCAGATGAAGGTAACACAAATTGCAAAACTTCTCTATAAGAACACTTGAGATTATTATTAAAATTTCTTGGCTTACCTTTAGTTTGACAGTACCTTAACTTGCTGGGATCATATCCCAAGGCCGGTGGGAGTGCATGGAAGTGGGAGTTGCAGGTTATGTTATGGTTTGTCCTCTACTTCTGAGGTAGATTTTCCACTGAATTGTGTTTGGAAAAGCACACATTTGGAATGTTTGCGTAATGTAAACTATTATCCCTGTAATTCCCTGTCCATCTGTAGGACAAACGTTTAGGCTGTGTGCAAACTATACCAAGTGTATATCATCCATAATGTATGACTGTATATGAGAATGTGCCACCAATGTCAATTTTTATTTTATTAAATATAAGCTGCTCTCCCATCTGCGCATTGGAGACCCCATATATTGTTTGCCAAAAAAAAAAAAAAGGGACCATTTCCAAGCATTCAGTAATTTCGCATGGAACTATATGGAATGCCTCAGTTTCTTCTCTGCCTTACATTGATAGATCTGCTTGAGTTTTGATTCCTCATTGCTGCTCGTTCCTTGCTGTGTAAGAGCAGTGCCCTGCCGGCTGAGCAGCCACGTGGGGTCAGCCCGGTTCACCTGCCGGAGCTGCCCCCTGGCCCAGTCCGTGGCTGCTGTGACACTGCCAGCTGCAGAGGTGCAGCTGTGCTGCGGGCAGCTGGGGTTCTGTCCTCCCTCCCAAGCCTTCTTCCACCACTATCCAGCACTCCAGCCACTACAAGGCCTTCAAATGAGCAATGAGACAAATGTTTGCTCTTTATGCTCTGGCAGATGAGCTGCTGGGACCTTTAGTTGGCACCTCTCTGTGGTTCCAAAGGAGCCAACCTTGTCACGGCTGGCTTCTTCCCTTTTTTCCCACTGCAGGAATCTTGTACTGTATGTGTGTGTAAGAGCCTGAGTGTCTGTGTGGCTCGTGATACCCTGCAACAGAGATTGACAGGAACCAGAAGCTGGGTTC
Source organism: Irena cyanogastra (assembly GCA_013397155.1). Lineage (NCBI taxonomy): Eukaryota > Metazoa > Chordata > Aves > Passeriformes > Irenidae > Irena > Irena cyanogastra. Next base: position 273,345 of record VWZV01008063.1, on the reverse strand, counting down.
ATCAGAGGCACAGATTTCTGATCCAGAATTGCAGTGACTGATCTGTGCCAACACAGACCTAGACTGGCCAGATAGACTGAACAGGAGGAAAACGCAATGCCAAAAGGAAGAAGCTGAAACCTAATTAATCAGAAACAAATAAGTCATCCTAATGGCAGCACAGAAGTGGTATCAATTTAATTGGAGAGTACCCTATGTTCCGTGAGGATGACACTGTGCAGCAATTCCACTGCCAGTTACTGCCGTCACAAGTGCTGAGTAGTGAGAACCAAGTGAGTTAGTGCCTCAGATGGGCTGGATTCTGCTCCTTTCTGTTCAAGCCCCCGGGGACTGGAAGTTCAAATCCTACTTATGATTTTGGTCTCTTTTCCTCTGGGTGTGACATCCAGATCATGGGACCCTCTCAAATCCATCAGTCCTCTGCATGGTTTAGAATAAAGAGACTGGGTTTCAGGGAAATGAGATGGACGTGGTAGCATGATAATGAGGTGTGTTCACCAGGCAAACAGGACGGGAGCTGTCTGCTGTCTGAGGCCCACCTCAGAAATTTGGGGCATGACAGAAACTGAAAACAGGTGCCTTTTCACCACAGAAGGGGAGGAGGTGTGTGGGGCATGAGAACAAGTCACCAAAGGTCCCAGTGAAATGGAGATGAGGGGAGTGTCTCTCCACTGTCTGTGCAGGTCTGGCAGCGTCCCTTACTCACACCACGTGGTGCTCAGCAGCTGCAGCAAATGGGGCGCCTGGGGCTGGGAACTGGGGCTGGGAGGATCCTTGCCTTCCGTGTCCAGGAGGTTAGTCCCACCCAGGACGTGGAGAATGCTGATAGAGAGGAACGCTATGCAGAAGTGGCACAGCTGCTGTTGCAGGTCAGTGGAGTTACATTGGTTTAGGATGAGGAGCAGAGCCCAGCTGGGACCGCATAGCAGGACTCCTTTGCTGTCCCTCTGGATTTGCCATAAGCCCTTTGTTACTGTCTTGGAGAAATGCACTTAGAAAGCGACAGAGCCCTTATGAAACAATCAGTGCAGGTGTCATGGCTAGGAGGGCAGTAGCCAAGCCCACGGCTGCCAGGTATCCATTTACCGAAAGTGCATGAGCAGTTCCATTTTCAGATTATCCTGGGGGACTGTGACAATGTGTCCTATCATTGGAGACAGGTGCTGTGTCCTGCTTGGGAGCAGCAGGTAAGGAGAGATAGCAGTGCCTGGGAGAGCTTGAACTTGAAATGCTTATGGTAGGAAACATGGGAGAGGGCAGTCACAGGTGCTGGATAAAGGTAAAGAAAGGAGAGTGGTGTTCTGCTGCTGCGTCTGGAGTGCCAGCTTTCTCTGAAATTTGGTACTCAGTTTTCAACAGCTATTAGACCCCACAGATTTAGAAAACCCAACCCTTAACAGAAAATGTTGGATGAGAGAGAAAAATCACTTCTGTTTCCTTGGTTACAGAAGAACATGAATAAATTATACGGAGGAAAAAAACCTCAATACGTTTTCAGTGGTCATTTGTGACAACTGGTCCTGTGAGCATTTGCACTTGGGAGGAAGAAGTGCGAGCTCTTCCTCTCTGGAATGGCTCCTGTGTATGGTGTGCCGAGCTGGACAGCTCACCTCTGTGGGCAGCCAGGCTGTGACTGGGCCACTGCTGGGTCAGGGAAGGTGAGGGCCCCCTGCCACTGGCAGGAACCTCGGGCAGGGGAAGAAGCTCTGGGACCCCATGTCACACCTCAGGTCTAGTCAAGTGAACCCTTTGTATCAAGCTCAGATTTCAATGAGTTGAGGTCTGTAGCCTGATTCGTAGATCACCTAATTTCCTGCTCACTGGGTTTGCAGAGCCTGTGTGTGACTTGGGTATTTCCATATGGAACTGTTTTACCAAGACGAGGTGTGAATTTTAAGTGCCCTCTAGGAACATTATCTTCTGGAGTATGTTTTTTTCACTGAAAAATACTTTCTTTGCAATCTAGTTGATGTCACTTTAGAAATTGTTTGAACGATGCCAGCAAGCTATTCTTAGTGTAGAATAAGGGATCTTTCAGGATAGCTGTGCCTGTTTAATGATCTGTGTTTATTATGGACATGCACTGGTAACCTTCATTCAATTCAGGAGGATTATGGATGTGTAGGTACCAAACTTGCTTTGGAAATGGGTCTTGGAATCTGTTAGCTTTGAATTTTTCTAAGCCCCAGTCCTGTCTCCATTCTAAAGAAACTGTTCTCCTACAAAGCTGGGTCTGATTTCCTGCAGGATTACCTTCAGAGGCTTGTGGGCACAAGCTCTTGGTGATGCTACTTTGCTTGTACAGAATGCTTTTCATTCCAGAGGAGACTTTATCTGTGTGTACAGCTCGTGCTCTAGAGGCTGGGCTAAAGGTCATCCTTTTCAGGATGGTGATCTCAGGTGTGGCCTGCGTAGCGGATTGCTTTAACCTTGTTCATGACTGCATTCCGTGAACAGTCTCAGAGTGTTTGGAGGATTCTCTAAATGGGGATACCATAGAGCTCCTGCAGCGAGGGTGTCTGGCAGGCTCAAGGGCCCCCAGGCAGCAGGAGCAAAGGCCCTGAGAAGGTTCACTTTTCAGTGTGTTCCGGATGGTGAATGAGGGGTCACTGTTCTGAGAATGGAATCAGGAAGGATTCCTTCCAGAAACAAGAGGCAGTTATTCAGTGCGGCACCACAACAAACCCAAGCACGCTGTCCTACAGCAGTGGCCTGAGGGTCCTCTCCAAGTAAAGAATGGCCCGGGAGAGTGGGATGGACTGCGGCAGCCAAAGCCTGTTCGGTCGGGATCCTCTGCCATGGGGATGGGAAGCTTCTTGGAGCCCTTGAGCAGGCAGCAGAACTCGTGTAGCTCTAGGCTGGGCATGGCACATTGCAGCGTCAGGGCCAGCTGTTCCTGACCCCCCTGTCTGTGTGGGTCCGGCAGCGTCCCTCAGTCACACGGAGCTGTGCTCAGCAGCTGCAGCAAACAGGGGGGCTGGGAACTGGGGCTGGGAGGATCCCTGCCTTCAGTTCTGCCATTTAAAATTCTGAGATAGGAAAAGTTAACACACTTTGGAAGAGTTTTTTTCTTTTTTTCTGGCACTTACAAGTTCAGCACGCTTTTGTGCATTCCAAGCAGTCCTGCCCAGATCGACCACCTGTTCCCTAATTCTGGGTATAGGCAGGCTATAGTTCTTTTCCATATGGGCAGTGTAATTCCATTAAGTAGCAATCCAGCACTCTTTTTTTAACATTAAACCTCGAGAGTTAATCATCCATCTGTGTGTAATCATTGATTCCATTAAGCCTTATGGCCTTGTCAGATTATCAAACATTTTAAACAGCACTTTTTTCTTTTTTCCTTACTCAACAGCAAAAGCATTTGTTGGGGGCACAATTCAAGTGAAGTTTTCAAGCCATACCCCAATCTTACAGACATTTACATTTCCCAAATCCTCTCCCTGTTCCCAAACACAGAACATGGCCTGCATGAGGTCATTTGTGGGTCATTCACTGGGTCATTCAGGTGTTCCTTTGAACAGGCAATGCCAAGGTTTACTTGATGTTGATAACTCCCCCACCCCCAAAAAACCAATAAAGCAACACAAAACCCAACAAAAACACTCAGATAACCCTCACACATGCTTTTTCCCCCGATTATTCAACGCTCAGGGTGTACTCACATCACCTTGAATTTGGGGGTATTATGGTACTTGTGCTGCAGTCAGAACAGCCCCTCAGACTGATGGATGCATCTGACCCTTATTTTTGTAAGAACAGGGCAACCTGTTGTGCGACGGCACGTAGAGTTTTTAGTATGCAAACAGAACCAAAAGCTGTTTCTCCCACGCAGGATTTGAAAAATAAGGACATGATATTCCTGGAATTACCCGTGTTCTCAAGTGATTTCCTAAATGTGACAGTATAACTTTGCATAAGCATGTCATTACAGCCTAGTTATTGTCCAGAAATTCCTGAGATCAGTGGTGGGTCTGTTGAATGAAGAGGAAGGAGATGCTTCAGAGCTGCTTACAAAATCCTGAGCCAAGAGGGTGGTGGGTTGCTATGGCAGGTGACAGGTGAGAGGTTAATGGTAGGAGGCAGAGTTTTTTTCCTTCGGACTTTTCCTTCCTTACATATTCATTTGCCTTAATTGCATATAGTGTCACCTCTGAGCCAGGAATGCAGTTGCCCCAGCCACTGGTGGCTCTGTTGTGCCTGGCTGGAAAAGCAGAGTGTTTCTGTGTCGCTGGAGACACATGTCCTGCAGCTGAAAAGCCTTCTCAAATCTTTGATAAAAGCTGCTGAAACAGAGTCAAAGCTAATGGTACAAGGCATTCCGGTAATTTTGGGGTTTGGGCCTGGATTGCATTTGCCCTGTGCTTGGATCAGATAATTTATCCTATGAAAAGTACATATTTCAGCTGGGGTTTTGATGACACTGTTTACTGAAATCTCTTTTAATGAAGAATCTGTGAAAATACTAAGGTGACTTGGGAGGTGAAGAGAAGATGCGACCAGAGAAGTGGGGAGGTTTTGATTTTGAAATATTCCAGGAATTTCAGAATCTGTGAAATGCTGGCAGAGAATCCAAATACCATGTCTAATTCCAACCAAACCACTGTGATTACTACTGAACCTGATGTAAAACCCAACAAAAATAGTGAGGGGGGGCGGGCCGTGGCTTCTTAGTTCCTTGTTAATTACGCTAGTTTCTTTTTTTCGGAAAAATATTAGAGTGATAATTAGGCCACACATCATGTGTGGTTGGATAAATACTAGTTGCATGTTGAGAAAGGGGGCAGAAAATTGTATCTAATGAAAGGAACTGGTGCCAAATAGTATAGAGATTTGCATTTGTCTTGGATAAGTGCCGTGCATTCACCTCGGCTGAAGGAGGAGGTCGTACAGAGCGCAACGCACCCACGCACCTCTGACAGAGGCTGGGGACCGTTCTGCTGGCAAACAGGTCACCAGCTCAGCTCTGGGTAGCACAGTGGCTGTTCTGCAGGCAGTATCTTTGGGAGTGTTTGAGTTGAGGTGTCAGTTCCTGTACTTTGTACAAAGCTTAGGTCTGCTGTTCTCAGCTGTGGGCTCCAGTCAGCCCTCCTGAGGCACGAGGCTCTGGAATGAGATGAGGGCTGGCTTACCTAGGAGCAAACAGGTTTATATGGGACGAAAGCCCGGTGTTCGTGTTGTGAGTGCCTGGTTTTGGTGGGCCTTTTGTGTCCTCTGGAGGTTGTGTCCAGCCTTGCCCCTAGGGCTGCCGATGGCAACATTGCAGTTGGCATGAAGGAAATCACTCAGCCACGTGTGCAGGTGTGTGGAAACTCAGCATATTGTGAATTCTGGATGCAATTTCTTGTGTTTCTGCATCACTGAACTGGAGCAACATAAGGCAGTGCCTGGTAGGATGAAATGGGGGGGTGTTGGGGTGTGCCAGACAGTCCCATGGAGTTCAATATGGCGGCTTCTGGCTTAGTAGGAAGCTTGACACTTTGGCTTAATGGATAACTTAGGCAGCAGCTTGATATATTCTATGTCCGAAGCTGTAAAAATGAGGAAGTGCTGGATGTTGCAGTTAAGAAAATTGATAATTACATCAGTGAACTGTCTGGCTCAGAGACTTAGTAAAAATGTCTTGAGCCCTCAATTTCAAAATTGCTGACTTTTCCCCCCGAATTTCAAAAGTACAAGAGGGGAAACAAGTTGAATTGCTGTCTGTCTCTGTGCATTTCTCTTGAGCAGATAGAAGGTACTTGAAAAGAATTTTTAGTGGGTTTTCCCTTACTTTGAATTGTGCCGTAAATGTTAGGTTTTACAGTGATAAAGTAATTACCACACACAGTACATGTGTGGTAGGAAAAGATGCCCAGCTTGTTTCTACCCAAAATCTGCACTAGGTCCTTCTCTGTGTGTTGTAGAACTGGGGTTTCCTTGTGCCAGCTCGAGTGAGGGCAGAGCCACCCAGTCCTGTTTGGAGCAATTAGAAAAGTTGCCTTTCTCCAATCAAAGAGAGGTATTAGCAAAATGAATGGGAGTAATTAAATCTAATTTAGTCATGTAAATGAGTTTAATTAAAAGAAATCTACCCTTTAATAACTTGAGGGGGAAAGGCACTCCGCACAGAGTTTGGAGTTTGGTTAAGCTAACGAGACACAATAGCTGAACTGATGAGTCCATGCTGCTGTCACCTGCCAAGGCTTGGGGTGGGCACCCTGGGAGCGATGGCTCTTCCTTTGGCCTTGGAGTCCCTCCTACTGACATTTGTCATACTTGAGGAAATTGTGGAGAAAATTCTCTAATGATTTTGGGTAAGAATTAGCACATGGGTTCAAGTATGGCATTTTGGGAAAAGAGTCCTTGAGCTGCTCAGCTGCTCCCCTGTGTTGCATCCTACGAGACCTTTATGTATGAAGCTGTATTAATTACTTAAATATCCAATCATCGGCAATAAGCTTTTACTGCTTATCAATGAATCCAAAGTAGAGAAACAGCATGGGGAATGGTGCCAGGGGAGCTCCCAGTTTTCCAGAAGTGGCTGTGTGAGCCACGTGGCTCCTTCCTGGCAGCCTGACCTCGTTTTTCCGACGCTTGGAAAGTGCTGCTGCCAAGGGGTATCATTTGAGGCCCTTCCTCACAGGGGAGTCGGGCATGGCCGTGGGGTGTTCTGGGGCAGGATAGGGGCACAGAGATGAGAATGGCCATGGGGGGAAGAGTTCTGCTCCCAGCAGGGTGTTATCTTCCTCCTTGGAGAGCAACTGTCCATCCCCTACAAGTTGTTTCTGAGTGTATCACTTGGAGCTTTGACCTTTATTCCTTGTGGTGAATTGGAAGTAACTTTCCCTTGCCATATCACTGTGCAGGGCAGCACTGTTGGCAGAACTGCGGAGGAGTTGTTTGTTGTTTGTTCCTCTCAGTATAACAAGGGGAGTGACAAAGAGAACTGAGGCCTTGTGCTTTTCACCTGGGGAATGCCAAAGTGTATTAGAGCATCAGAGTGGGCTGGGGCTGATAAACACAGGGCAAATGCTGGATGCTAAGTGCCATGGAGGCTGCTCAGAGGGTGGGTGGCCCTCTGCTCCCAGCTGGCATTCCTGAGCATTACAGAGTGCATGTTGAGTGGCAGCCCAGGGCCTCCCCGCTTTGGGAGCTGGGCTTCTCGGCTGGCCAGGACACAGCAGCCTGCCACATCCACTTCCTCTGGAAACAAATAATAATGGTGAATCATTCCTTCAGAGGCATTGGTGCTGTCCGTGTGTGTCTTCAGGAACTGTGATTAAAAGGCCGGTGGCAAGTTAGAAAAACAAATCCAAACAGCAGCTGAATGGATCTGAACAGAGGTAGGGAAGAAGGGCAGGGGTCAGTTCCAGCTCCCTGCCCACATCTGGTTCCAATTTGGTAATATTCACTGAGATTGTTAAAATCATGGTTTTATGTTCTTGCCCTGTCCGAAGCATGATGTGCCCTGCATGGAGCTGTCTGTGCCAGGGAATGCCACTGACTGGGTTGGGTGTTCTTCAGGGATGTGGGCAGGTATGCTGGAAGGGCTGCATCAAACTTGGAAAAACCTGTCAGAGCTGTGCCTCCCAGCAACATAGCTGGCAAGGTCTTCTACTCCAGAGGCTTGTAGATTTGTGTGTTTATTTTTCTGACTTAATTTAGACCAGTTGGGACGTGTTTGGCCGTTAGTTTCTGTTCTCCCTTGCCTGTTGAGGAACCCTGGCAAAATGATGTTCTTGTGGTTTTATGCAGAACAGTTGTCTTGTGTTTAGTGTCACCGCTTCACCCTGGTAATGTGCACAGTGTGGAGAGATTTTATATGTAGATTAGGTATGTAGGTAAAAATTATTTCAGTAAGCCCAACTGTATGTATCAGACCCAACTGTAGACATTAAGTGATTTTCAAATTTCTGTTTTTCCTTTGAATGTAGCTTTTTGACAGCAGTTGGCAATTGCACCATCCTCCCGTATGTTTTCTCTTTCATGGTCTTTGATTTTCTGAAAGCAGTCTCTCATAAAACACTTCATTTCTTCTTCAATAATAGTGACTATTCTGCAGCTGGAATTTCAAGTGCTGGTTCAGATCAACATGTACATTTTGATGGGATGAAGCAGCTTCTAAAGAGTTAGTGTGTGATTTTAATAACCAGTGCTTGGGTTCAGCTCCACTCTTGATGCCGTCTGCTGAATTTCTTTTCCCTTACAAGGCAAATCCTTGTCCAGGTGGACATTTCCACCATGTCAATCCCCTCCCAGCGAGCTGCAGAGACTCTCTTTGAAGCAAAGAAAATTAAATACATGAAAATCTAAAAGTCTGATTTGGGGTGGGCAAGAGGGAGTGTGGTTGCTATTGAAGGTGCTCACAAAAAAAAAAAAAATTACTGAATTTGGATTCCTCCCTTCCTCCCCTTCTCTTTGCCTTGTATCAATTTTAGAAATTGCTGTTTTGAAGACTAATTTAAATTTAGACAGCTTTGTTAATGATGCTCTGCACTGCTTATTTGCTTTGACTTGGCTGAAATTAAAACTTTTTTCCCCTGCAAATTATTTGCTTCTTCAGGGTTTTGTCCAAACTGGTTCATCAGCACAGCAAAAGCAGTTTGAACTGTCAGGGCTCCACTGGATTTACTCAGGTTTGCCAGCCTGAAAGAAATCAGCTAAGCCATCAAAGTAAAATTAAAAGAAAAACTTGGAAACGAAGGTACTGGAATCAGTTGCTAGGAAGAGTTGTCTGAGGGCTAAGCCATGGGACTCAACAGGCTTTTGTAGGCTTTGTGCTGCATGGTGTATTTAGCTCATCCTCTTCTGGTGGCTGGATTGGTGCTGGAAATGCAGAGGCAGTGCTCTGCAGCACCCAAGGAGGTGCTGGAATGGGGCTTTGCCAAAAATACCTGGAAACTGCATGGAAATGTACATGGGTGTTCCTCTCATTGTGTCCATCTTCAGCTCTTTTGCTCCTTGCCAGGAGGCCAGACTCTCAACAGCCAGGGAGTAGGGCATGCATGGGCTCTGCGGGTGGTGTCTGCTGCAGGGCTCAGCGCTGCCATTAATGTTGCTTCTCTGAAGTATCTTCTGTCCCAGGCAGTCGTGCCTGCTGCCCACAGCTGCCCTGGCCTTGCTGGACACTGTAGGGTGTGGGAGCTGCCCTGGGATGCTCCAAGAACAGCCATCACTGTGGATACAGAGATGGATGGGCACCAGCTTTGGCTCTTCCAGTTCTGAGAGCTGTCTCCTTCCTCCCAGCTGCTGAGTGCTTCTTTCAGGCACCACGCGTGTGTAAAGGCAGAGTTGGACAGTGATGGCAGCAGCCACAGAAGGCTATAAAATGAGACTGAAGCAGGAAATACTATTTCTGTAATTGCTGGGGGGAAAACGTCTAATTGCTGTTTTTTACACCTCCTGTAACAGGGATTAAATCCCATAATGAACTGCACTACTCTAGACTGACACCAGAGAGCAAAATTTATCCTGCTAACTGGGTGTTCCTCAGATTCCATCAGACTGCGCTGGCTCGCTGATGATAGAGGGCTCTAGCATTGCTGCTGTTCCTCAGCCTGGGCGTTCCCTGCCTGACACTGAGGCTGCCAGAGCCCTGTGGGGTCCCTGCTCGGGGCCTGGGCTGTGCATGGCGGGCTGGGGGAAGCTGACACAGGCAGGCAGGGACCCTCCTGTGTGCTCCCAGGACACGTGGGCCCATCCAGAACATCTTTGGGCACACTGGGGTTTGTAGGTAAGCCCTGCTCCTCCTCTGGCCACTCCCCAAGACATTGGTGGAGCAGTGTGCTGGAGTGGATGATGAGTAATTGAGCACGGTTGTATCCGAGCGTGTTTGGGGTGCAAAACATCTCTGTGTGCGAACAGGGTTTGTGTGTTAATGTGCTTTTCTTTCATGCAGGCCTGGTTCCATTAGGAAGGGAGGCATTGTGTAATATAATAGACATGATTAACTTTAATTGCACTTCTTTGTTGGGAAAATAGACATGTAATTAAAAACCTGACATGCGTTGTACTTTTTTTCTCCAACAATTTACTTGCTGGCATGTCTTCAAGCAGATATTCCGCAAGGCCCTCGCCACTTACTCTTGCGCATCTCCACAAGTCCAGCTCCTGTCTTTCTGAAACCCCGGTGTCTGATGCCTGGGCTGAACTGGCTAGTTAGCATATCCTAGCTAGCTGGTCATTCCCTCCTTTCCCAAGAGAAAAAGAGCTGCGGGTCTTAAAATGCTGCTCATTTTTGGGATGATTTGGCATGTTGATTTACTGGAAAATGAGATACTCTTTACCTTCCCACTGCTGAGGAACATGCTCAGTTCTTGCTCAGAGTCTCCCATCCACAGAAAGTGAGGCATGACTCAGGCCAGGCTTCAGTTGTAGCAGTTAAATTGTAATTCTGGTTGGTCTAGAGTCCAAACCCCTTCTCCAGAGTCACTTCTGTGTATGCTGCAAATATCTTCTGGGGTTTCTTAGTACCATTCTCATTTCCCAGGAAAAAAGGGGGAAGTTGAGATAGCCCCAGGCAGGCACTGTTACCCATGGCTGATTTTAGTCCTCTGGCAGAGTTCTTTCCCTTTGGGAATTCCTGTCTCTTTGTCCTGCTCAGGTCCCTAAGACAGTGCTGAGTGACTGAACTGAAATGTTGTACCCTGGCTCCATGCCGTGGAGCGATATGGGTCCCTTTGCCTGGCAGCACAAGGACATGTGTGAAAACCTGAGACGGTCTCATCTACCAAACACCTCTGGGTGGGTACAGAGCACTACTGAGCATTACAGGAGCAGGTGAACAGACACCTAGCACCCAAATTGTACGGCATGGTTAAACACTTTGGCTGTGCTCCAGGGTTGTCACTATCTGCCAGGGACACTGTTCACACTGGGCAAACTCCAGCACAGATCCCCCAGGAGAGCTTGGGAAAGGCGTCAGCCTCCGTGTTCCTTTAGCTGGGCTGCACTGTGGTCTTGACAAAATTCCTGCTGTCCTGGAAGACACTGTTGCTGTGCTGATGATTTGTGCTCCGCTGTTCTCAGCTTCTGGGAAGGTGGGGTTTTATGGACCCCTCATTCCATTTGTTCTGTTTATCTCTGCTGCACTTTATTTTGTCCATCTTTCCATGGTCTGTGTTGTTTTCTGGTTCTTTTATTGTCATTATTCAAAACATGAATAGAAGTGAATATCCTCTAAGTTATGAATGTAATCAATTTTGAGTCTTTAATTGTAATTTTTTTTCCATAAAATTCTTTTAATTTAGTCTAATATAATGGCACATCAAGCAGTAATGGGTACATTAAATTGAATCATGATGTTCATATACACATTTTATGACACAATCAAATATCCCAATGCATTAATTCATGTCAATCAGTTAATAAAATCAAATAGGAAACATTTCTCTAGTGCTGTTAACTGTGTTTCTCCCGTTTGGAGGATGACAAGATGGTGAGGGCCTCTGTATCTTGCCTAGTTCATGTTTTCTTGGCTGTGTTGGAGTTGATGTATTTACTTAGTTGATGAGTACAAATTATGTCAGTTCCCGTGCCTACCGCCAAAATCCAGTAATGGGGTGCACAAGGCCCCACCTTTACTTTGTCCTACCCCAGTTTTGTTGGTACAGTCCTGTCCCCAGAGACTCTCCTAAATAAGAAAGGAATATCAGCTGTGAACTTGGGGGTAAGTTCTCTTTAAAGATGTGTTCCCTTCTGATGTTGGCATTCAAGGACAAAGAGCTGCAGTGAGTTTACTGTGCATTGTTGTGAGGAAGGAGAAAAGGAAATTTGCTTCCTTAGCAGCTGGTATTGGAGCAGTTCTTTGAGCTTCTCATCTGCTGCATTTCCAGGGTGGGTGCCAGCTGGACTGCTGGCAGAGGGTGCTGAACCTGCAGTAGGATTCTTCCCTTCCTTCGCTTGTAAGCACAAGTTTGCTTTCTAGTAACCCTGCTCCTTTCCTTGCTAATAGTCTTCTGACAGGTGTTTTACCTTCAGTGTACAGTGCTGGATGGAAAATGGACCTTTTGTACAGCAGTTACTCAGCATGCATCAGAAGTGGACTGTAACAAAAGCAGTGAGATACAAGCCTTAGGGGCTCTGCACATCCTAGGCGGGGGCAGTAGAATGTAGGTGGTAGCAGCTCTTCCTTCTTGTGTAAAGAAAGGACTCATGTCGATAAGCAGCTGAGTAGCTGAATGAATTGTGTCTGGATACCTCAGCAAGTGTTCCTGAACTGACATTCCCAGGCCACACATGGATTGGGCTTGCTGGAGCTGCTTCCTCTATGATACTTTAAAAGTTTATTTCTTTGGATTTTATTTCCCATTGTTTTATGCCTACGTTCAGGACTCCTAAGTATCATGGCTGATCTCAGAGTGAGAGCCATGATATGGCAACCAAAAGAGGGGATTTCTGGCTCTAGGAAAAGGGTCTGGCTGTGATTTTATGATTTTGTCAAAAATTCAGTCTCTTAATTACGGAGCTTTGAGCAAAGGCTGGAGATGTGTACAGCAGCTAACCTGAACACTGTCAGCTGAGTGTTCACCAGGGCAGTTGAGTCTCAGAAGTCAGGGGTGGGGTTGTAGGGCTATGTTTAACTCAGTGACATTGGTTGGAGACAACTCTCCATCGGTTGGCTGTTCATTGCCCTCCGGCTCCTTGTTCCCTCATAATCCTGTAGGTCACAGACACCATTGGTGTTGGGAAGGAGATGGAGAAGAAAGCACTGGTGTCTGCACCCTGTCTGTCCATGGTGGTTAACAGCAGAGTGTCAGGGCATCTCACAAACGTGCCAGGCACATGCTGTGCCAGAGGACTGGAACAGCTGTTTTGGGGCATGGTCCTTGTAACCTCAAGGCTTGTGCCCAGTGCCCGTACCCTCTGTGGAGTTAGAACCTGGCCAGGCTCACTGGCAAGGATTTGTGAAGAGGATGGCTATTGCTTACTGCTTATTTCCACCTGACTTGTTGCTGGAGCCTGGCTCAAGGTGTGCTGAGCTTGGATTCCTGCTCTTCAGTACCTCTGATGATGTTAGCAAGGAGTAGCCACTGCGGAAATGCAAATCAGAGTGGAATTGAGAGATGAAAACAAGCAAAGTCCAAGTCTTACCCAGGACTGGGAATGTCGAAGGCAGCTGTGATAGGCCAAGGTGTGAAGTATCTGTAAGCACACAGCATTTGGACACCCGTTTTTCTGCTTAGTGGGTTGAAATCCTCCAAGCCCTTGTATTTTTATATCATCTGACATTATGGTTGGTTTGAGAACAATGAGGAATGACAGCATCATGCATCTGGATCCATGTGTGTGTGTGTGAGCAGGGAAGGGAAGGGCTGGGCTGCGCTGGTGGGCTGGCAAAAACGAGGGGGTTCTCTGCTGATGGCACCACATGCCTAGCAGTCCCCAGCACGTATTTGCTTTTTTCCCCTTCCCTCCCCATAACATTATATGAGAGAAGGATTTCTAGCAATGTTGGTCTACAACATAGGTGGAAGCACTAGATTAAGTTTAAGCTCAAACACTGACCCATGACCGTCACCTCACTCTGTGCCGTGCCTGTTGGGGTGAAGATGCTTTCAGAGCAGGATAAAATTCCTTCTAAACAAATAGTTTTGACATTTCCTTCACTGTATAGTGCCTGTGAGGAATGGTACCAGTGGCATCTTGGTCAGGACAGCTCTTTTAGGCTGTTTCATGGCCCTGTGATGTCTCTGGAGTTGTGGGCTGTGGGAAGGAATCAGCACCTCTGGTTTGTCATCTCAAAAGTGTCTGTAGGGTGATGGCTCAGTGTGTTTCCCAGGTCCGCTCTGCTTGATGGAGGAGAAGATGTTTAGTCAGCAGAAACAGAGCACAGTTCACGAGCTGTTGGTGTTTTATTCCACACAGCACAGTATTTGCAGGATTGTCAGAAACACAACAAATCTGTTGGAGGTGCCTGCTGTTAGAGGGCATTTCAGAACTGTCTGTTTCTATACAGCTGGGATTGTGCTCTGTGCTCCATTCTACCTCTCTGCTGGAGTGGTGTGGGGACACCTTTGAGAAGGGCTCAGATAGCCTTCACTAGAGAGCCAAACTGCTTTCACTGTCAGGAGAGAGACTTGAAGCCTGGGAGGAGGAGTGGCGGGTGGAAGGGGCTGAGGGACAGGCCTGGCCTGTGCAGTGCTGGGGCTGGGTGGGATTTTGGAGGACAACACAGCCAAGAGCAGGCAGTGAAAGCCCTCCAAGCTGAAGCTGCAGGGAGAAATTTGGTTTAGATAAGGAGGTTGCTTGTTTTATTTGTCCAGGTAACATTGCAGGTGTGTAAATAAGAGATGGTCCAATGTGTTGGATAAACCCTGAGACCGAGCAAAGTCAGGCTGATCTGAAAGCAGGTGCTGCTGATGCTGCCTTGGTTGAAAACTCATGAAGAGGGACCAAGGTTGGGGGGAGGAAACAGAATTGGTTCATGAAAGGTCTCTGTTTCTCCATCCCCATTGCAACATCCCTGCCTGTGCAGGTTGGAGGCAGGATGGGTCCCAGGAGTGCTGGAAGGAGGGATGCAGAAAGGGAACAAGTGTCTGAGTGGGACAGGAGGACTGGGAGGTCCCTGCTCTCAGAAGTCTCTTTCCAGAGCACAGACAGATGCCACTGGGTTTGTGCTGCATGCGTTTTGGAGTCCAATTCCCAGCCAAGGCTCCCCTTGGCAATGGAGCGGAGGGTTGCGAAGGCAGAAATAGCGGTCTTCCACATCTATGGAGCAGATAAACAGCTGCCATGGGGGCTGGGCAGAGCTTTTTGCCTCAGGCTCGGACCCGTCAGGCATTTTGTGGGAGCGTGCCAGCATCCACATCTGACAAGGCAGTGGGTTGAGGTGCTTTTCCTTCGTGGCTGTCCCTTCCCACTGCCCCTGGACTTAAAATATTTAAGGAGCCACATTGCCCTTCCTGGGCAGCATGAAAAGGCAGAAATGGGTTTGTTGGCAGTGGCAGTGCCAGGAACAAGATGTGGCTCTGCAGACCCATCCTTTCACATGCCAGCGGCTCCATTCGGGGCTCTGGGTCTGACCACAGCCCCATGGCAGCTGGAGTGGCTGGGAGCAGAGTGTAGCATTGCACCTCTGGCTCTGACAGCCCTGTCAACCCTTCTCCAGGTGTGCAAGGGAGCCTGGCTATGACAGGTCTGTCAGCCCATCTCCGGGTGTGCAAGGAGAGTCCTTTTAAATGAAAGCCTTGCCCAGGATGCAAAGTGCATATCCAGTTCTGCCTCTAACCCAAATTCACAGCCTGTGGGGTGGCTGCAGCAGGAGAAATAGGCCCATCTTCTCTCCCCTTCTGTGGTCTCTAAGAGCACCATTTCCTTCCTCCTGCTTTCTCCTCTGGCAGTGGGGTGAGTAGGCACTACACAGAGCTCTGGTGGCTCCAGCTTTGGGAGCCAAGGACTGGAACACTCCTCTTGGTGTCTGCCTCAGAGCATTGCAGAGGGTTTGAACTGATGGAAAAAGAATATTGTGATTAACAGGTGCTTATTGTGTGCCATCTTTTCTACCTTGCAGCTCACCTTGAGATCATGAAGACCAAACTGAAAAGGTTTCAAAGACAGTCCCTTCTCTTCCTCTTCCTCTTCCTCTTCCTCTTCCTCTTCCTCTTCCTCTTCCTCTTCCTCTTCCTCTTCCTCTTCCTCTTCCTTTTTTTTTCATCTTGGCATGGCATTATGGCTGTCATTTGTGCAGTGGTAGATAAGCTTAGTAACAAGGCTCTAAAAAGCATCAACTTCCAGGGCCATCATTCCTCTGTAGACTGAAGCTTTTGTCTCAGCTCAAACCTAAACTTTTTGGTGTGATTAGTACAAGTTCTTTGGTTGTTGAAATCTCTGGGTTACTGGGAAAGAAGCCAGCCCAAGGCACTCTGGATCCAGACCTTCTGTGTTTGCATTGAAATGCCTTTAGGACAAAACTACTTATTTTCTAAGAAGCATCTCTGAAAATAGTTGAGGAAAAAACTGAAATTATGTGCCATTGAAAGGAAGAGATGAGGTGAAGAGTTCCAGCCTAGCTGCAGGGCCTTTCTGTAGGGTCTTTGCATTCTGTCTGTGGCTTTCCGTGAAGAGCAGGATCCCTTGGCACCAAAGTTAGGGAACAGTATCCATCATGGTGTGTGTGTGTGGAATGCTGAGGAAGGAGGGGGCATCTCCAAAGACAACACTAATGAAAATATTCGTTCTAAGCGAGAGAAAGGGTTCTAATCAGTCTGCCTCATTTTAGGTTATTAATGTAATTGAAAACACAGTCTACCTAAATCATGCAAATTATATGCAGGCTGAGAATTTTTTTCTGCTATCATAATGATAATCTAAATAAAATGTGGGTTGTAAGTGGAGTTGTGAAAGACTAGATCTGAGATTAATATGAAATGCCAAGATTAAAAAAAGATAACACGTAATGTAGAGCTGCAACTCTGCTTTTATGACATTTGAAACCCTGATTTATGACCATTGTAACCAGGTTTTTAACTGTATGGAAAATGGAACGAGGTTAAACTTCTTCCTATTAGCATTAGAGTTACAATCACAACACATTACAATGGACTAATAAATGTGACTTTTTGAGTAATGAAATTGCCATCAAGGCCCCGTTAAGTGGAATGAGGTTGTAATTGGAGTTGGGCTGTACAGGAATGGGCAGAGGCTGCCAGAGTGCCCAGAGCATCACGACACCACAGGCAGTCCTGGCTCCAGTCTCTACCTACAGAGTGCTCCCGTAAGACCTGAGAACACACAGATCTGCTGCCGAGTCCCGTGGAGCCAGAGCAGCCTGGAATCATTATTCCAAGTTGTCTAGGATCTTTTGGTAAGTAGATATGGATTGTGTGTGAAGAGGCCCAGGACAGAGCTTACTAGTATGTCTGTGCCATAGGCAGAAATTTCGGGTTGTCACCACATTGGAGTGGATTTCAGATTTTATTCCTGCAGGGAAAGGGGCTGAATTGTCAAAGCCAGAGTGGAGATCAGGTGTCCTGCAGCAACTGGAAGTCCCTGAAAATACCTACAGCTTAACCAGAAATAGGTCCCAGTCCATTCCCGAGCAGCTCCAGTGCAAGGCATCACGGAGCATCATGGTAAACTCCCTGCATTTCCCCACTATGTCCCATGGTTGAAGCTGTGAGGGACACAGGAGGTATCCAGGACCCCAGGGAGGGAGTGATGCAGGTACCCACAGCACCTGTAATTCCATCACAGCCTTGGGAAGGAAAGTGTTCACAAATATCCATGTAAGAGGATCCGTTCTGTGGCTGTTCAGGGACACAGGTATCAATTCCCATGCATGTCCATGTGTGGGAAGTGAGCTGAAATGTTGGAGAGTGCAAAGGAACCTTTGTCCTGGGAACAGCAGAGACCTGGCACTGTCTGACAACTGGGTCACACTTGGTGAAGGTCTGTAGGCACACAGTTTGTGGTAATTGGGAGTGGGGCTCATTGGCAGCTGAGCCCCATCCCTAATGGGCTACAGCTGTGACAAGCAGGTGAGCAGCATTGAAGGTAATGAGACAGGGAGTGCCCAGGTGTCCTGACCAATCACCAGAGGGAGCAGAGGGCACACAGGTGCAGTGCATGAACCATGAGGGTATGAAAGGTTGAGTTAAAGAACAAGAAGGGCAGATGCTTGCAGCCTTCTGATGTGGTATGATGGTGCTCTGTAGGGGTTGAAGCCTTCTGAAATTGTACGGTGGCGCTGTGTGTGTCATGGCCATTTCGACTGCAATGTATGCTGTGACAAAGGTATTGGTTCCTGTCCCTTCCATGGTCTCTGGACCAGAGCTCTGGCCCACTCCGTGCTGGGTTGCCCAGGTGAGAGGGGACAAGGGCTGGTTGTGTTCTGGTACAAGTCATCCCTGTATTTTTTCCTGGTTTCCCATGGCTGGATGTAGTGGAATCAGACCATTAGATAGTGGTGGCCTGTGTTCAGCCAGCACCTGAGCAGGTAAAAAATAAATCAGATGTCAGTTACAATTTTCAGAGGTAGTTACACAAATTCTGATAAATTTTCTCAGTCTTTGTCCCAGGCTGTCTCAGACTGGCTGCACAGCTTGGCACCGGGCAGGATGACTTAGCTTGGAAAACGGCTCTGCCGAGCTTTGGCCAGCAGAACCAGGGTTCCCCGGGGGCTGCAGGGAGCCTGACTGCAGTGGGCGTGGGCAGCCAAGGCACAGGACAGAGGGTAAAGTATTGTCATCGTAAACCATGGAGTCACTGCTCTCAGGCCTATTAGCCACATGGCGTGCCTGGAGTGTCACCCTGCCCTTTTCCATGGGCCCTGGTCGCTAACCCTTTGCCTTCTGACAGTGCTTTCCATCCAGGCAAGCGCAAACCATCCCCAGCTCCAGCACGAGCCCACTGCCATGGTAACGCAGCAAGCCCCAGTTCCTCAGGGAGATGTGGACTTTTATCTCATGTGCTTAAATGGGACTGAGCTCAAAGCAGAGTACTGATAAACTTTATGGGAAGCATCAGATGGAATTTAGTAGTCCAGGCCACTGAGATTCCAGCTTGTGAAATAGAGACTTAATGAGAATAAGGTACTTAGCTGAATGAAAAAGGAAATACTCTGGTAAATAAGGGGTTTAAGGCCCTGAAAACATGTCTGCCCTTGCTGGCAGCTGTGCTGGTATGGTGGAGGATGCTGTCTGGTTTTTCTCAGAGACTCACCCGATCTGCAGCTGTGGTTTACAACATGACCAAGGGTATTCCAAATTCATTTCTTCAGGAGCATTTCTTTGTATGTGCCAGATACTGCTCTTTGGACTAATGTCATGGCTTCTGTTATGGAGGGAGGCTGGTGGCTGCTTCCACATGGCTTCTCTCCTTTTAAAAATGTTCTCACTGCAAGGCATTTGAAAGTTATGTATAAAATGCAGCCCAAATTGTTTTCACATACAGATCAGCCTGACTGCATTGATGTTAGTGTTGCTGGTCTAGCCTGCTGGGCACTGTATCCTCGCAGTGGAGCCACAACTTAGCTCTCAGAAAAGATTTGCCTCCAGGACTTCACTGTATTCCTAGTTCTTTCCCCCAGGAGCCCTGTGGGGAGGAGTGGTGTCACAGTGCACTGAACGGCCACCCAGACCTGGGAAAAGGCCATGGGAGCATGTGGATAATGAAGAGTAGCGTGTAGCATCCCCAGCTCCTTAGAGGTCTTTCCAGGAAAGTAAATATCTAACCCTGAGTTAGTTACAGGGAGGAGCAGCGCATTGTTGTCCCTGTCTTATGCGTCCCAGTGGTTTCACTGTCCCCCAATTAATAACAAAGACTCTAAATTTCCTCTCAGCTTGGCTCCCTTTGATTCCCACACTGGCTCCCATTATGTTTGTAAGAGCTGAATTGAATTCTAGTGCAAGGAATTACTCCTGCCATGGAGGGTGGACTTCATTCTGCAGTTTGTCCCTGGCGCATGGCCTCCTGCTCTGTGTCACTCTTGGCTATAGTGTGCTCCTAGCATTCATTGATGCGTTTGAGGGTCACAGACCTGGGGGACTCTGACTCCATCAGAGGCAGAGGATGTTCAGCTTGTGTCTCCTGAACTTTTTTCCTAGATGTTGGGGTCCCTGAGGGTTGAGTAGCACTCATCAAGACTGAACTTCTGACTTACTAGAATCAAAGGAAGTGGTTTAATCCACTGCTGCTCTTTGGTGCTCGTCTCTGTGTCCCTTCCCTGGGTTTTTCTGAATGAATGTCTTTTACAGGCATGTCAGAAATGAGCTTTTTGTGGGTAATCATTTTGATATCTCCATCAGCGTATTGGTACCCTGTTCCCATTCCTATCGACAACCCCTAAATGCTGGTTTGTTTGGTTTTTTCAGAAATGCTATTAATTTAGTTTGCAGTTGCCCTTTTAGATCAGCATCAGGATGCTAAATTAGATCTGACCATACAGAGATCTTGTTTAACCCTTTTGCTCTCTGTTTTCTCCATGAACACAAGCCCGTACAGTTGGTGCCCTGTGTTCACGTGGGATTGGCTGTTTTACAGGAAGCAAGGCAGGTATCTTACATAAACCAGAGCTTCTTCTCCCTGCCTTTGTGTATTACAGAGCAAATGGTCCACACACCTGACAAAATTCTGCTCCTGTTTAGTTGTAAACACAGTCACCTCCTGTCCAGAACCTGGTGGTACCGAGGATCAAAATGAGATGATTCTCTGTACCTGTAATTCCCCTGAACAGATGCAGAAGCGAATGTCTGAACCAGAATGATGCTTGGTGCCGCTTCACTCTTTGGACGAGACTCGCCACAATGCAGGCTGGCCAGGGCAGCGTGGCACTCGCTGTGCACAGGCAGGAGGAGCAGGCTTTGTTTGCTCTGGGGGTTCTCCTGGCTCTCCCTGTGGCACACTTGCTGCCTCCCCGGCTCTGCTGCTGCTCTTGCTAGAGGTCACTGCTGGCCACGGAGCCTGGCTCTTTGTCATTTCCACTCTCCAGGCAGAGCCTGATGCACCGCTCACAAGGAGCAGCCTCTCCTGACAGCCAAGCTCCCTGTGCTACTCCCTTTGGACAGGTGATTGATTCCTCTGTAATAGTCTTAAATGGGAGCTGTATTGGGATCCAGGACCATCTCTGGATCAGAGAGACAAGGTCTTTAGCAGTAATTGGGCCACCCTGTGTCAGGTGAACTGCCCTGCTTATGGGCCAAATGCAGATGTCACTTGGTGTCACTGTTGGCAGGGATGAGCGCAGCTGTGAGAGCGTTGCTGGTTTGTGGCACAGGTTCCAGCCCCACGCCTGGGAGAGCAGATCGTGCCAGCAGTGCTGAAATCATCGCTTGTGACACCAGTGGTCACAGATTATCAGGGCTCACAGGCAGCAATGTGGGCATTTTTTTGTCGTATGTTAATATCCAGCTGTGCTCTGAAAGGTGCGGGGCCTCCTAGATTCCTAGCTCCGGTGGCTCTGCTTGTGGAGGAGCACGACAGGTGCTCTGGTGGCAGCCCCGGCCTGGCTCTCGCACGGCCACACTGCAGTCTAATGTACAGCAGCTTTTTAATGGTATTTATCCTTTTATTAAGTGTTCCACTAAGTGGTAAGTGACAACAAAAGGACACTGTGAGGTGGAATTAGTGCTGACACTGGGAGAGGTGCTGGTTTTCAGGAATAGTGGCTTTGCAGAGTTTTGGGGTTGGGTTTGCACCAAGAACATGTCCCTGTAGCCCTGTGCTGCAGCCCTGTGGGATGTGCTGCTGTAGAAACCTTCTCAGATGTCTGCATCCAAGACACCTGAGCTGGCTGCCACCCTGGCTGGCTGAATTTGGATGTATCTGTGTGTACACGAGTGTAGTTATCTCTGCATGTATGTAGGTACCTGGTTTGTGGTAATTGGGAGTGGGGCTCATTGGCAGCTGAGCCCCATCCCTAATTGGGCTACAGCTGTGACAAGCAGGTGAGCAGCATTGAAGGTAATGAGACAGGGAGTGCCCAGGTGTCCTGACCAATCACCAGAGGGAGCAGAGGGCACACAGGTGCAGTGCATGAACCATGAGGGTATGAAAGGTTGGGCTAAAGAGCAAGAACAGCAGACGTTTACAGCCCTCTGAAGTAGAATTATGTTACTCTGTATGGGCAGACACCTGAAGCCTTCTGATGCGGTATGGTGTTACTGTGTTTGTGTGAATGCTTAAAGCTCTCTGAAGTTGTATGATGATATTGTGTGTATCATGCCTGTCTCAACTGTGACCTATGCTGTGGTGTATGCTGCAACACATGTATGCAGAGTGACATAAATTCATCACATGATCTCCTATACCAGCTTGAAGAACAAACTTTTCTGGCTTCTCTCGTGAATGCTGCTGGTCACTGTAGAATCTTAGTACAGTCAGTCTAGGCTGAAATCCTGGGACTGATGAACCTTCTTCTCTCTGAACCCAGGATAGTCCTAAAATCCTGCTTTGTTTTTCTTATCTGAAAGTCTTCTGATCCAGAACTAAAACACCTGACTCATGGAAAGAGAGAGCTCTGATTTTAGTGTGGGCTTTCGTGTGATGATGTACCCAAAGCAGACGTGTGTGGTTTAAGTTGTCTGTTAGGGCATGATGATAACTATTTCTACAGAAGCTTTTAAAACTCTTTGTAGTTAGGTCCCAGGAGCTGTCCTCCCCTGGTTCATCCATTCAAAAAATAAATCCTCTTGGTTTCAGCTTCCCAGGAAAGCACTCAGTGATCCTCACCTGCTCCTGCCCTACCCCTTTTCCTTGTTGTTTGCCCACTGCATCATCCTCTTATATTATCCACACCGCTCTCTCTTCTCTGGATCCATCCACCAAGGTCTCTCAGGGCTTGTCTGCTGCATGTGCTGCACACACTCAGATGGACACTGAAGCCATTTACTCCTGTTATTCCTTTGCCAGTTGTGGTGATTTATTCAGCTCCTCTAGTGGCTGACGGGCCCATATAGACATAGATAGTACAAATGGCACTAATGAGGGGGAGTTGTCATCAGCTGGAGCTCTGATGCTCTCTGGTCACTTGTTCTTGTTTCTTGGGCTGTAGCAAGGCCAGTAAGTAAAATATACCTTCGAGCCAGGTTTTGCCATGCCATGGCTGGCATTCCAAGCGCTTCTCCCTGAGGCCTGGGAGCAGTCTCCTAGCCACAGCACTGGGCAGGCAGCAGGCTCCCAGTGAGCACACATGCTGCTCTGGGCATTCCTGGAACCTTCCCCAGGCCCTGTCTGCCCTTCCCAGTGGCAGCAGCCTCTGTAGCACCCTCTTGAGCCGACTGACACCTGATCAGCGGGTCCAGGGGGTTTTTGTGCAGGCTTATATCCGATGAAATCTCCCAGTTTTACTTTAATTGCTGTTGGCAACATGTGGTCTCTGATGAAAAACATATTTTCTGTCGAGATTGCATTCATCAGTTGGGCTAATTTTTCCTGGCCCTCCACCCAGCAGAGCTTCTTTGGAAAGGGAAACAGCAGCTTGTGGGTTAGCGGATGCCAGGCAACTGAACAAAAAGAGAGAGAGAGTGAGAGGGGGGAAAAGCAGCTCCACGCCTGCTGCAGAGCATTTGCACGGAAAGAGCTGGAAGGGTTCCTGTTCCCCGGAGCCCTGCTGATCTGGTGCACGCTCAGGTGGCGGGATAGGGAGCGCGTGGTCCACGAGCCCCGTGGCCGGTGTGGACCCGCACTCAGAGCCCGGGAGGCCCGTCAGGAGCCGCTGCGCAGACAGCTTGCGCGCCTGACACGCTGCCAGCACCAGAAGCTTCCCGGGTATTTCTGTCTTGGCAGATGCACATTCTGTTGTAAAGGTCTGTTCAGCTCATGACTGCCTCATTCCCAGGTAATGCTCAGCACAGGCTTGCAGCAGGATTTTCATAGCTTGTACGACGGGGCTTTTCCTTGACACCGGGGAAAAAAGAGGGGAGTTGGTGTATGGTACAGCTCGGGGTGGATTGCTGTCAGGATGTGGTTTCCCAGATGTGCTGATCCCAGCACTTCATGCCAGCAGCTCCCAGGCTCTTGTGGAAATGCTGTGGGTGACCCTGTGTCTGCATGTGATTACAAAATAAGACAAGAGCGAGAATGTTTTGTGGGCAGGCACCCTGCCACTTGCTGAGAATTGCTGTGTTGGCTTAAACCACCCCTTGGATTCTTGAGAACTTGTTCCAGAGGTAGCAGAAGTTGGGGGGGGGGAGAAGATCAAAAAAATGGATTAGCATTAGTTTTGAAGCAAAGCTGAAATGTTTGCAGGGTTTGCATGCTGGTCTCCATATGTCTCTTTTCAATTGCATGTGCTGGAAGAAAAAATGGCAACGTGTAAAGGGATCTGTTAAAATGGAGAGAGGGAAGCGCCATGTGCTCATAGGCTGCGGGAGAGAGTAGGGACCACCCAGCCCTTCCCTTCGAGGAAAACATGTGTTGTTCCAAAGTCCCTAACTTGGGGATAATGGCTATTGGTTTCATGTGAAGCAGCATTCCTGTGCTTTTCCTTGCCCTAGGAATGGAGGAGCAGAGTATTGTAGCTGTCTGCTGTCCAGCCCTGTGCACCATCCAGACCGTTTAGTGACGAGCTGGGAGACAACTAGCAGCCTGCTCCCTTCAGGGGATGGCTCCCACAGCCCTGCCTGCCTGTTTTTCCAATGTTTTTCATTCCTAGATGCTGACTGACTCAGCCTTGTGCTAATAAAGGCGCCTTTCTGCCCAAATGCAGGCTTCCATCGTGTGCAGGGGATGGCAGCGCTCCCGTTGACTCTGGGGAGGGCAGGCCTGGGCCATCTGTCCCTGCCGCTCCCGGAGCCACACACACACCACATCCCGCATATCCCTCCCACAAACCGGTGCTGCTCCGTACAGCAGTGTCTGCGTTTCCTGAATGGATTTATAATCCATCCAATACGGTACATTCGGAATGTGTTACAAAAAGGACAGATTTACAGGAGACAATCTGCCTTCATGATGATTGCATATTGTGGCATTTCTAGTCCATATGGATGAGTAAGACTTGGATAGCAGGCATTTGACCTTCAAAATCATGCAAATGTGAAACCAGACTTCCATTTTTTACAGCTGGGAAAGTCACAGTGTAGCTTCTTCATCTGATTTGGGAGGCATTGATTAAAACACAGTTTGACTTCAGAAATTACTGAGATTATCATACTGCCTTTTTGCAGAGCCGCGGCTCTAGATCTTTCTCCCTCCTTCCTCACCCCTCCTGGCTAAGCCTGACTCATTAATGCCTGTGACTCAATTGATCATTTCAGAGAGAAGTTGCTAATTTAGAGCCATGGGCTAACTCTAAACAAGACTTCAAACCTTTTTGCTCCCGCCATAGTTAATCTGTGATAATAACTCCTGAGAGCCTCTGAAAAGGTCTGAGTGTGGCTTTCTGTCAACAGCATTAGGGAGCTGTACATTTTCTCACTGAGAAACCTTGGCCGTGCCAGATCCAATCAGGGTGTTGGGAGCAGCATTAGCCTCCTGGTTTGCACAAGAGCTCCCCGGGTCGCAGGGAGGTTCTGCTGGGGCTTTAGGGTAGTTTTCTGTGGGCTCACAGTTTGTGTTGGCATTGTGGTTTGCTGAGCTGGGCTGGGAAGGAAGGGCTCTTGGCTTGGCCCAGTTTAAGCCCCATGTGCCCAGCCTGGGCAGGACTGCCATGTTTGCCTGCTTTCACCACCCCTGCACCTGCAAGCTTTATCTTGCTGGTGATGTATCCTCACACGAAATCATACCCAAACGCCTTCATTGGAGTCATTAGGTTTGCCCAGTTCCTCCTTTATCAAGTTAAAAAACCCAAACCCAAGACAGCTTATCTTTCACAGTATTTTGGCTAGACCCTGAAGACACAATTTACTTGTACCACATGGTTCCACAGAGCTGTCTCGTGCACTCCAGAAGGAACGTGTTCAGGCTGAGATGAGGAGAATCTATCCTGGCACAGGGCAGAAGGAGAACCGGAGATGCCGAAAACACATGTGGCTTTAGTTTGTCTGATATTCCAGTCATTGTGTGGGTTTGGATTGGTAATTCTGTGAGTGTCCTGTTTTGATGTCTTTTTCTTTTTTTCCTGTTTCTCCCTAGTCTTGATGCTTTTACAGACCTTTATCTCAACTATATATGCGTCACACGCTTGTACAGGAACAGCTGTGGCAGGGCTGGTTCTGCAACCAGGACAAAGTGTGTCCAAGGCTAGGGAAAGAGGGAAGGAATGTGGTCTAGTGTAGTGTTCTTAAAAAAAAAATAATTCTGTTTCTTCAGTTTTAAAATTAACTCATGGACAGAAGTTTCTGAAGTTTCAGTAATTTAGTGGCCATATGCCACAGAACTGCTTCCTGCTGTGAAATCTGTCATGGACAAAGAATTGAAAACAGAAGGAAAACCTACACTAATACCACGAGCTCTGTGGAGAAGAAGGAGTCCTAGACTCTGGACACTGGCAGTCCAAAGCCGTAATTAAGGGCCAGTGTCTGCCTTTATCAGTAAAGGAGCACTTGAAGGAAATGTCTTTCTCCAGCAGAAGCAGAGTGTCCAGATATTGCTGTCACTGGTTGTTCCCCACAAACAGAACCACTGTAGTTCAGGGTACACTCTGCAGTAAAGGCAGCAATACCTAAGGCTTGTGTACTTCCCTGGCCTAAGCAGGCCTGGGGATCTTGGCTGCTCCTTGAGCTCCCCCGACACAGCCTTGGCAAATTAAAAGGAAGAGATTCCCCAGAGACTGTGCAGACTTTATCGCAGCACTCATTTACCTGGATTTTCGTTGCTTTGTGTCCTTAAAAACAGACTTACTTTTCCTTTGGGTCTAAATAATTTTGACAAAAGTAGTTGGAGAAGGTTGGGGTTGATGGGTTTTTTTTGTTTTTTTTTTCCTTTCTGTGAAATCGCCTTTTTAGAAGAATCAACCAGGGGTATGACTGGACAAAAAATAGAAAAGGATAAGATCATTTTCCTCTGCATTTTCTTAGTCGTGTCACATTTTGAATGGCGCAATCTTTTTTTTGTCACGGATCGAAGCAAACGGTTGTTTTCTCCTTAGTTCTGCCTGTGAGCTGGCAAGTGCCACTGTGCCGTGCACTCTGTTCCTGCCTCCAGGGCTCCGGTCTGGCGGTGCCAGGAGGGACCGGTTTGCCTGGCACTGGAGGCTGGGAAGCCTTTGCCCAGCTCATCAGCACCAGCCCCGGCAGAACAGAGAGCTGGCAGCTCCTGGTCCTCTGCACTGAGCTTCACATGGGGGGTAAAAGCAGGGGTGGGGAGCTGGCGCAGGCCCCCTGTGCCCCCGCAGAGGGGCAGTTGGGCAGGGAGCGTCTGTCTTCCCATCCCCGCAGCACACACGCATGAGTTGGGCTTTCAGCTGGTCATTGTGAGAGAGCAAGTAAATCAGAGTTTTTACAGGGAATATTCTATCCTCAGCCACTCGCTCTTGTGGTGTCTGTTGTTATCAGCTACTGCTGACTGCTAAAGCAACAGACCTTAAAGATAATGATATTTGCTGGAACGTGTTTGTCAGGCAGCCAGCTTTCCTCTTACAGCGGCTTTTATTCTCCCTAAAGCACTACTTGTGCTTAACTCCTGCTGCTCCTGCTCTCCCAGAGCTGTTCCCATTCCCACAGCCCCTGTGTCAGTGTCAGCACAACAAACCTGGCGAAGCTGGGCAGGGCTAAAGGACTCCTGCAAACAGCCTTCACAAAAGCTGAGGCCAAGTGGACATGCCAAGTGCTGTGTCCCTTACTCATAGGGGTTGCTGCTTGCAATGTTTATTCAATACACAGGTATCACCTTTTACAGGAAGAAGTGTCTGGATACCTGATGAAATGTACTGAAATCCTGTAAACAGAAACTTGACTTTATTCTCCCTCTGTGTCTGCCTCTTATAAACACACAGAGATAGATCTGTTTTAGGACTTTCAGCAGGCTGTGGGTCAGTCACCTGCCATTTTGTATAGGCACACAGGTCAGTTCCCACCATTTTGGGGCAGTCTGTGGGTCACTCACCACCATTTTGTGGCTCTGAGCGTCATGTGGGTCAGTCACCGCCATTTTGGGGCCAGCTGGGGGAGGGTCGTCAGGCACTGCCATTTTGTAGGCACACAGGTCAGTTCCCGCCATTCTGGGGATCAGCAAGCTGTGGGTGAGTCGCTGCCATTTTGGGGCTCTCAACAGTCTTTGTGGGTCAGTTGCTGCTGTTTTTGGGCCAGCTATGAGTCAGCCACTGAGGGAGAGGAGATGTGGAAAGAGGATGTGAAGATGTCAGTGGTGGAACAGAGTGGTATGTGGTGTAGGTCTCAAGGTGCAAACAGTGACAGGTACTACAACTGAGCAACTCCAAAATATTGTGCAGAATCAGGTAGGTTTCTTGTTTCTTACCACATCAGGCCAGCTGCCTGTCCCCTTTTCCAGGGCACACATATCAGACTTTTTAAGCTGTCCTCTATATCTGTTGTCAAGAGAGCTACTCTGCTAGGGCAGCAGTGAAATCTGATCTAGCTCTTCAGTTGGAATTGTGGCTTTTGTTTCCTCAGAAAACCTGCTCTATCTCTGTGCCTCTCTTTAGGCATCCAAGCATTCTTCCAAGTACAGTGGAAAAGGGATTCTTTAGAAGAGTTCCCTGGGCTTTGATTCTCTGGAGGAGTGTTGTTGGCACTGTTTTCCACGCTGTGGTACCACCACACATCCTGTTGGCATCCTTCACGCTGCTGGGGAGCATTTAGAGCCAGGATTGGTCTCAGGGAGAGAAACTGAGCTGCTGGTGTGGATAGAGATTAACCTTTGGGTTAATGTAGTGTCTGGACCATACTGGGGGAATAAAAACATTAATTTTTTTCATGATTTAACTCCCTTCTGCTGGGCAAAATCTACCTTGGCAGATTCTGACTACTTCTGGCTTCACAAGTGTGTGTACATTTTGGGTGGTTGAGTTTCCATGGAAATTCAGTGCACCCATCAGGTTCTGAAATGGCTCCACATGCAGTCTGGATTTAAGAACAATTGTTAGCTTGTTTTTTTTGTTGTTTTTTTTTTTTTTTTTTAATGCCACCTTTGGATAGAATTGGCCCATTCTCCTTGTAAGTTGTGGAAGAGCAGTTTGTAAGCAAGCAGACTCTGGAAGTATCTGTTCTCCACACAGGTACATTTATAGGCATTGTAAAAGTCAGTATGGAAGAAGCTGCAGGGCTTTGAGGCTGGCAATGAGGGTGCTTCCAAGCATTCATGTGTGTTTCTGAACAGCTCCAGAGGAGTTGTTCTGTTCCAGGGGGTCAATAATCTGCATTTTTAGAAGAACCTTAGTATATATTTACATAATCT
The DNA here is from genome assembly GCA_013397155.1 of Irena cyanogastra. Classification (NCBI taxonomy): domain Eukaryota; kingdom Metazoa; phylum Chordata; class Aves; order Passeriformes; family Irenidae; genus Irena; species Irena cyanogastra. The sequence continues at coordinate 244,629 of VWZV01008063.1, read as the reverse complement.
GCCTTTTAACAAGTCCTTAATTGTGTATTTGTGTGACAGATCATAACGGCACTGAAGGAGCCATTATTGTCTGCTTTGTCACTCCTAATAGACTTCCATGAGGGATGTTTTCCTGCTTCAGCTTGGTGTTTGTGCATCCGAAAGTGAAGGGACCAGCGGTGGGGCTCTCAGTACAGGCAGGAGCACTACACCAGAGCTGGGCAGGGAAGGGCTCCTCCTCCTCTCCCTGGCTCTGCGAAGCTGTTGTGCATGCAGAGGGGTTGTCTTGAACCAGCCCCTGCTGCTGGGTTGGCTTTGAGATGTCTGGGCTGTTCTGTTGGGGCCTGGCAGGGCCGGGGCTGTGTCACTGTGGGTTACAACCCATCCTGCGAGGACCCCCCTTCCCAGGCCTTGTTCCCTGTTCTCCTGCCTATTACCTCCTAAGCATTGTAATAACACGAGTAAACTGCCGGGACAACAACGCCGTCTGGAGATGCTGCATCTGCCTGCCTTAATCAGCTTCCTGCCTTGAACAGGAATTTAAATAATGAGTCAATTAATGTTCTCAAATGCCAATGAGATGCAGAAGAGATGGGTGGAGGTGCGAGCAGTGTGAGCTGTTCCAGCACTGGATTTTATGAGAAGTCACACACTAGAGCACCCAACTGATTATGTGTCCCACACAGATGTGCCCACCTGGCACTGCTCCTGCTCCCCATGCCTGCCTCACCAGAAAAGGCCCCTTTTCCAGAGGGCTGTAAACCTTTCTGCACAGGGCAGACCTGTCACACATCCACAGGCAGCCAGATGGTCTTTCCGTAGGGCATGGTAGCTTTGTTTTTTCATGGAGGCCTTAAAAATGCAAAAGAAAGCCCAACCTCTGTATCCACAATTCTGGTTCCTCCATACTGAGCATCATTTAATTCATCCTTGCAACCTGGACAGATTATTTTGGCAAGCACCTAATCTTTTGTTTGTTGTTTTGACCTGTGCCCAGGCAGTACTTCAACTCTTCTTACCACACTTAGCTTATTCTGAACAGTAGCAATAACTAATAATAACTAAATCAGCACTGTAACTTGTGGGATTTCCTTTTATTTCACAAATTAAATGCAGGCTTTTTTTTTTTTGATGTGATCTGATCTATAAAAAGGCTGGAAGGAAAAGAATGGTCCCTAAATTTTAGGTATTAACGTTTCGGTTTCCTCTAACTCTCTTCTCCACAAAAATAATTTTGGTTGCTTTTTGTCCTGCAGAGGACTTATGTAATTTGTAATCCTATCTCCAGCAGAACCAGACAGGTAGTGAGGAAAACTTGTTGCCTGTGGTCCTGTGCCTTGCTGTTCTGTGCACTTTATTGCGGTAGCGGTGCCTGATGGGCCGAGTAGTGTCCTGAATGCCGGAACTGTGCCGGCTGTAAACACTGCTGGAGCGCCCTGTGGCTGGGGAGATGTGCCATCCCAAAAGAAGAGAGGATGGTTGTTCCCTTGCCTTCAGTGGCAGCTTGCCGTGCTGGATGAGTCTGTGATCATCCTCACTTGTGACAGGAGCAGGAGCTGCATGAGCACCCGGCACACAGGAGTGAGCCACGTTTTGGTCAGTAATTCCTGTTGACCCCCAGAAGGAGTCTGCTGGTGGGGTTAAATCTGAAACCTCCTTCACCCCTGTGTTTATGCGTAGACACTGGTTGAAGGCTGTTCTAGGATGCATGGAGGTAAAGGCCAGGGGAAGAAGCTGTGCATCATGACTGCTCCATCAGGTCCCAGCAAACCTCCCCTTCAATTATTCCTCTCTTGGTGACTTAGAGAAGCCCAGTGCATAGTTATTCCACCTGACAGCAGCAGCAGAGCATCCAGGTAAATAAAGATCACAGCCTAGTTGAGAAATGAAGTTGGACCTCAGTCAGATCTAATCAAGGTTAGCTTACCTAGAAACTTACCTGTCAGTGTGTGCAGGACTCGGATACTTTGTCTTCTCTTCGTGAATTGTGAGCAAGGGTGTGAGGCTTTGGCGGGGGCTTGGAAAGGGATTTGCTGCTGTGCAGAGTTGCGATGGGGCTAGTCCCTTCAGAGGAGTCCCTTCCTGGGTCTGTGGGAGAAACAGGGACACACCAAGACCTTCAGCACTCGGCCCCAGGTTTACTGGTATCGGATGGCTTATGAAAGCACACACCTCCCCAGCTTCCTCTCTAGTAAGTAACAACCTGTATGTGGAGCACATTATCCCTGTCTGTCATGGAGCCCTGCCTAATTGCAATAGGAAATGTAACGTTATCCTTTAACTTCCCATTTATGAAGCAATTTGCAGTGGAAATGGGGACTGTGTGATGGCCTTTCAGAAAGGAGCTTCAGAGTGGAAAACACACACAATTTAACAGCTGACATATCCAATTGTGAGGCAGAGGAGGAGCACTGGTTAAATATTCCCTCATTTGCTTGCCCTGTGTGTGGAATATGCTTCTGTGGAATAGGTGTCAGTTTTTACTGCAGCCTTTGAACTCACAGGGCAAGTGAAGCCTAGGGTGCCACAGCAGCTCTGCCAGGGAGTCTAGTTACAGCAGAGAGAGGCAAATTGCCCTGGCTTGGATATTTGTGTTTGGCCTGAAATATGTTCAAAGGATGCAGGGCTTGCTTCTAGGGTAGAATAGAATACAATACAATACAGCTCCTGATGAAGGTCGGAGGAGCCAAGCATGCCCACAGGATGGTCAGACTGCCCCAAGGCAGTGACATGGCTGTGTGCTCTGCAGTGGCAACATGGAGCTCCTCCAGGATTTCCAGTGCTGCTTCCTGAGCAGAAAATGCCAGATGGATTTCCTGCAGATAGGCAAAGAGGGGTGCTTACTCTGGTTCTGGTCAGCAGAGATGGGCTGGCCAGCCTGGGAGTCCTGAGAGCATCTGTGGGTTTGATGACCTGCTAACATTTTTGCCTTTGCACTTCGTCCGCATGTTTTCCATCCTGCTCAGCATTTCCCATTAAAGGAATTGCCCATTATAGGAGTTGGACATCGCTGTGAAGCTGCCAGTGACCGAATGTAGATATGTGGTGCTTTTCCCTCACCTGTCTGCTTCACCCTTGCAGTGGCTCGGCTTTCGCTGCCTCCCCTACTTATCTCAATCACTTGAGAATTATTTGAGGCTTTCAGAAATGCACTTTCCATAGCCAGTAGCTGGAGGTGTTATTTCTACCAGGATAGATTTTCTGTCTCCTTTTCCCCCTTGTCTCCATGTGTCATTCCAAGGCAGAGTGGGGTGATATGCTGTGCCACAGCTTGGTGCATTAGTCACTGACCTTTTGCTGGGGGATTCTCTCTGATGTAGCCTCAGTTCCCAATGGAAGAGCATTTGCTTCCATGCCTGCCAGTGACTGCAGGAGCTGGCAGACTCCTGACATGTTTCCGTGTACCGTTCTGGGGATCTCTGCTCTTTATCCATGGCCTTGGGTCTGCATTTTCAGTAGGTGTTGGGGTTGCTGAGGCAGGGTGACTGCAGGAGGCTGCTGCTGGGATCGCAGGGAGCTGTGTTGGGAGAGGAGGGGCTGGTTCACTTAGGAGTTAGTGAGCCCCTCTGCTGTGCTTCGGTCTTTGGCACTGCGCGGCCAGTGGCAGCCCAGAGCACTGAGCTGCACGTGACAAGGTAATTCTCTGCAGCTCCAAGTCCTGTGAGCCAGGGATCTGAGTCTCTTGAGGAGCAAGGGATGTACTTCAGCACAGTCAGATGCAATCAGAATAACCTGCCTTATTGTGCAGCTTTTCTTTCCTTCATTCAGAAGCTTAAGATAAACCCTTGGAAGAAGTAAACATGAAAGCCATGTTCTCAAGTGCAGGCTTAGCGGCTGTTACTGTGCTTGTGTGGCATTTCCATTGTTTTGTCACTGCAAAAGGGTGTGTGGAAGAATCTACTTGTTTACCCGAAGCCAAGTGAAAACGTTGGCACAAGTTCCCTGTGGGATTTGAAGAAAGGAGGTCTGTAGTGGAGAACTTGTTGCCAGAAGGTGGGCATCCATCACTAAACCAAACTCTTGTGATCCGAAGTGTCTCTGTTGCTGCTCAGGACAGACCAGTGCTGGGCTTCACTCCCACAGCCTTAGGGCAGGAGGCATGGAATTCACGTGAGCCTGATGGGGAGTGTAGACATGGAGGGTGGCATGGGGGTGGCTTGGGCTGCTGCCTTTTTGGAATGTTGCCGGGGTCCTGGAAACCAGAAACAAGCCCAGTAGCACCTGCAGGACTCTTGAGGAGCAGCTTTCTGTTTCCTGTTGAAATACAGCATAAATTGGATGCAAAGTTCCTGGCCTTGTCTTCAGAATGGTGTGGGAATTATGTGTTTCTGTGGCTGTCCAATCGTTGTTAATTAGCCATGTATATCCATAGTGACATGTGCAAAAGCTTTTTGTGAATTGAAAATATACCTCTCACTGACTGCCTAAGTCACATAGGCATTTTGCAAATATCTCCCAAAATAATTTCTGAGCATCTCTTCCAAAGGGAAGTTGATCACAGGATTTGCTCCCTTTGAGGAGGAGCTGCTGGCAGTGTGATTCATGGACTGTGCCTCCTGGAGTCCAGCGATCAGGAACACGCTTGGGAGGTGGAGGACGGGAGCAGAGGGCAGACCTGACCATCAGGTCCATTAATGGAGGGCAGTCTGTCATGTCACTAATGATGGCAGTGGCACTTCATTATGCTGCTGTAGTACCTGTGACTGGGGCTGAGGGAGGAGATGCTCTTCGATGTGTCAGTGTAACCTCTGTGCCACTGTGCTCTCAGGGTACCTCACCTCAGAACACAAGATTTTCCCAAGTGTTGGCCCTTCCTTTACTGATTTGGGTTGGGTTTTTTGTTACCATTGTGGCATAGGCAACTGCAGGCATTACAGGGCCATTCAAATTAGATGAGGTTTAGCTAGGTGAAGTGGCCTTTGGAAAACTGGGACAAGCAAGAGGAAGCTGGGAGTCCCTGTCAGCTGGCAGCAGCACAGACTGCAAAGCCAGGGGTGAGTTTCTGCACCGGTGGAAGAGGTTGCATGGCATCAGGAACCTGAGTCATGTGTCTACCTATGCACGTGGACTCACAAGTCCCAGGGGCTGCTGTGCTTTTGGGAAACCTGAATAGAAGATCCTGGTGCTGGGGGGAAATAGGGCAGCTGGCTTAGCTGTAAAATAGTTTTGACGGCAGATGTATCTCAGGTAAGCTGTTGGAGGTGTGCAGGTACTGGAAGTGTCCTTTCTGCATGGCTTGGGGTACCATATGCCATTCAGTAAGGGCACAGTTGATGTGCTGGTGACACACATGCAAGGTGGAGGGTATGGAATGAAGAGGTAACAGTGATTGGGGTCCTGGCTGTCTATGTCCTTGTGTTATCTGCCCTCTTGAGATGTTCTATCTGCAATAGTACTAAAGGTCCAGGCAAGGTCCACATCTCTTGCTCTTTCTGTGCCCCTTGCTGTTGACCCTATTCAGGAGTTAGTTTTTAAACAGGGTAGAACCATATCCTCCTTTTCCTATTCAAAGAGGACTTCTGGTTAATGGTGCTTTATGGTTTTTATTAGTAAATTAATAGTGTGTACCTCAGCAGGTTTGACTTTCTTTTACTACTTGACATTATTTTGGTAGGAGAGCTTAGGTCAGTAACAGGTGAAGAGTGGCTGCCTTAAAGGGAATGATTTAGAAACCCCTCAGGTGCCAAAATGGTGGCTATGTGAGAAGCTGCCCAAGGGCCAGAGCAGGCTGATGCATCCCTGGCTGATGAGCTCCAGTTCCGTGTTGTCCCCTGTCCCTCTCATGGCTGGTGAGCTCTGGCTGTGTGCCCAACTCTGTCCCTTGGCTGGTGTCATGAGCTGCTGTTGGGCTGACCAAGAGCTCCATCACTGCTGTGCTTAGCTTTGGGCTCCAGGAACGTGCTGACGGTGTGGCTGGATCAAATGTTAGCGTTCAGCTGAACTCCAGGGGAACAGCCTGGCTCATGCCTTGCTTGCTGTGCTTCCTTTTCGCCGCAGATATCTGTGCGGGCAGGTTTCATGTTGCTTGTGTGCTCCATGCCCCTGGGCTGAGACCTGGGCTCTCTGTCCCCCCTGAAATCAGCCTGTGCGGGTAGCAGATTTACAGGGGAGCTCTCCCAAGCTGAGCTGGGGCTTTTAAGGTTTTACTGTCCCCTTTGGCTGTTTGTCTCGTGTGTGATTTGTGGAGGGGCATATAAAGACTGGAGATTAAAAAAGGAAAAAAGTTGCCATTTCTGTGTGGGAATAAATCCAGAGGCAAGTGCTCCTGGTGTGTGGGAGGAAGGCAGGGGCCAGGTGGGCCGCAGGAGCCACAGCCCTGAGGGGAGCAGGGCTGCCCTCCTGGCCCGGGAATGCAGCATCAATGGACCATAAGTGCTCCTGCAATGGCACTGGATCCGTGGCAGCTGTTTGTTCAATGTTTCATGCTTTTAGCCACATCTGTTCCAAATGAGTGTTAATATTGCAGTGGCATCCACTAAGGATGGGCTCTGTCAGCTCTGCTGAGCGTCAGGCTGACCCTGGTGACAAGGAAAGAGCAGTTCAGCCCACGGTGCTCCCTCTTCCTCCACCCCCCGTATCTGTCTTGCCTGGCTCCGCTCCATCAGAAAGCCTTTACTCCCTACCGAGGGGGGAAAAGAAAAGGGAAAACTAAGGCAGTGATTCTCAAGGAGAAAGATTGCATTTATTCCTAGCACCCTGTCCAGCAATGTCAGATAACAGTTTATTCATCCCCTGGCCCCTGTATGACATTGAAGCATATCAACAGTGACAAAAGTATATTGAATAATTATCTTGAAATTAATACATTATCCCAAACTTAAATAAATGTCATCTGATCAATATATCTTGGAATGGAAAGGGAAGAGAATGTGAAGGGCATCGCTTCATTATTCATTAATTTTAGAGTAATGTAGGCAGATGAAATGGTTATTTCAGAGCACTGCTATTATACTCACTGGCATTTTAAATAACTCCCAAGATTTAACAGTATATATTCCCTTGTCGAAGCAGCTTACACTCGTTAACACTGTGGGTTCCAGATTTCTCTGCTTGACAGTGCCAGAGAAGACCAGAAATACTGTTCCAACCCCTTTTTTCTTGGATTTGTTTTGTTTTGTTTTGTTTTTGGTTTTTTGGGATTTTTCTTCCTTTACCCTTTCTGTTTCTTCCATGATTTAAGAGATCCAGTTCCCCCCTCACCAGTATAGCACCTACTGGGATCAGTCCAGCTGAAACATCTGGGCATGAATGTTGAATTCTTGGGAATGAGAGGTCAGCCCAGTTCATCCATATGTATGGATCTGGCTCAAAATCAAGCTGCAGGCTGCAGATTTCTCTGCAAGGGGAAAATGGAAGCAATCTCATGCCTCCTGGAATCAGGATCAGTTGTTTGGGCTCTGGCTGGCTTTCCCCAGGAGCAGGTAAGGCGATGTCCTCCCATGTGGCATCACATGGGTCAGACAGGTGCTCACCACGGACGTGGCCAGGGACCTGGCTCTGGCTCCTTCCCCTTTTAGGGGTCGCTGCAGAGCTACCAGAGACCAGCAGGAGCCAGTCCAGGGCACATATCAGTAGGATTATAATAAAACCAAGAAACCACATTGGGAGCTGCTGTAAAGCTGCTTGACAGAGTTGAGTTGATTAACTGAGGCATGCCTCAGCTGAGAATCCAGCCTGGATTCTCAGGTGGAATGTAGTGCCTGGTGGAGTGTAGTGCCTGTGCTGGCATGTGCAGAGCATAGCCAGGACATGGTTTTGGTTAGAAGTTGTGGGTATTCAGGCACGGTAGGATTTGGATGACAGGGCCTTAGTGATGTGAGAGGAGAGGCCACAGGGAGCCCCAAGTCTGTGCTTGACTCGGGCGCCTGTGTGTCACAGCTCTGGCAACCCCAGTCGCATGTGGGATTCTCCTGGCCACAAAGGCCAGAACGTCACAAAGACCATCTTAGATCAGTGTGACAAAAGCCCCAGCCATGCTGTTGCCTCATTCCTGTGATGATGCTGCTTTCAGACTTGCCATGAGCATTTTCCCCTGCTGTGCGCCTTTCCTCGCACCCCACGTGGGCTGTACTGCCAGGTGTGCACAGGTTGTGTGAAGCTGGAGCAGATTTGAACTGTGCCCCGCCTCTGCCTCACACCAACAGATGTCCTCTCCTGCAGCGCCCAGGGACAGGACAAGCAGGGCACTTAATGACACCTAACGAGGTCTGCAGTGCCAAATGAACCGGGCGGCCCCCCTCAGAGATTCTGGAAATGGATTATCCAGTGTCTTGGGCTCGTGGCTTGCAGTGGGGCTGGGAGAAGAATGCTTTGTCTGTAATTTGCTTCACAAATTCAACCTTTCAGCGTATTTAGAATACATCTTCAGAAGTGTCCTGGGCATCACAAACCCAGTTGTGATTTTGAAGTTCATTAGTGAACTTTTCTGTGTTCTTCCTTCCCTCATCTGTGACTGATTTTATGCAAATTTCCAGGCGAATTCACAACTGAATATGCTGGGAATTCCAACTGTTGCTTGGCTTGGAGGAGTCACTTCTGTGCTTCGTGGTTTATTTCCCCCGTGCAGGTCTATGGAGGGGAATCACCTTGTTCCTCCTCCAGCAGAATCAACCTTTTTTTTTTTTCCCCCCTGTGGCTTCAATTGATCTTTGATCTAGCCAACATAAATATTTCCTCTACCAGGAAATACTAACTATATTTTTCTCTAGGAAAATAGTAAAACCGGGTGTAAAGTTGAGAGGTGCCAGTGTGTATGCATGTGCTTGTTCAGGTGTGTGTGTACCTGCAGAACGTTCCAGCAACCTGCGTGCTGTACTTAAAAGAACTGAGGCATGTTCCTGTTTGTGAAAGGAGAGAAAATTGCTTGTTTCTGTGGGGAACAGAGCGAGGGGAGAAAGGAAACAATTGCAGTGACACAGCAAAGTGATGCCTGAGATGGTGATAAATTGGAGCCTTTTGGAAACATTGAGGCACGCATGGAGCCCCTGCGTCACCAAGGCGTGCCCGGCCCAAGAGTATGCTGAGCCAATTTGTGTGTGTTTCAGGACAGAGTATCTAGGGACAAACAGACTGAAGAGCAGAGCAGATGAGGCCCAAGAGCAGGATGTGTCCTCTGCGTGGCACATGGCTCAGCGGATGCTGTGGTGTGTGCGGAGCAGCAGTAGAGCACCCAGAGCCCTGCTTCCTCAAGCCCTTGCTTTGCCTGGCCCTGCCTGGGAGCTGCAGTCACTGCTGGAACATCTGTGTTTATTTTGCATGACAAACTTGTTCCTGGGCTCTGACAAAAGGCGTGCTGGTCTGGGACTGGGGTTTGGGCTCCTCGGCAGAGCTGTGCCGTAGTGCACGGCTGGCCCTGCGCTGCTCTATAATACATATTACATTACTTCATCCATAGTTAATGACAAGCGTGCTATATTTTTAATCTTTATAGCTTTATTGTGTGCAAGTGGTTTTAATAATTGGTGCTGCAGGATGGTTACTTCCCAGAATTACCCTGCAAAATTGCTATGTTTTCAGCCTTCAGTCGCACAGGTTGTAAATTATAAACTCGGGTAGTAATAAACTTGGCTCTCTCTCACTGCTCTGTGGAGATGCCAACCTGTAACAACAACAGCAAAATATACATGCTGGCAAAAATTCTTCCCTGAAGCTATCCTCATCCTCTGTGCATGGCCTGTGGGGTAAAAGGAGGCCCTCTGGTAACCCCTGCTTATGCTTTGTGTGTGTGACCATGAGCAGGAGAATAACTGCAATGAGCCAGGGATACTGGTAAGGAGCAAAGGAGCTTGGGGGCTCCCTGAACACTCCACCTCCTCCAAGACATTCCTCGGTCTCCTACCCACATGGAGCACGAGCACTTCTGCCAGAATTGTGATAAACAAGGCATGTGGTATCCAAATGCCTCTGTTGGTGTCCTGAGCCTGCACATCCCTCAACTGGAACTGGGGCTCTGGAATGGGGCTGCACACGGCTGATGCTGGGACTGCAGCCCTGTCTCGTGTCTCCGCTTATCTCATCTGAGAGCTGAGCTTAGGGTGCTGCCCACCAGTGCAGCACACCTACTTTGAAGCCTCAGGCAAGCAGAATATTTTTATTTAAGAAAAAGAAAGAATGCAAAACTGGGTGAAGGTGTTCTGGAGGCTTCCTGTTTCAGCTGGCTTGTTCTTTTTGGCATTTCTCAGTTTTCTTTTTCTGGACACATCCCCAGCAGGGTGATGATAGTGCCTCCCCTTCCCCTGTGCACTGGGGTGGTGAGGACTGCATGCATCCCTCCCTCCTGTGCTGCCTTGGCTCCCAGTTTCCACCCTACAGAGCCAGAGGCCCAGGTGCCGAGGCAGCCCCCCACATCCCATGCACAGACAGTCCCCAGCATCCCGAGTAACGCTGTGAGCAGCAAACACACAGCGTCTCTCTGGAGGGGCAGCTCTGGGATGGCCTCAGGTAACAGCGGCTCCTTTGATCGGGCTTGTTGCCTTCAGCCTCCAGCTGCTGGCGACGTTCTACTGCCTCTGAAACCCGGTTGACCCGTGGGCAATATCCACCTGCTGCAGTCCTCGGAGCTAGGCAGAGGATGTGAGATGTGCTCTTGGAATGCCTGCAGGAGTTACTGGAATAGCTGATGATCAGCCTGCAGGAAGGTGGGAGTCTGGGGGAGACTGTCAAGGGCCAGGCAGCACTTCCAGCAACCACACAGCCTGCAGAGCTGAGCAGTCCTCAGCTGGGGAGAGGCTCGAGTCCTACCCAGCCACCTCTGCTTTAAAGCATCACAAAGATCTCAATTGAATTACTGAGTTTCTTTTATTTTAGCTTGGGATGAAACTCTGTGTCATTGTCAGTGACATTTTTAAGCCTTACATGGACGCAATTAAGTATTAATAGCTGTAGCAAGACAAGACCTAAAAATGTAATTCATAACAAATAAATTACATTATGATTTAAGCTTCTTTCCTTACCTCAGAAACACTGAAGACATGTGAGGTTCCTAATAAAATCATGTGTCTTTAAGTCCCCAGGTAATAATGGGTACAAACATTTTTCATTAGTTCCTGAGCTTTGAGATGTGAATATTTGCTTTTCACCCTTCACTCTGTGTGGTGCTGGTCAGCCTCTAATTACTGGGAAGTGACTGGCTTTGCAGGTGGCTGTGCATTTCCAGGGTACTTGTCCTCTGCAGTTATAAGTGAATTATGGAGTCTTTATTGTTTGACCAAGGTGCTTCAGCACATAACTTGTGTCTTTGGGACTTAGGCGCATGTCGAATGAAAGATTTTTCATCATTAAATGTTTGAGTATTTTCCTGTGACTTGGCTAACTCAGCACCATCCTTTTGCTGGCATTGCAGTGCCTTGTGGCCCAGCTGTCTCCTTTGGATCTCTGGTGACTCGGCACAGCCACAGCGGACCTGCCAGGTGACAACCATGAGGCACAGCAGGAGGTCAAGGCTAAGGTAGGACATGTTCCAGTCTTATTTACATGTTAAGGTCATTGAAAAACAGATTACCACTGAAGCACACAAACACACATTAACACTGACTGAAGCACACAAACAGATGCAAACATTGTGGTTCCAAGTGTGTTCGGGGACATGCACCTTTCTTCTGATGGCTGGAATGGAACAGCCATCCTGTTTGAGCAGCGTTGGACTGAAGAAATTAAGGTAAGAGGGAGGCAATTTAAAAAAAAGTAAAGCATCTTTTTTCTGCGCGCGTGCCTTTGTTGAGTCCTTTTGGGTGCTGTGATTTCCATTTTACTTTGTGTCTATTTCCAGTTATGCAGAGCACTGGTTCACTGTGAGCACTTGTCGCAACGTGTGTGATTTTTTTACTGATGGTGTCCAGTTTGTTTCAGTTAACATATGTGTGGGCAAAGATTTCATTCAAATGTGTGTTCAAGACCACCTCATTTGATAGAGGCTTTGTTTTAATCTGCCTTGTGGAAGACAATGGGGGGTGCCAGGCTGGGTAGGGAAGGTGCCTGTGCCCATGCTGCACTCAGCCAAGAGCTGCTCTGCTGAAGGCTTTGAGGGAATACTCTTCACTAATTAGTCATCCTGTCTGAAACAAATAAGATGATCACTACTTTTTGTTGAATTTTGAAATACCAGTTATGGCTATGTTTGATGGAGGGGAGAGCAAGTTCAACAGTCCTTGTTTGCCCTGCTCAAGTGTTCACTTTCACTCAAGCTGTTGGGTGTTTGAAAATCAGTGTGTTAATGCTGTGTGTGCCTCACTCCCCTGAGACCAGTTGCAGTGCCTGTTTCAACCAGTGCACAGTGTTCCTGGAACTGGAACACTTCTTTGCGACATGAGGGGTTTGGATCCTGCACCCTGTAGGCTTGTGACAGTCCTTCTAACAGTCCATATGGGTGCAGTATCTAGGAGAGGAGACCTTCCAAAATCACACCAGGGAATTGTGCAGGTAAGGCTTGAGGTACCCCGGTGTGGGGCAGGGGCACAGGCTGTTGGGCAGCTGAATGTGCTGAGCTCAGGGCAGGGCTGTGGCACATGCTGGGCTGCCTAAATCAGAAGTCATGTCTCATTTACCTTTGGCAAAGATTGTAAAGACACAGAACTGTACAAGGTCCCTCCTAAAGGAGGGTGCGTCAGCTTACCCCAAAATCAGCCGTGAGGTGAATCTGACCTCAAATACCAGGACACCACAAAGCATTGTCCTTAGAAAGTACACTTTTCCTCTGACAGAATGCAAATTAGTTAATAGTTTCCAACAACCAAAAATGTACTAAAGCATGATTTGAGCAGGAAGGAAGCTGCCAGCAGTGCTGCCACCTCTTTGACAGCTCTTCTAATCACCTTAGCTTTATCAAGAAGTGCTAAGTTGTATTTTTTTATTGATATTTAAAAATAAATTCTTATAACATCATCTCTATAAAAGGTTCATCACAGACCAAATACCACTCTAACCTTTTAAGCTTCTACAGTAAAAACTGTCGTCTTTATTTATCTAAGTTTGGGAGAAATACAAATGTTATCATAATCTCCAAGGCAAAATTTTATGGCAGTTTTCAGAACTCCTCTCTGTAAAAACTACTCAAAGCTACCAGCATAAAAGCTCCCAATAAAATTTGCTTTAGATCCTAGTTGTAAAACATGAATTTTTTCCCTGGTCTTGGAACTGCAGGTGTCCAATTGGCAACGCTGGTCGCTCCCAGATCCCCTGGCAGTGCCAGGCTCCATGTACCTGCTGGGTCAAGTGGGTGAGGAGGGGCTGCTGCCCCCTGAGCTCTGCCTTGGCTCATCCCAGCACAGCCTGTGGGTGCCTGGTGCTGTGCCTGGTGGCAAGCATGGGCACAGGAGATGTGATTAGACTGTGGCTGGAGCAATTCTGGAAGTGAGGAAAATCTTTGGGTATGCAAAGAACTGTACAATAAAAAGAAGCTGAAAAAGAACATTGCAGGCAGTAATGTAGAACACGGGAGTCTTTCCTCTGTAGCTTGGCTGTTTAAAAATTGGGGATCTGCACTTGTTTGCAAGACTGGTGGCCCTCCAGGTCTTACTTTGATTATTTCGTTTGTTATGTGCATGTACAGTGTTAGCAGCAAGTAGAAAACCCTTTATTTATACTCTTATTTACATTTAGCTGAGAAACCTAATCAGGACCTGTGTGCCATGAGGTTGGGCTGAGCTGGGCTGAGGGCACCCAGGCTGGCTGTGTTCTTGAAACGCAGTGCAGGAATAAATCTCTGCGGGCTTTAGTGGATTCCTGGCAACTTTAGACTCACCCTTTATCAGCCTAGATTAATTTGCTTTTACTGTGCAGAGTGAATTTAACCCTGCTACCCCACTCTTGATGGTTTCTGTTCAGAGACCTGAACCTGTTCTTCTGACTGCAATTAGGAGAAAATCTAACATAGTACTAAGCTGCTGCTGGTAAAGGAGAGCAGAGACAATTCCCAGATGTGAAATAAAAAGCGCAGCTGCCTTCTTTGGGGTGCACGCGTCAAAGCATCCCAGAAATGTCATGATAAGCATGAACAACTTGATGCAAAACTGTGCTTGGATGCAAGTATTTTTCTGAGGCAAAGATACTAGTATGTTGATTCCTAAACCTGCTTTTTTCAGGGACTGCAGGAGGCTGGAGGTGGTCCAGAAAGCCTCCACCTGGTGGCCCTCATGTTGTGTTTGCAGACCTTGGCCTTGCTTGTCGTTCCAAGCACCTGCCGCATGCTCCGACTATTCTATAGCTGGGAAACATTAAGTGGTTGCTGGTCTCAGCTGATGGTCCTTGTGAGGAGAGTGGGAAGCCCACAGCCCCATCTTTTGGGAAGTTTACTTCCCATGGTGCTTCCTAAGGGTTTTTTCCTCATGACTCTGTGTGCTCTTCTGCAGAGACGTTCTTGGGAGCTCTAGGACTGCCAGGAAGGGGCAGTCAGGGAAATCAGGTAGATCCAATAGATGCATAACATGTATAATAAAAGCTATGATTAATGACAGGGCTCTTCTGCTTATCTTCAAGTAGAGTTAGATTACAAATTTGCCTTCCCAGTTGTGTGTGATGTCAGGAATTGGTTCTGAGAGCATTCTCAAGTTGGCTGTTAGAGCTGTGTTCCTATCTCCCTGCCTTTGCTCAATTGGATAGGTTGCTGGGTACTTCCTGTCTGCTGGGTCTGTGATTACTGGTTAACTCTGCTTTGTGGGCACTGTCTGACACAGGAACTTCTTGCCAGTGCCCATCCTGAGTTACCAGTTAGCTTAGGGCTGTTGGGTCTTTGCTGTGTCCTAGCTAAAAAATGTGTATGTTGGTGAGAAAGGTTCAGAGAAAGGGTGTTTTTTCTCATCTGAAGGATACTGATACAAACTGATACCTTCTTTGGCTGCATAGGCAAAATCAGACAACAGCCGCCAGCTCTTCTTTGCCTCCCTTCTTCCTGACAGCCCTGAGAGAGCCTGAAGCATAGAGTATCCCCTGAGTCCTAAATGGCCTTTAACAGCCATGTCCTCATGAAGCCATGTCCTGACAAAGTTAAAAATCTGTACTAAATTAATGAGACTGTTCCTTGTAGTGGCAACCGACCATAGACTCCCTCTTATGGCACCTTTTAATTATTGATACTAATGATAGAGGTTTTGGGTCACTGCTTTTGGAAAGGAGCAAACCAGGAAACTTGTTTCTCCTAGAAACAGGCATTTCAAGCTCCGGAGGCACAGGCTCAGAGGGCACAGGAGACACAGGGATCTTTGGCCGGTGCAGTCTGGGGACCCAGGGCTGTGCTGACTCTGTGTTTTGTTGATAAACAGAGCCTGTGCCTTTCTACCTATTCCCTGTGCCTTTGTACCTATTCCCTGTATTCATTCTCTGTGCCTTTGTACCTATTACTGCTCATGAGTTCCAAAGGCATTTTATTTTCCTTCAGTTTTGGCATGGGATCAGAGGGTGGCTCTCTGCCTCTGATCGAAGTAAAATAGTCATGATTTGAGGTAGGTGCTGTTCACATGGTTCATTGCTCCTGGCAAAACAAATGTTAGTCTTAAAATACGGGCATTAATATTTCGATGAAGTATTGAAGCCACCTGGCTTTTGGGCAGAGCTAGGCTGCTGAGTGAGGCGCCTGGTAGCTCACAGACCCAGACAAGGAGGCCCAGTGATAGCAAGTGAGACTCCACGGCAGCATTCCTAGCCTGAAAGGTGCAACTGCAGGTGGATTGTCACCACCCTGTATGTCCTGTTCAGCTGCTGCTCAAGGGAGAGTGGCAAGGTCCCAGCCCCAAGTGCTCCTGGACAGAAACAGGCCTTTAATGGTTTTGATTTCTCTTGTGAAAATAAGTGTATTTGTAGCAGAGTGTGAGGTGGTTGACTCTTGTGGGCATTTATTCTCACAAGATTAGAGAAAGGAAGGAAGAAGCTGCTGGCAGTCTGTGCTTGCACTGAGTAGAGGTTTCTGTGTGAGACTTCTGCAGCTATTGATGGCCTGAGCCATCAGTATCTCTGCCTTTCACAGGGGTGTCAGGCACCTTTTGTGAAAGCTTGACAGCATCATCAATACTGGCATTAGAGCTCCTTGTGCAGCCTATGAGGATAGGATGGGTGTGATGGATATGGAGCCGTATGAGAAACTGGGTGAGGTCATTGCCTTTTTTTCCCTGGCTTTCAGAGAGGCCATGGTTGCTTCCCTGAGTTCTCACACAGGGACATGAATTGATTGGTGCTGCTGCGAGTCAGTTGGCAGTATGAGTCAGGAACCCCCAGGGGCTCTGCCAGGTGGATGGTTCAGGGTGGGTCCAGACAGAGCTCTGGGACTGCTGGGCTCTCAGAGTTTGGATGCAGGGAACCACTCTGAAGGTTGTCTCTGGGGATAGACACTCTGTGTCTATGTGCTCTGTGAGGTAGAATTGTCTGACAAATTGTAGTGCCCACACAGGGCACTACAGAAATTGGATTGTTCTGCCTGTTCTCTCATCTTCAATTTAATTTCCCTTTGCTGCTGCTGCCTCTGGCTGTGGGAACAGAAAAGGATCTTTCCCCAGATGTCTTCCAGTTGGCACCTGGAACTCATGCAGTTTATCCGGATCCTCATACCGCCCTCAGAGCCTGGCTGGAGCCTGAGGAGAGAGGTTGTGTGGCTGCTAGTTGAGGGGCTGCACTTGTGGGGCAGTGAGAATGGGGTGAGCAACCATATTGCAACTCACAGAGTCTCTGTGGCTCCCTCACTGCTCCAGCTGGTAAGTAATCTGCACCAGACTTGTTTCCTGGCACCAACCAGCTTCCTTGATGCCAGCTCCAATGTGTAGACTGGCACATTGCAGGAACAGGGAATGTATGTGTGGGGCAAAAGAAGTGGAAACAGTCCTGGCTCCATCACCTCTGCTCTGACCTTCCCTGGCCCCTGACAGCCCTGGCTTCATAGGGTGGAAAAATATCCAGCACAAGACATCCCTCTTTCCTCCTGGTTTATGCCATTTCCTCCTATTTTCTTTACTGATGATGCTTATGAGCACAGAATTCCACCATGTCCCAGGTTAAATGCAAATTATTCCCATTCTGCCAAGGACGGTTCATACCAGAAGCGGCAAGTCGCTTCCACTGATCTGTCTGCGAAATACCCGCCAAAGCACCTCCAGCTGGGAAGTGCCAGTTTTGGTTAGATTTGGCTGTGTTCCTCACAAGCTGGTGGAGGTGCAGTAGCGTGTGCAGCTGCCGGAGCCAAGGCTGCCACAGGGACTTGATGTGGGAGTGAATTCCCATGCTTGTTTTACAGTAAAGGCCTGGCTGCTCTATGTGTGAAAGCTCCACAGGATTTCTCTTGAGTGTGTTTTCAGCAGCTCACATATGTTAAAGTGCTCGGGCCGTCCTGCAGCAGGATGGCGAGCTTGAGGGACATGGCCTTTTGGAAGATATTTCCACAAGATTTTTTACAAACACACTCTTTCCAAATGTGCCATTGTTGACCTGAGGCGCGGGATAGGCAGCAGCTGCAAGGACGGCGTTAGAGTGGGATGTTCCCACTGCACCAGAGCCGGGCTGTCTGCCACAGAGAGGAGGTGGGATGCTGCCTTATCATATTAACTGTGGGACCTTCTACCTGGAGATGAAAGAACAAAAGCCTGGGCAGACAGTTAATTATAGCTTCAGCTTCACAAGCAGAGTTAATGAGTTTTAACGTGCCTCAATTAATAACTAATTGGGTTTTGCGCCTCGGCTGTGAGTGGAACTGGAGGAGTGTCCAGGAAAAAAATGGTCTAAAGATGAGAGATTTTAATTGAAATACTGTAGGATTCTTGTACAGGGGAATGGTTCCTGGTGTTATTGTACACTTTGAATGCAGAGGGAAATGGAAGGGGGAAGTTGTTTCCAAGAGAAAACAAGTGGCTGCGTTACAGTGCCAACAAGATGAGGCATTATTGTGTCACCTGTAGTGTGCAGTTTGGAGAGTCCTCTGTAATAATGCCTGCTGGCGTTATTGTGCCACAGAGAAGTGGGTCCTGCAGGCACCCCAGGATGTTCTACCTCAGAGTTCCAGGAGTCAGAGAATTTAGGTAGGAAGAAATGATAAGTAACATAAATTTTTTTATATTTTAGGCTGGAATGTGCCTGGTAGTGCCATTGGTGTAATAAGGTATTTTATGTCTATTTCTGTGGAAAGAGGATTATTTTTTAAGCCTACAGTTAGGAGAATGTCCAGTGTTTTTTTGTGACTAGCATTAATTCAGGCTCTGGTGGGCTAAAGGAAATGACCAGAGGTAAAGGTAGCAAAGGTTAAATTGTGTTTGCAGTAGTTTAAAAGAGCGACAAATCATGGAGAGTGCAGAAATAGAGGAACACTCTGCATCTCAAGCAGCAGAAAATTGTCGTCTTTTGAATTTGATGCTCTGAGTGTGAAGGAAGAAAGGAAAATATATCTATATGCCATTTCCTCCTTCAGTACCGTTTCCAGGGAATATTTATCAGCAGCCTCAGCCACCAGGCAGGAAAACATCCAGAAGCCGAAGTGCAGATTTAGTTTGTTTTGTTTTACTCTTTCATTTTTCTGGCTGTATTCAAACCCCCTCAGAGAGAATGTAGAGTAATAAGAAAAAGAAAAGAAATTAATTTATTCAATGCAACATTGTCAGGCACTGACCCTCCACCGATGACTATTTACGCTGGGCTGCTCATCATGCCCTTCACAACTGCTGCACAATAAATAAGAAAAGATTAAAACCTTAAACCTGGAAAACTTAGGAAAAAAATATTAGGAAATTTTATTTCGGATTATAAAAATCCGTGAATGATTTACTTTAAGGGACAATTTCATTGCTGCCATGTGCAGGAACTAATGATCACGGAGGGCTCCGGATTGGTGAGGAGGCTGCTTGGGAAACATAGTCATGGGTAGGTGATAAAGTCACCTTGCTCCCGCGCTGCCTCGCTGTCACCGCAGTGGCTTTCACCATTTGTTACAAGAAAATGATGGTCCATGTACATATTTATATGTGGATGGCAATAACATTGGCAATAACCCTCCCCAAGCCAGCCACCTTGTTTTAGGGAGCCCGGCTCGCTTCCCAGTGCCAGCAGCCCTCGCCCTGCCTGCAGGGAGGTCAATGGAGCTTGGGTGATGGACGTTTGCCATGGTAACTATTCTTTGTCATTAAAGATGTAGTTTAAACTGGGAGCAGGTGCCAAGTGTGCCAGGCTCCCCCCAGGTGCTTCCGTGGCACCCCCTTAGTGAGGAGATGGGTCCGTAAGAGCCTTCTAGTCTGCTCCGGAGAACAGCGTGTGTCTCCAGGTATTTGGATGGCTGGAGTGTGCCTGGCTGGGCATTAATCCTCATGTGCAAGTGGGTTTGTGCTGGCCGTGGAGAAAGGCTGCTGGATGCAGCAGTGGTTCATTGCTTGAGTTTGTGTCTTTGAACACCCACACGCACTGTGCAATTAGCACATTCATGTCCAGGCTATTGCTGGGCAAAGCTGTCAAATGGATCAGCAATTGATGGTGCCAAAGCTTAGGAAAAATGCAACTAAAAGCTAAAGACAGTATAGGGTACAGAAAGCAACTGGCTATACTTTGGGGCATAGAGGGAGACAATTGTGCTGGTGAATGGAGGCACCTGGGAGGTTTAGTTAAGCCCCGTTTAGAAAACTTCTCTGTGTCCCAGCCCTCTGCCTTGTCCACGTCTTGCTGCATTTATTCAGTCTAGCATATACTAATTCTCATTCTTTGCTCCAAATTCAGTATTTGCCATTTTTGTGTCTTGATTTCAGGCACTTGCCATGTTTTACCCCAGACTCTCTGCGTCTGATGGTGAAGTTCCCTGGTTTTGGTGACTTTATCGGAGTGTGCGGTTCTGGCTATGCTTCCTTCTTGCCTTTCCTCTAGGCCTCATGCTGAGAAGGCTGCTGAAACCTTTCAGGTTCTTCACTACCACCTTCTGTTTAAAAATAAAATCAGTGTGAAATGGTAGCAAAGAGGTTATGAACTTGATGCTACTGTGATAAGCAAGTTCCTTCCATGGGGTGAGGTGTCACAAGATGGAGGTGTTGGGAGACAGTCCTGGTAGCCCACAGGCTGTGGTGCAGCCCAGTTCCACCTTCCTCCCACCTTCCAAAGCGCATGCAGGCTGGGCAGCATTTTGGCACCTGCCTGTGGTTGTACAGAAGGGGCTGGGAGCGGAGCCTGCCAAGTCCTGGGCCCTGGAGGAGCTGCCAGCCTGAGTCCCACAGGTCACCAGCCATGCATGCACGGCGCCTGCTCCCTGTGCGTGTCCAGCTCCATGCTTCGCAGCCCAGCTCCTGGCTGGCGTCCCTGCTCCGCGTGCCTCCTCCTGAGGGGGCTGCGGCCAGAGGACAGCGGCAAGGTCACAGCTGCTGCGGGTTTGTCAGGCAGGGTGCGTGAGGGGACTGCGCTGGCTCGGCTCTCCGGAGCCGTGGGAGCCTGTGCGACGGAGGTGTCACGGCGTGCTGCCTCCTGAGCCCAGAGTGGCAGCATTTGCACTCGCAGGGGTGTCAAGTGCCGCTCGAGAACCTGTGATTTTCTGTGTGGCTCTGGCTGGTGCTCCTCACACCCCGGAGGTGACTGGGCCATGGGGAGGGCGGGCAGGGGTGATGGGCACAGCCCAGGGGAGCTTGGCTGTCCCACGGAGGGAGCTGGAGCAGTGCACCGTGGCCACTGTGCTTGTTACTGGAGCCTGCCGGTGCCCTTGATTCCAGGGCCAGATCAGCACGGGCACGTTCCTTTTGGGAAGAACACACAGATTCTGGGCTGAGGCACAGGGCTAAAGGCGTCCCGAAGCAGCCATGGTCAGGCATGACTGCCCTAGGAGATGCTGCTCCTTGTCTTAAAATGAGTAAAGTAGTGGGGGAGACCCCTCCCTCAGCCTGCTGGCCACACACAAATTGCATACAGAAGGTTTTGGATTTCAGTTGAGAACTGTTTGTGGCACGGCTTGTGTTTCTACTGGTCTTAATGAATCAGTGCTGATTTATCGCTGTTAAATGTTTGTTTCTCATTTGGAAGTTGGATATGAGTGAGGATTTAAGACCAGCATTCCGTGTTTTCTCGAAGCAAGGCTTCACATCTGCATTCACAGGCAGTAAACATGTAAGGTCCTTTCATGTGGCCAAATGCAAATGGCATTCAGAGCCAAACCAATATGCAGTGTATTTTTGTCCACATTTCCTCTGCTTCACTTAACGCCTGCCAAGCATTTCAGGAGAGGCCCTTGGTCAGATCAAACAATTCCTCGTGGGCCACCAAGCATCCTTTCCTGTCAGTTGCTGGCCAAACCCTCCATCCAGTGCTGCCTTCCCCACAGCCCCCCACCCAAACCACTCACCCTTGGTTACCTGCAGAGCTGGCAGCTGAATGCACTGTGTCCCTGTCAGCATAGGGAGGTTCTGTGCTTCTGTCCTTCCTTTAAAGCCACTCTTTCTCACCTGCACTGGTGGCTTTGCCTCACAGTCCCTGGCTGAGTGAGCTGCTGCAGGTAGGGGCACCTTCCACTAGAAGGTGTGTCCCACCACTCTGGTGGAGAAACTCTCACTGGCACTTACTGTAACCATGTCTGATACTCCCATAACTCAGTCTGATCCTGTGGGGATATAAGCTGTATTTGACATTAAGGGGAGTGAAATGGATTTCCATTCACCCATACAGACACTTGCAGCACTTTAGCTGGCTCAGTTTCCAAAGTAGTTTTAGGGCATGGCATCTCAGGCACAGCTGGAGGACATAGGAAAAAGAGGGGAGCTAGGGTGGCTGAGGAGCCCAGAGGTGACAGCCCATGAAGGGGATGGTGCAGGTACCTGGATGCCCTGTCCAGCATAGCTGACAGGTGCTTATCAGAGCCCAGCTTTCCTGAGAGCAACTTAGGGCTGTTCCTGCACCCTGGGGTGAGCCAGCACACTCTGGCTCTAAGTGCAGCAAATGGGAATATTCTGCCTAAAGCAGTTTAAGTTCTTCATGTTGTTATTGCTCTGATACTGTGCAGAGATTTACAAGGTACTCTGAGGTGGTGATTGAATCTATCTGTGCTTCAGGACCTAATCATGTAAGCAGGAATTAAAAAGGTGATTTTTAAGAGGAATGCCAACACCCCAGCATTTGCCACAGTTGTCGGAGATTCTACCAAAGCCCACAGCAGAGCTGCGTCTATTTCATTTATTTTGATATCCATGTCTACTTAGGGAAGGAAATGAGTTAGATAAAATATTTATAAAAGAGCAACTGGAGAAAAGATGTGCAAGTTCCCCACCCCAAGAAAGATAATGCATTGGATGTGACAAGAGTTCCTGGGGTAGTCCATGTTTTTACTCCCCTGTCTCATTCCTGCTCTGTACAGAAAGAATATTTCCTGCGTATATGTCAGGAGAGTGACAAGCCAAAAATGGCATCAGTGCCTGGGGAGAGAGAGAGAGGGGACTGGTCAACCCTTCCCAGCATGGCGAATCCCAGTGAATGGGATTGGGTTAAAGACAAGAAGCACATTGTGTACCTGCTAGGAGGAGGCAGGGCTTTAGTGTGCATTGATGAATACCCCAGGGCAGAACAGTTTGTAACCCATGCGGAAGGCACTGCCCTTGCTGCTTCCGTTTGCTCTCTGGTGTAAAGTGAGTGGGTGACTTGGAGCCCACAGAAGACCAGATGTGGGATTCCCCTGTGGGTCACTCAAATGTGATCTTGTTTCTATCCAGTTTTGGTGGGAATTTCCTTGTAGAATCAGAGCTGCGGTTTGAGGTCAGAGCTCTGCTTCAATTCGTGTCCATGTTGTTGGCTTTCCCAGAGCAGCTCTCCTTCCACAGCCCCTTGGAAAGGAGAGAGCCTGAGCTTTGCTGTCTTGCCAGGGCCAGAGAACACATGGGATGACTGCCAAAGCCAAACACGTGTCATTATCCCCTCTCCCAGCACATCCCATCCATCCTACTGCCCCTGGAACAGAAGGAGATGGGAGTGGGGAGCAACAGAGCATGAACCCCTCTCTAGGAGCCCCCCATACCCATGACAGAAGCTTTTGACACGTGGGCTATACCACTGCCATGTTGTCCCTTCTCACAGAGCAGATCCCCAGTCCTGCTGCCACTGCTGCCTCTTGGGAAGGGGGAGCTTTTTTTGGATCTTGGAGCTAGGAATTCCCTTTGTTGAGGTGCTCTTGACTTCCAGTTCAAAACGCTTGAGAGCACATTTCCCGTTGCCATTTCTCAGCATCTTGGCACCAGTTTTATTAGCACTAGTTTTAAGAGCAGCAACTTTCATATAGGTATGAGTTAGATTTGGGTTTTGCTCAAGGCTATAGGGAGATATCCCATTCCTTCCTGTCATTCCATGTATACTTTGAAGAGCTGTGCTAATTGTTCCCTTTGAGGAGTCAAACCCCTGAACTTCTGAACCACCGCTTCCCTGCCGTTGTGCCAAAAGCACTGCCAGATCCATGCCTCCTAAGCTTTCCTGGCCACAGATTGCTAAAGCAGGTGCTCATGTTCCGTGGTAAGTCATTCAGGCATACAAAGCCCTAAAATGTGGGCGTGGAGGCCAGTTTCTGGGTGCAAGTTAGAGGTGACCCTGGGTGTCCTAACTGCTGCATAACCCCATGGGGAGTGTAGCCACTGCCTGGCTCTCCAGGTGATCCCAGGGCTGGCTCCAAGCTTGTGGCTACAGCTCAGTACAAGCTTGGAGTCAAACTATAAGTCCAGCAAACTGGAGGAGTTCCAGATGAGGTCCCTGCTTGTCCATAATGTTGTTTCAGCTTTTCTCTTGCTCCACACGCTCTTAAGCTGGAGCCAAAACCCAGGAGCAAAGGAGAAAGGTGTTTGTGTCCCATAGGAGGGGGTCTGAGCAGCCCCAAAAAGCAGAGTTGCCATGTTGTCTCAGTGCTGTGCTGGCAGCCGCTGCTGGGCTCTGCAGAGGGTTTTCACAAGGTCCCTGCATATGGCACTGACTCACTGCAACCACAGCCCCTGGAGCATGAACAGCTGGAGCAATTTCCAGCCCAGAGTTTTCCAAATTATGAATGTTCGTGAAAGGAAAAACGATACTGAAGGTTTTTAAGGATTTGGCTTTGTAAAAGGCATCTGGGTTGGAGGTTTGTGTTACCTCAAAAACATCTGTATGTTTTGTGTGCTGGTATTTCATCACGTCACCTGGCTCTGTGTTTGGATTTCTCTCCTATATGCCTTCACTCTTGTCCCTTTTTACTGAGCCTTCAGCTTTCCAGAAGGAAAAACAGTTTGTAGCCTTTGCAAGCACCCTTAAATGTCCCCCAGCTGCTCCGTTCTCTTTTGGCTCTGCTTTAAGGATGTTTTGGAGGAGCTAGGAGATGGGATCTTGTAGGAGTTACAGGCAGATAAGCTCTGTGCAGAGAAGCCCTTTTCCACAGAGGTAGAAAAGGGCAGCTTCCCAGCCTGGAGGTGGGAGGAAACAAGTCCCAACTTTTCAGCAAGGTCCTAAAAAAAAATCCCAAGAAACTTCCATCAAACCAGTGACACTGGCTTTTCTTTCATGCCTGTTTCTAAGAATGATCAAGTGCCATAGGAAACAGTTCTTTGTAAGGCGGGCTTTGGTTATGTAATGGGATTCTCTGGGCCGAGCACATCTCCGGCCGTGACGTCACCTCTGTGGTCTCACCACTGGTGACATGCAGGAATTCCTCGTCATTGACTGCAGCCATAATCCACTATGTGCCAGCCAAAATCCCAGCTTGGCAGTAACTCCCTGTTTTCCCTCATGGAGGGCTGAGGATGGCAGGAACCAAACGTGCTGCGTTTGGTTTAGGGAGCTGATCATTAACAGAGCTCAGCTCTGGTGATTAACACAGTGCAGTGCTGGTGCGGGGCCTGTTACAAATAAAAGGTCTTTGCGGTTATAATGAGATACTCATGCATGGCAGCTCTGGGTATAAACTCAGCTGTTACTGGGTGCTTAGCTATGGGAAATGGAGCAAAACAGGGCTGAACTCATTGCGTCCCACCTCAGCTGCATCTCACAAATAACAGCCTTGAACACCCTCGTCAGCAAGTCTGTTTCCTGTGGCTGCCTGCTGGTGGCAGTTTCCAGGCCAGGTGTCCTCTGCACAGACAGGTGAGCCAGGCATGACACAGCACAGTGGGGAACAGTTGTTAAGTATTCATATAACCTGTTTATGGGAATGCTGTCGGTGACAAGGCCATGAGAGGTATCTGATACTTTTTGTCCCTGCCAGGGGAGGGCAGCTCTGTGAGGGGAGGCTGTCATGTGCTGGAGATGGGAAAACTGAGGCATCATGTGACCAAAGCTGTTGTATGTTCTGCAACAGAGTTTGGAGCCCCCAGGAAGCCTTGGCAGGGGAAGAGGAAGGCTGGATAGTACCTGCTGATGTTCCCCCCAGCCTCACAGTATGCCTAGTGGGAAATGGGGGGCTGAAGGCCAGTGCTCATGTAAGAGAGACCAGACAAGGGAGGGTGACAGCCTTTTGGCTATGTCCCTTATGTCTGCAAGTGACATCCCTCAGACCTCTCTGACTCAGAGACTTGCAGCTTCTTCTGGTGTCTGTACAGACGTTTCCGATGTTTTCTTGGGGTTCAGGGTGGATGTGAGGCACAGGAAGTTAATTTTCCAGCTGAATTTACAGCACAGAGCCTGAAATCTTCCACACCATTTTCCTGCTTGAGTCCCTTGCAGGCTGAAGAGCCCTCCCTGAAAGGCTGGAAACTTTGGCACTGCTTCTGTTAGATAGAGCTAGAGGTTTGCTGCTGATAATCTTGCCACAAATTCAGAATTAATCACAGCATAATGGAATCTGGTAGCACTGGTTGTTAATTCTCTATTGAGTCTGCATTCCTGTGTTTGTTCTCATTTGTTCTGATGAGGGCCATTGTCTCTAATATTGCTGCATAAAGGGTAAGAAATAAATCAGCGGTGTTTAGCTTTCCTAACCATCTGCTCTGGCTTCCATCCCAAACTCAGTTTTTAAGTTGGGCACAGTTTGTGTGATTTTGCCTTGTGACAGAGACTGTCTCTTGGGAGAGGAGGAAAAAGTGACTCCTGATCTCACCCCGGGGATCGATCATTCCAGGGATACTGCTTGAACTCACCAGGTTTTTGTTGTCATGCCTGTGAGTAGGCTGAGCTTTGGCAAAGGTGCCAAAAGGAACTTTTTTCTCTCTGGAATAATGGGATTAATGCTTTTAACAGCAGTGTGTTACTTAGAGATGTAAAGCACTTGGTTTGGCCATGGAGTTTGTGTGCTTCGGTAGCATTCGGTCCCAACAAGGTCAGTCTCCAGCCTGTATACACTGATGCACCCCTTAAGTTGTTACTGAACCTTCCTGTGGAGTGCAGCCAGTTGGTTTTAAGAGGTGTCGTTAATGCAGTGAAATTCAGGGCATTTGGGAGCTGCTGCATCGTCACAGATGGGACATACATCTTGTAAACTATAAATTTTTAAAAATTATTTAGCATCTCCATTGCTGTGTGGGCCATGTGGCAGTGAGCATGGGATAATTCCACAGCTTTCATTAGAGCACACATCAAACATTTAAAGTCCACGGGTGGTGTTTTCAGGAACTATTATAATAATTAGGAAAGGAGAATGGGTTTAGTAAGAGTTGTAAGCAGTGATCAGCAGCCAGACCCCGTCCCTCCCCGCAGACCTATCTGCACAGCATATCTGGGCACATGAAACAGGGAAGAGCGTGTTCCATCCCACCTGCCCTGACTCTGAAGGAAGGTTTTTGGGGTCTGGGGTCATTCTGGCACACAGCAGGGACAAACTTCAGGAGAAGAATCTGTAAAATAGACAGAAAAGCCCAGCCATACCCTTCCAGTAGACACTTCTGCTCAGTCCCTTGGCAGCTGTCACTGGGTGCTCAGGGCTCACAGGCACAGAGCCCTGCGGGCCCTGGGCTGTGCTGGGCGGGCACAAAGGGATGTCTCCACCAGCGAGGACCCAGGGCCGGATCTGGTAGCCAGTGGGATGCAGCATGGCCTCATCCTTCTCAGGGACCTGGACATAGGGTGCCTGAGCCAGGTTCTTGGCATCAGATGCTGCTGCCCCTCTGGAGCCTAACAGATAGAGGTCTGCAGTTTTTTGGTGCATTTCAGCTGTCCAGATGAGACATGAGAGGTAATATCATGAACGCTTACTTGAAAGTCATAATGGGCACTGTAATGTACTTAATTGTGCCGAGCAGTGTAATTCCTTGGAGCAGCTCCTTGCAATGGGGTGTGTTGTGGTCTGGAGGGAAGCTCCAACAGCTGGAAATGCAGTCAGGCTATGTTGATCATGAGCATCTTCTAAGGTCATGGGAAGTCCCAAATTACACCCAGGGGAGGAATATTCTGAATTTTGATATTCCATGCACAGCAGCCACAGTCAGGATTGCTTCCTGTCCCCATGGGGCAGTTTGGGGTGCTTGTGCTCAGCCACTATGGTCCCCATTCCCTGGTGCTCTCCACAGACCTTTGGAATTCCCTGGTGACAAGCAGCGGCTTTGTTCAAGGTAACGGAGGTCCTTGTGTAAGATACTGTGGAGGGAAAGGACGGTTCCAGTGCACTAGTGAAGAAGCTGTTGAATTATTAGCTGCTTGCTGCAGGTGTATTGTGTGTCCTGCCAGATGTTAAATGGGCAATGCTCAAGTCAGCAGATCTGTTAAATCATTCCGTGTTCCACGTGAGTTCAGGCTCTTGAGAAAGCAGCCAAGGTGCAGGCCTGGCAGCCATAGGCTGGCTTTGAGCACTTCTAGGCTGGATAGTCCCCACCTAGGAAAGGCCCTGGTTCAAGTGCTGCTTCCAGCTGAGCTGTCCTTTCCCTACCTGAGCACACTCTTTCCTGGGCCAGAGACACAGAAACACAGCTGTGGTGACCTGCCAGTCACCCGGCCACCTTCCAGACAGGCCACCAGCCAGGTCTCAGCAAGGAGCTCTGCCAGAGCCCCAGTGGCTGTCACTGTGCTCTGCCACACCCCGAGGCACACTTCCAGGCAGGGGTCACCATGGGCTGGGGAGAAGGCACCCCCTCTTTGGCTTTGAGCTGAGGGCTCCTCACTGGGCATGGCAGCCAGGCTCCGGATCCAAGTAAGCAGTATGGTCTCACCTGCCCCATGGGGGCAGACACCCATGGCTGGGGTCCCCTCCGTGTGTGCCCCCACAGCCAGCCCGGCTATCCAGCCTGGCATGGGGCAGCTCTTGTCCACTGACCTAAATT
The DNA here is from genome assembly GCA_013397155.1 of Irena cyanogastra. Classification (NCBI taxonomy): domain Eukaryota; kingdom Metazoa; phylum Chordata; class Aves; order Passeriformes; family Irenidae; genus Irena; species Irena cyanogastra. Next base: position 216,541 of record VWZV01008063.1, on the reverse strand, counting down.
GAGCCTGGGCAAAGAGAGCAAGCAGCTGCCCCACTGCTGCTGCTCTGTTTTCAGCACGGCTCGAGCCTCCCTAATCCCCTCGGATTTTGTATCTACCAAAACAGCTTGGGCCCATCAGTAAATTGCAGTGGCATATGGTCCAGGTTTATGAGTAATCTGGCACATGCTGAAGGCAAGGAGGACGTCATCCTTCAGCAAATACAGAAAATATTGGGAGGGAGGTTATGACTGTATTTAATATAGTTGATGAGAAAGCTGTGAGAAATGTTTACCTTTGAAGCCAGTCCTGTTTCAACTTCAGCTGCTGGGAGAAGCTGCTGTGTAACAGAAAACAAATAGAAGTAACAGGATGTCTCAGGCATGCAAAGGTTTTGTCACTTAAACTGATCCCATGGGGGTGTGTGGAGTTGGAGGGGAAAGCAGGCAGCTGGTGCCACTAGCCACCCTGTATACAACCAGTGCCACATCAGCCACTTGGAATAGTCCTCATCACCTCCCTACAGGTGAAGTTCCTTTGGCTGGTGCATGTCAGAGGCACAGCTTCGTCCCTGAAGAGAAGAGGGAAGTGCAGTTTTAGCAGCTCTGGGAGGAGGAGCCTGATCATGGACACCTTGGTGGGCCTGACGTTGTTGTAGTGGCAGTGGATTTCCCAGCATGGTTTCCAGATGTTCTCTGAGGACACAAGAATCACCTTCCAGTGTCAATATACTCAGCATTGGCTTCATCAGGGCAATTCACCGGAGGAATGTCCGGGTCCTGGTCAAGGAACCGTCTGTGCAGTCCTGTCCTGGCAGGGAGATGAAGCTGTGAATGTTTTGAGCTGCACCAGCCAGCATGACAGCCCTTCTCTAAGGGCTGGGGGCATCCCAGGGCTTAGCTGACATCCCCCAGAGACACCTGTGTCAGAACTGGGACATCTCTGGCAGCAGGAGGACATGGATATTGGAAGGGACTGTGTTGGGTACAATGCTGCCGCAGCACTGCGAGAGCTTTTCCTTGGCCCCTGATTGCTCTCTGTGGCTCAGACCAGCGATGCTGCTTTTCCCTCTAGCTGAGATGAGAGCTAACAGTTTCTCTTCTCTCCTCCCCACTCAGCTGCTGTGGGCTCTGGAGCCCCATTCTGCTGCAGGCTTGAATTTCCTTCCACTCTTCCCAAAATCCATGTTTCCTCAGTGTGTTTGGAAGCCCAGCTAGAGGAACCTCACTCTCTCACAGCCTCCCTTACACTGTGTAATGCTTTGGCAACACTAAATGGTTTTTTTGGTTGCGTAGACATGGCTGTGGCTGTGACATTCAAGGGGGGGGGGGGGGGGGGTCATCTCCAAGAGGAGGTGCACATGTCCTGTCCTGTGGCCTGGTCGGCAGCATGGAGAAGGCTCTGAATGCCACTCTTCTCTTGCTGCCAAGAGAAGCACCTCAAACTTCAAGGAAGGTTTTTCCTCTTTTATGCAAGAAAAGGCCTCAAACAGCTCACAAATAACTTAAACCTTGGCTTTTAAAATTTTAAACAGAGCCTTTGGGACCGTATTTGTTCAAATCTTGCATATCTTGGTGGCTCAGATTTTTAGTCCTTTGCTGCAAGCTTTGAAGCAACACTGTGCAGTTTAAAAGGAGCTTTGCTTTTTAAGTGGGAACTGATGTTTTAAGGCTGGGAATTGTGTGTTTTCTGTCTTTGTTTTGCATAGTCCAGTTTTGCATTCTGGAAACTAAAGATAGTATCTCATGTAAAAGGGTGGGATGCAGATGTGATCTCAGCAGCAAGATGGAGTAGGGTGCATTGTTCCAGTGGGCGTGGTGTCTTCTGTGGGACTGTGCTGAGACATTCTGCCACTGCTTAGGCAAGTTGCTGGAGCCAGGAGCTGAAGTTTGCTGCAGTCCTTGGAAATTGAAGGGTGTCTGCTCACAGTTCTGATTTTAAGTGTGTGTTGACAGGATGTTCACGTGCGCCCTTGCTTTGCTGCTGGTGGCACGTGTGTGCTTGGATGGATCAGGGACAAGTCCCCCTCGCCCCCCTCCAGGTCGCCCTGGTACAGCAACAGCCCTTGTTGCCCCTGCTCTGCTCAGTGCCAGGGACAAGGGCATCTCAGGATCCCATATCAGTCCATGCCGAGCTGCATGCCATGCCTGGAAAACAGGCCCCACAGTGTCCCCTCATGCTGCTACTGTCATGAGGGAGGGCACAGCTCGCAAGAGGGACTTGCTGGGATTTTTCAAAGCAGTTTGGGGAAGGGCTGAGCCCCAGGTTAGTAGCAGAGCTGTGGTCTCTAGTTGTCCCTGCAATTCTCCTCTGCTTTCCTGTGGGGGGACACCACCAGGTGATCTTTCCAGCTGTGATGGCAGGACATCACGTCAGGTGTTTCCTCTTCAAGATGTGGCAGTGAGTGTGGTGACTCAGAGTCTGCATTTGTAGCCATGCTCAGGCGGTGTCCTGGTGTCTGTCTGCTGCTGCAGGACATGCGCTAGGCCCTGAGATCCGAAGGAGTTAAACTGCTTCCAAATAGGCCTCTTCATGCTAATAAAGTACCTTGGAGCTGGTCCAGCAGGCAGACACCTGGGTATTATCCAAGCATACGACACCCCTAGAGAACCAGAGCCTTGATGAGCTTTGTACACTCTCAGAAATCTTGGAGAAGAAAGGAGGCTTTCCATAGAAAATGGATTTTCAGGGCCAGCTGAAGGACATGACGTTCAAGATCATTGCTTTAAAATAATTTCAGCTGCAGTTAATGTGAAACAAAGAAGAAAAGAAAACCCAAGACAGTGAAAGGATAATTAATTCTGAGTTGGAGCTGCAGTTTGGAAGGGCTGTATTGTGAAGTGACCCTTTTCCAAATGATACCTGCACTGGCTCTTCTCAGAGAGCCCTTTGCAGTGAAATGTTGTGTTGTTTTACTTTTATACTGTATGTTTATTCCCCCCTGGTGTTACAGAGTGACCTTGAGTTCAGCCTTTCAGAGAAGGGCCCAAGTGTAGTGAGGAAGTTCTACAGGGAGCCCTGGCACAGGCTAGGCTGAGCAGAGCCCTCTGGGGCCAGTCCCCATTTCCGTGCCGTGGCAGGATGGCACCTGGCTGTCCCCTGGGCTTATGACACCCTGCCATCCACCCTGCTTTGTTCCTCTCTTCTCCCTAAACCACTGCAGCATACACCCCCATCAAGAGAAGCTCTGCAGAACTCCTTTTAGGACCATGGAGTATCCGTTTGGAAGGGCACAGTGTCCCTACTCCCAGGGTCTCACCCCACAGAGCTCTAATGGAACTTGCGTCAATGGATCACCCGATCTGGCTCTGACCTCCTCTCGCTGGTGCATCTCCTCCATTCCTACCACATGTTGTACTGAATTTCTCCAGAAGCTGAGAGATGCTTTTTATGAGGAGCTGTCTCAGGGACTGAAGCCTGTACAGAATATGATATTTATTACTGGGCCATTACAATGTAATTTGAAAAATATCTATTTCTGGTCTACTTGCTCTTCCTCAGCTTACAGAGAAATCAAAAAAAAGCATCGAGGCCAGAGCTCTAATGAGATTCACATTTTGGACATCAGATCAGTACAATAATGCATTTCACACTGTTGTTTCCTAATTTGCCTAATCAAATAAAAGGAGATGAAGCATCACAGAGCCCAACCTCCCTGTTCCAACAAGGCAGTGCTGAACCCATCACTTGGTGCTTAAATTAATTTTCTCCACACAGGTTGGCCAAAGCACATAATTTAATCAGTGTCTTGCAGCTCTGTCAGTAGATACCATCTATCCCAGGGGCTGGCAATCCCAGGCAGCTGCCCCAAGGAACCACAAAGTGCATGGGTAGCCTGGAGAGGTTTGGGGTAAGAGGGGAAGGCGTCTCGAGCCACTGCAGCCCATGCTGTCGTGGCAGGTATTGAGCAGTCAGGTTCTGTGCTGTGGTAAATCCCAGGTAAATCCTTGCTCCTGTGTCACAGTTGGAGCAGATGGGTCTCCCGGTGTCCTCAGGAGATTTTCCAGGGAAATGAGGGCTGTTGTTGGAGCTTGGGCAGGTGCTCAGGGCCAAGGTGGGGCTCGAGTTTATGCTAAAACCAATGGTGTGGTCACAGAGCAATTTCTCCGTGACTTAGTCATGTCCTGTTACATCCCAAAATGGGCAGGACTCGCGCTCCAGGTACATCTGTGTCTCTGAAGGCAGCTTAGAAGCAGCACACTGTTTGGAACAAGTTTTCCTAAGTGTCCTGCTGAGCAGTGCTGCAGGGAGCTAGCAGCTTTTTGGGTACTGCCCAATTCACCACCCAGAACAAAGCGGTTCCACTTTCAGAATCTGAAGGCTGAGACCTGGGACCCTTCTCCTGGCTGTGGAGCAGACCTGGAAATTCCACAAATGCTGCAGGATTTGTGCCACTGCAGATGCCTCTCTTCTACAATGTGTTAGAGAATTTAGCAGAATTTGAGACTGTGCTTTTACGGGAGAAGCAATCAATGGGGTGGGTTTGGGGTTTTCTTATAATTCACTGGAAGTCAGGAATGGCATTTTGGTGCTGGTGACATCAAAGCAGACCTAAAAATGGTACTAAAACCTCCCAAAGTATAAAACCATGTTTGAGTTCTGTTCCTCAGGAGATCTGTCCTGGGCTTGGCTGTGCTGTAGAGTACATCCAGTTTTGCAGGTGGGGTTTTTGCCTCAGAAGGTGCATTTGTTCCCAGTCCCAGTGAGGATGACTGTGGTTTGTTGCAGTGGGCCCCTGGGCCCTGCTGGTATATCCCAGAGCTCCACAGAGGGCAGCAGCAGCCAGAGGCCCCCAGCTGAGCAGTCCTATGCATTCCCGTTTGGGAAAATAAGTTCATTTACAAAATCAGGCAGAGCAAGGAAATGAAAAAAATTTAGTGTGATTTAAATAATACGATTTTGGTGCAAACATGGAAATGAAGTGTTGCCTTTCCATGGGCTGTGGAGCCATCCTTGTGACACAGGAAGAACCATTGTGAGTTCACTGCCAAAACCCAAAGAAGTTACCAAGTAAAGGCAGTTTCTTGCATCCAAAGTCCCTCATTATATTAAAAAAATATTACAGCACAAAATTTACAAGTGCATCACAGGACCCACTTGCACTGGTAAACAGATGGCACCTACACAGGACCCAAAAATATCTAACAATTTTAATTGAGCCAATGCAAAACAGATTTGTGAAGTAAAATAGGACACGCCAGGTCTAATAAGGCCCTCCCTAGAAACTGTGATGTTAATTTTGTAACAGCACAAGAGGTGCTCAGAAGCTGCTCCTTAGCAAATGAACACTGCCTTGACTTGCTCACTGCAGCCTCTGAAGTTTCTGCTCAACGCGCTGCCCCTACTGTGGCTTTTCCTGGGGGGGCTGTGCCGACCCCCTTGGCCACGTGAGGCCATTTGCCCAGTGTCCTACTCTGGTGCAGCTTCATGGGCCAGAGAAGGGGACATTGCTCTGGCCACACCTGTGCTTGGCATCTGCAGCAGGTGGACTGTTACCTGTGCCCATCCTGCTCCCAGGGCCACACTGCAATGCCCATTTGGAATGCCCAGCAGCGCAATAGACGGGAGGTCAGAGACAGGTCCTGCCTCCCAGCACTGCAGAGCTGAGCTCCCAGATTTCCCCTCAGTGGCTCCTCTGGTCAATGAGAGGTTGGCTAAGCTTAACTCCAAAGGCAGGTGGTGCTGGTGCTTTGCTGCTTCCCAGTGGACTAAGGAAAACACCTGTCCTGCAACAGAGCAGGGTTCCTGTAGTCATGAGGCAGCACTCAATGACAGAGAAATCAAATGGGGGTCTCTCCCTCTTTTGTAGCACTGGGTTTCTTTCACTTTTCCCTGCAGTCTGATCTGTGACCAGTAAAAAAGCCACTTCTTCCACAGCTGGAAAGGGAGGTTTGGTCTGAAATGACATAATATAGAATTCCCAAGTTCTTCCTACGTGTGCAAGAGAAACAGTAGAAATAAAAAACAAAACCTCCCCTACTTGGAACTTTCACCTTTGTTTTTTTCCCTGGAGTATGTCAGTATGTGCAACTCCCCCGGGCTGCACACAGCAGGTTCATGCCTGACAAATGCTGTAGTTCTTGTTATAGCAAAAAATTGAAAGGGAATGTGCCAAAACTAATTTTTAGTTCATATTAACTCCAGCCAGTTCATTTCTGCTATTATCAAAAGGTATAAAATAAACATAGTCTTGTTATATTGAGGATCTTCTTGTTCTCGTGAATTCTCCCTTGCCTCACTGGTGAGAGGAGCCCCTCAGGGTTGCTTGGTGGCATTGCTGAGTTCTTTGTACACAGCTCTTTAGAGTTCTCTCAGACATTCTGAGCACTCTTGCCAAGGAAGTCTCATTTGTGTCATCTGAATCAGTGGATTTTATATCACCCTACACCTCTTGCCCCCCAAAATATTTGTGATGGACATTTCCACACCATGTACTAAGGAAACTCTCAGGTATCATCTGCACCAAAATGCCAAGTGTAACATGCTGTGATATTGTGCCAGTTAGAAGGGAAAATCCGTGTAGAGACGCGATATGTGGTTCTGCTTGGGATCAGCCTTTCTGCGAAGAACTGCTCATTTCACGGTTTTCAATGGGCACAGGCAGAAAGCATAAAAAATGGTCAGTGGATTTCTACTTCTGTGTTTCAGTTGGTTACAAATGTTCTTTGAGAGGCAGCATATAAATATGAGGGGAAAACCCTCTCATCTGCATGTTGTCCGGTTACACAGCGCAGCTCAGAACACGAGCCAGCGCTCCACTGATACCTTGGAATGTGTCGTGTGTACATGGAAAATGAAGGAAAAGTAAGAGGGAGCCGATTGTGTTTTAACCTAGCATCTGCTGAGCTCAGTGCTTCTAGCTGTGCTGCCTCAGCACCTTGAGGAGCACTGCAAGACCTCACCTGTGTCCTGGCACACCGGCCCAGCATTCCCTCTTGGTCTTGCATTGGGCTGGAGACTGCACAGAGATTTAGTCAGGTGCTTCAGCTCAGCCAAGGGCTTGCTGGTTGGGCTCTGTGGGTCAGACGTCCCCAGCCCAGGGCTAGTGCCACCCAAGCTGTGCTTCTGCAGCAACAGGGCATTGCTGCAGGCACTTAGTGGTTCTGGTTGCGTGGCCGATGCTCCACAAGGCATGAGCAGCATCCCAGTGGTGTTCAAAGAGTTCTCCCTGGCCGTGGGCAGCCGGGACCCCTGGGTGCGGCTGCGGCAGCTTTCCCGACCACACTGTGCACAGGAAAGGGGGCTCCCTCTGGAAGTCAGTACCATAGGTCACCATAGTGCTGGAAAATGGAGGTCTGAGCTGTGGGAATGACTGGGGAGGCTACGGGGGAAGATGGAAATAATGACTGAAACTTAGATAATAATTTTATTTATAGTCTAATGTGCAGACATGGCTGTTGCTGATGTGGCTACCAGTGACATAAATAAACTCAAGCAGAAGATGTAAGCGAGTGGATAAATGTAAAGGCGTCTTTGGGCAGTGCCATGGATTTGGACATAGACCAAGAGAATTATTTCTGTCCCTTGCAATTCCAATGAAGAGCACAAAGGAGATAATTAGCCCAGGATGCTCCGCATTGCTCTTTCCATCTTGCGCACATTCATGCCCACCAAATGTGAAATGTTCGCCTTTTCCCCTCCAATGTGATGGTTGTTGAACTTATTTTTAGTGTCATTTGATAAGCCTCCCTGCTCGCAGAGAGACATCCCACTGACCCAGCCACTGGTCATTGTCTATACCAGTTCCCATCAAAGCGGGCGCGCTTTGTCAGGTTTCGACTCGAATATCCATTCTGCCTCTGAAGTACAGTATCGAAAGTGACTGGATCATTTGAGCCTTTTTCTTCAGCTGCTCCCTCCTTCCTCCCCCACAGTGTTTCCGCTCACGCTAACATAATTTGGCATCGTCGACGAGACACAACACTGGTTTTTCTAAAAAATTATAATATATACATTGTCGATGTTTGGTAATGGCCAGCGCGCCCATAAATTTAATTTCCGAATTGATGGAAAGAGGTCTTTCCCACTGCGGAATCATGCCCAATGCTTGGCGCCCCCTCCGCCACTGAGGAACGCACATACAGTAATAGGTCATTCAATGTCAAAAGGCATAAAAAAGATGGGCAAAATCTTCACAGGCTGCTGCTTGCTGTTGCCTTTAATTATATTAATTAAACTTTGAAATTCTCATGCAAAGAGGGTTGCTGGCTTGTGACGCTGAAGAGCCCTTGGAGATTTGCGGGGGGAAAAAAACCCTGAGATACCAGCTTAGTGGCTACTGCTTTTTTTAATCTAAAAAAAAAAAAATACACAAGCCTACGACTGCTAGGTATGTTTATAGATGATGATGTTTTATGCGCTACTGAACTGTGAATGCAGAAAAGGGGAAAAAACCACCAGCCACAGTGTCAAGGTCTTGAAGCATCAGTCCCTCCAACTCGGCTCAAGATCTCTGCTTACAGGCTGTCTTCCCGCGGAATAACGCTCTAGTAATTCCTTCCTGTCCCGGGTGCATAATGAAAGAAAGGTGTCTTCAAAAACTAAAGGGCAAAGTCTTGCTCGCTACTGATACCTCGAGGCATCCTGTCTACATTTTGTCATGCGTGTGCGCTTTTCAGTGTTAGAGTGACAAGATTTCCAGTCAGAAGGTTCCCGTAAGGCACGACGGAGGGAGCTGGCAAGGGTTGGGGATCTGACATGGCTCTGAGGCACTTGGCTCTGCGCCTGCTTAGCCTGGTGGGGATTGTTATCCTGTGCCTGTGGCGAGTAGTCCCTGTGTAAATACCACGTGCCTCCGCCACAGCTGGGAATGCTGCGTCGCCGCTAAAAGCACCTTGCGTCCTGAGAATCTATAGTCCTTAAAAAAACAGCAAATAACAAAAAAAATAGAAAAGCATTCTCATCTTTGGTGTCTATGCTGTCCCTTCGGTGTTGCACAGAGCCAGGCACGCGTGGTGGTGCTGCTGCTCTCCGGGGCCTGGGCAGAGCACCAGTGCACAGCTGGAATGCGGGCTCCCGGAGCAGGGATGCAGGAACCTACGGAGCTTGGGCTGCAAGATGGTCCAAGGGATGCGAGGAAGGGCTTGGTTCTCTCAGCTGGGTACGACAGTGGCAGTGTGGCTGTCTCTCCTCCTGGTATCCGCTTCTTCTCCTCTACTGAGAGGGAACTCGGGTGAAGTTGATACAGCGGCCCTGAGGGAAGAGAGAAGCTGTTACTGGTGGAGTAGCACACAGACAGAGGTTGCTGGATGCTACAAGGAGGCTGTAATTGAAATTCAGATATTTGGGAAAATAACAAACCCATGAAAAACCTTTTAAGAATTAATGGAAATTACTCAGAGTGAGGCACCGCATTTGCCTTACAAATGCGGGCTCTAGGCAAGCACGAGGACACGGGCGACACATTCCGACACTCCCAGGCCTTCTGTGAGCATAATTCACAAATTCTGTCAAGCTGCAGTGAGCAAACCCCAACCCATCTGACCGCGGGAATGGAAGAGCACGGGGAAGGCAAATCCTGCCCCCAAGTCTCCCCTGAGCCAGGTCCTCGTGCAGTGAGTGCGGATAGATGTGACTGTTAGGTAGCAGAGCTGCTGCTGATCTTGAGACTGCATTTTATTAGCAATAACCCTAACTCTGCATTTACAGACTCTGCACTTAGATCTGTAAATTGCTGCGCACAGAAGGAAAAGGGGTTTCTTGTGACGCCATATCCATAAAGGGGTCCAGGAGAATCCTGACAGCTTTCAGTGTAGCTGAAATGAAACAAATCCAACAGCGAAATCGTCAACCTTTTTTATTCACTTGGAGCTCATTTAAATGCCTGAACTCCACAGGGTCATGGGGTGTTGGAGTAGGGTGTGCTGCCTCAAAGCAGCTCTCTGGCACAGCAGCGATTCCTTCCCTTTGGTCACGGGTATCTGTTAAGGATGGTGCCATGTGAACAGTGTTGGCTTTGGAACAGGCAGCACTGCTTGTGCTCTGAATCCTTATTTCTGCTTTAAGAGATGCACTGCTGGAGGGAAATTACTGCTTTCTGCTCAAACCTGGGAGATTATGGAATTGCCAAATAAAATTTGGGCTGGGTTTCATATTCCTGTCATTCATTTAGTTTGGTCTCCAGTTTTTCTGGGTATCAAGGAGGGTGATGGCACACAGTTATCTGGCATGACTCAAGCAGGTCCTGGCTGGCACAAGAGGGGCAGTGTTCTCAGCAAGGGGTTTCCTATTGTTCAGTTCTGTTTCTGTCAGCTGTTTAAGAAATATAAAACGGGTGAAAAGGTGGGGACAGGAACTGTAGGAACTTCTGGCTGCCACCATCTGTATTATAAATGTAGAAGAGATGCAGAGAGATGAATCATGGAATCCTTTAGGCTGGAAAAGCTCTTAAGATCACCCAGTCCAACCATTCCTTCATCACTGTCAAGGCCATCACCATGTCCCCAAGAGTCATATCCACATGGCTTTTCTGCCAGGATGAGTGGTTCTAGACAGAGCAGGGAGAGAGGAGAACCTTAAACAAGGACTGCCTTTTCTGGTTCCCCACTCATCTCCCACATCGCTGCCCCCAACTTCTTAATTCCATGACTCATGGAGAAGGGAGGAGAGAAAGAAGTTGTGTGGTCAGGCCGACTCTTGCCCGTGTCACTGACAGGGAAAACACCATGAGCTGGGGAATCTCAGAGGCCTAAGAAATACCAGCTCTCCAAACACTGTCAGCATCAGACATGTAACATGTAATAACAAATACACTGTCAGTTTAAATGGGAATTTGCATTCTAGATGGGCAGACTGAGGCATGCAGAAAATGAAAGGCTGATGTTCACTTGTTAGGGGTTTATCATTTCAGATCAATATGAGCTGCAGGTTTTCGTTGCTAGAAACTCAGTGAAACAGCACTGTCTCCAGCAAACTGGTGTGGAGTAAAAGCTGTGGACTCATGTAAGCCCTTCCTCAAAAGGCATCCAAAACCTCCCATGCAGCACTATCTGTGTCATCATTGAGACCAACTTTTAGAAACAGAATATCAAATTCTTCTTCTGATTAATCTGACCTTTACAGAAACAACTATTTACTTAAGTAGAAGCACTGTTTACTAAACATTAGTCTCACCAGTCTGGTTTTGGTTTTTTCCCAATTAAAACATGTGTGTTCCATGTAACCAATTTCACCAATGCATTCTCATCCTGGTGGCATTGCCAGGATACCCCAGTGTGGGGAGTTACTGTTACACTCGTGTGTCCCTGTGCTCAATTAAACCATCAATCCAACCAATTTGAGTTCTGACGTACCATGCCTTGTAAATCACTGGCTCATAAACCTTAACAATACCAACATGTAGTCCGTATGAAATTGCACTAAATTAGTAGTTTAGCACAAGAGTAATTAAAAAATGAGTTATGAACGCATTCTGTGATCTTTGTAAGGAATGTAAGATCTGTCTCCATGCACCAGATCCAGTAGGAAAAACCTCACCCTTCAGGCTCAAAGATGCACCAGAGGTACTGCAGGGGAGGAATGTGGCAGGTCTTGAACAGCAACAAAAAACAGGAAGGAGATCTGTAGCACAGGGGGTTACCTAAGAAGGAATTATTTCATATTGCATCAAAGCCATTTCTTCAGTTGTTTAATTTCTTACTGAACCTAAGTCACAGGGCAAGGTGGAAATTCTCACAGGGCATGGAAAACAGGCCATTTCCTGCTTTGCACACCTCTTCAAAATCATTGCCTCCCTGTCTGCTGCTCACTGGGATAACAAATGTGCTCTGGACCCGCACACTCGTGTGCCATGGCGACTATAAAAGGGAATTCTGAGGGAGTAAAGCTGGGAGAGATTCAGACTGGGCACAGAGGTGCCAATGCCTGGCAGCACCTACCTCAGAGGCCTGTTTCCTTGCTGAATTGATCCTGGCACTTCACCTGGGCAGTGGGAGTGGAACCAGAGTGCCTGCGCGGGGCCAAACCCCGCTGTCTGACAGGGCCCTCAGTGACCTCCCTGTTCCAGAGGTGGCAAGAAGCAGCATTACCAAGACCTTGTGTCACCTGGCCCATCTGGGCACTAAAATCCCTCTGGCATTAAATCTGACTACTCCTTCCCTGGCTCCACTGCCTGGGATATATTTCAGTTACAACACTCACTCACCCCATAAATACCCACTGACAAGTGTACAGCTGAAGGGACATTTGTTTTTTTAAGATCACTCTTTACTGTAGAGGAGGGCCGCTAACCCACCCTGTCCTGTGCAGCTCTGAACAGCCCTCAGGGAATGGATGCTGGCATCTCTCTCCCACTTGCTCTTTGTCCCTCACCAAGCGGTAATCCCTCGTCCCAGACCCCTGGGCAGCTCAGGGCATTGTGAGCATTTGGAACTGGCTTCCCATCCTGCTGACACCAAGCCCAGGGTTGTGCTGCCGGGCTCTGAGCACTCAGACCTCCTCTTGGCCCAGGTGTGCTGCCACCTGCACGTTTGTCTGATGCCAGGCAAACCCATTGCCAGTTCTTCCTCTCACCTGTGGCAGAGCCCGCACGCTGCCATTCTTCAGGTGGCACCTGGAGAGGTCCTGGTGGGCACCCCTGAGCCATGGTGTGGGAGCAGGACTTGAACCCCCGAGAGCTGCCTCACAGCACGACCCGCTGCTGGACAGACTGTTTGTCACCCAAGTGATCAGCAATACTTAGAGGAGTGCTCCTGAACCGATGTTACTGCTGCAGGCACCAGGATCGTTCCTGGGGCTGCTTGAGGCAGATTTTTCCCAGAATTTCTGAATTGCTGGCTGAAACACCTGTGACAGAGCTGAAGTGAGATCTGAGAACACCACAGGGTAGGCTCAAAGGCCTCTTAAAGTAACAACAACACCATGAAAAGAAACAAACTACAACCGAATGGTGCCCTTTGGGCCCTAGCAAGAATTTGGTTTTTCACTTTAACAAATTTTGCCAGCAGCCTCAGTGGAAAATGATGTTAATTTGTGTATTTTCCTCAGATTTATGTAATGTAGCCTCCTTAGCGTGTATACGTGAACCTCTTTCCCAGTAATCCCATAAGTCCTGGAGGTCAACTTCCAAAGGTCATAGGGCTTGGGGTCCAGGAACTGGTTTCACAAGGGAACCCAAAAAAAGGCTGCACAGTTGCAGGTGCCTCACAGCCCCCTTCCAGCCCTTAGACCTGCTTTAGCTGCAGGAAGAAAAGGGCAGGAAAACAGGACTAAGTTGTTTTAAAAAATAGTTCCAGTCTTTTGTACCTGATAAATGCTGTATTTTGGAGCACGGGCCAACAAACCAAACTTGCCAGGGAGAGGTTCCAAAAAGGTAGTTTAAAGATGCTGGGTTGGAAGATTTCATTTTTCAGTGCCCATGATTTAGATGTGTGTTTGGAGTACACACTGAGGGCAGGGCATGTTTATGTGTGAAATGCTGCTGTTGGCACATGGGGTGGCTCATACCCACTTGGTACTCGCTGCATGGATGGAACTACACACAGCTGCTGCTGCCCTGGGAGCCAGGGGTATCTTTAGTGTGCTGGCAGCTTTGAGGAAATGCCATTAGAGCAGCTTTTTACCCATGAGCAGCACTTACTTGGGAACTAGGCATATGGACAAGTCAGCCCAGTTGCTCCATCATGGCAGTGCATGTCACCAGGGGTGTATCCCTGCGGGACCCGGGTGCAGGGGCTCTGCAGGTCCCTGTGTTCTGTGGCATCCAGCGAGAGCCACCTGCGCTCCGCCTGTGTGCTGGTGCCCTGCACCCTGTTCTGGACAAGGCAGAATGGAGAAGGCACAGGGCTGTGGGCAACCAGGGAGTGGGCAGGAGCGGGCGCTGGGCTGGCGTGAGCACTGGTCGTCCTGCCCTGACGCGTTTGGGTAGTGAGAGAAGAGAGGGATTTCTTTCCTTTGCCAAGTTCTCCGCGACTGGTGTATTCAGCAGTTGTCCAAATAAACTCCTGCCTTGACCGAGAGTGGTTGTGACAAGTTGCTTCTCCTGCGAGCTGGCCTTGCAGGGCTGGGATGAGGGAGTGCCGAGCTGCTGAGCTGGCCTGTGGGCCTTGGGGGAGAATAAAACTGGCTGCGTTTGTAGCATCTGCTTCAAAAGGAGGCTGTGGCAAATATTTTATTCAGCAGAGCTGGAGGTCTCCTGTCTCTAGAGGGCAGGAGTTTGTTGTTTTCCTCATGCAAGGCAGGCATTGCTTATGCAAAAGGAAAGGATGTGGAAATGGCCTGCAGAGTCCCTGTTTTTCCAGCATGAATCCTTTGGAGCAAGGCCCCAAGCTCACTCTCCCTGACCCTTGGCAATGAGCCTCCCTCACTCTCAGCACTGCTGCCTCCCTGGAAGTACCCCCGCCTTGACCTGGCAGGGTATGACCCTTTCCTGAAGGACATGTTCTCACTTCCATTGCAGGCGCCTGCCAATGCAGGGCTCTTCTCCTTCAGCTCTCCTCAGTCCTTGGAAGGCAGAGCGGGGCCGTTCCACTGCCCGAGGGAAGGTGCTCTGTGTCCTGGCGCCGGCCCAGCGCACACCTTGCCCAGCGCCGACACTCAGCCGCTCACGCACGTGCTGCCAAAACCAGGACACATCTCCTGCCATCTCCACAGTGACGTGCAGCACTGTCCCTGGGACAGCTCCTTCTCCTCCTGTGGGATGCTGGGGGGTTGGATTGTGATTCATGCTTCCAGGTGAAGCTCTGAGAGCCACACATGCAGCACTGCAGCATGTGGAGAAGAACAAGGGAGAAGTTTTCTCTGAAACATGTCTGAGCTCTTTGAGCTCTTCCCAAATCTCCTCGGACGAATCCCTGCTGTGAATGGGGATCCCATTTATGCTATAGGGGGGTCTCTAGACAGACTGACAGCAGGCCTGATCTCTAGTGTCAGTTTCCTCATGTCAGCATCCTAAACCGCTTCCTGAGTTCAGTACATCTTTTTTAGGAAGGAAGGAAAGAAAGATTATCTGCTACTATAAAGGCATCACACTTCAAGTCTTGTAGAATCAAGAATCGGCCTGGTGAAACCATAAATTAGCAAATCCTAGTGGTTTGGGGCCTTTTTTTCATCTATGAGGACAAAGAATATCAGAAACATGGAGTTCCCAGGGATGGCACCTCTAAAGCACAAGTTGAACATTCCCATTATTATTATTCCTTCCTCCCCTTTGTGCAACCACTGTGAGAAGAAAGCAAATTTTCCTTCTCTGAAATCAGGCATAGCAACAGATAAACCAGAACTGTCAGAAGACCTATCCTCCTTAAACTCCACTTCTCCTCTATCATGACCTCAGATCAGGCCTCTCCTAAAATCCCTTTCCATTAGGAATACTTCCCAGTGTCCTTTTCCTGATCAACGCTAACCTGGGCTTTTCCAAAGAGAGACTCTCCTCTTCAGATGGCTCAGAGATTTAAGACCCAGGTGCTCTATGGTTTTAGGTGTGTAAGTCATCCAGGGTCATGCTCTGAGCCCATACCAGAGCAGTGGCACAGCATTCAGATCCTGGCCCATGGATTATACAGCATCTGACTGGATGTGGCAATTGCTTGTAAGGAGAGAAGGCAGCCCATGGTATTTAGGTATTTAGGACACTATGGAAGTCATTTTTAAGCTAGTTATCATACAATTACTACAACCAAAAAATCCACTTGAGAAATTCTGTGGGAAGATGTCAATCTGTTTGAAACAGTAGGCAGAGTTTAAGTGGGGACTCTTAGGAGGAAGACTAGCAAGGCTGCGACAGGAGGGTGCAGCTCCCTGAGGCTGTGCCCACTTGGCTGGCACTGGCTCTGTCTCTGTCTCTGCAGATGGGAAGAGCCCAGCAGGACCCTTTTTTGCACACACACTGCACGTGGCAGCCCTCTAGATGCCACTGTCACCCAGCTGTCCTGGCCCTACAGCTGGTGACAATTCAGTGCTGCTGACACCGAGCACTGGGCCAGGAAGGACACGGGTGCCAGGCTGTTCCCCACCCCTCAGCCACATCAGCTTCCCTGGTACCACAAGAGTGAACTCTTCTTCCTGCAGACAAACCCCACAGCATGTTGTTAGGCTTTGGTTAGAACGCCAAAGGGATTAGTAATTCACACTTTCCAAATGTTTGGGCATCCCACTCCCCAGCAGCATTCGCTGATTTTATACTGCCAAGGCATTTGCTACAACTCCCCTGTAGGTGCCAGTGTCACTAAGTTAGCAGCTCTGTTAATTTTTAGGGTCCGCTTCTGCTCCTGTGAGCCTTGTTGAAAATCAGCAATAGTTCCTTTAAAGGCAGCTGCGTAAGGCTCATGGCACTGGGATGAGAAGGATCCTTGGACTGCGCAGTGACAGGGTGCAGTCTGTCAGGGGCTCCTTCCTGGCCCCTCCGAGCTGGCCTGTCACACACAGGGCTGGGAGCCCCCAGGATGGGTGCACTGGGATGTCTTCTCTTCCTGCCTTGTGAATGGGGCCTGGGAGTGGAGGCTGTATTGCCTGAGATGTTTTTTCCTCATTAGAAGTCACTGCTACTGATGTGCCTATGGAGATGCGCCTGTTCTCCCGCAGTCAGGAGGGGTGTCCTGTGGAAACACGATCAGGCTGAGTTTACTCCCTTCCCTGTGCATTTTAAATGTCCATTAGCAGTGACTACAGGAAAAAGGGATGTGGTGTTTGCGTGCTCCGAGTGCTGAGGAGGGACAGGGTATTTATGGAATTTACTCCATTGCTGCCAGACACTGTTCAGATCACCTGACTCCCAAACCCTCTGTGCCGTCTTTCCTCTCAGAAGCTCTCCCAAAAAACATGGGAATCAGGGCAGACTGCTGAGTTTGTTCTGGTTTTCAGTTCCCACCTTTGCCTTTTTCCCTTTCTTCCTTCGCTCAGTTTAATTTGTATAATGAGTGAGGGCTTTGGAGGGGCTTTGTTACACACAAAGCCAGAGATGGCGGCATTAAGTGCCTTTGCTAAATTAATAAGGAAATCTGTGCGTTTGCTGTAGGGTTCTGTTGTTGATTTGGGAACAGCGAGCTCTTGCAAATCTCAGCTTTCACCTTGCCAATCCCCGTACCCCTCTAAGTGCACTGCAGTTCCTTGGAACCTGTGAGGGGTTGGTGCTGGCATCCCTTCACTAGATCACATTTATGCATTAGTGCCATCTGTGCCTGCTGCACCTTCTGTGAGCCAGCCCGGCCAAGTGACTGGCAGTTATCTGGGACTGCACACAAAAGGAGAGGGAAGAGAAAAGGAGGAAGAGCCAATAAGGATGGCACCTGAAGCTTCCTGTGTGCTGGTGGGTGTGGGGAGCACAGACCTGCACTGGGGTCCCTCCCTGCCACTGCTGAGTCAGTTCTCTCTAAATAAGAGAGAATACCTGTCTCGTGTCATTCAAACCAGTTCTCCCTGTCCTTGTGTTCTAGAGGAGAGACAAACTGCTGGGACATGGGAGAAGAAGCTGCTGGAGTCTGAGGACAGTTTGGGGACAATGCCGGGCTTTGCACTGTGAGGAGTTTCCCTCAGGCAGGGTTGGGTCCGAGCAGTGCCTCCGTTCTGTGAGCACCGGGAGGGGCAGGAGGGAATGCAGGGGTGGCCATGCTGGTTTATCCATTTGCCTTCTGTTCGGAGTCTCTGCTGGTAAAAAAACCTCGTGTGTGAAATGGCCTCTCAGGAGTTCTCCCCGTCAATAACGCGACAGGGGAGCGTTTGCTACTGTTCCTGTGCGGGGAGCTGAACTGCTCCCAGCACCCAGGTCCACGTGGATGGAGTCTGGGCACTTAGAGATCATGAAGTCCCAGCTGAAAGTCTGGATTGATCTGTCCTACATAGGCAGGTAGAGAGTACAAGAACAGACAGAAATACAAATGGAGGAGTTCTTACACTGAACATAACTGTGTGCCAAGAATTTAGAAGTCAATTATCTGGCTTAGAAATTAATTAAATTATTGCAGTGTCAGTCTGTCCAGAAAAATAAGGTGCCTTACCCGGCCTAAACTAATTTACATCAGGGAAGGAGCACACGAGCTCCTAGCAGGGGTGGTGAGCAGGCTCTTGAGCTGAGCACCCATCCTGACAAGGCTGGAGAGTCATACCTTCTTCTCAAAGCAGGACTCACCTGTGTGTGTGCCTGAACATAGCCCAGTGATGGAACTCTCCTTCTCCTAACTGAGTTTCTAAGTATTCATATATAATAAGTACATCTTCCTGATTTTTTTTCTGAATGACCACTTTCACATTGTGGAGCCTTTTCCACTTAGAATACGATACTTGGAATTCAAGATTTGCTTTTTCATTCTTTCCATATGTTCTGTGTTAAACATATGCTATACTTTAAATTTAAAAACTAGCAGCAGCAGACTGAAAAAAAATTGCCCACACCACACCACAAAAATATGTTTGCTTCATTATCCAAAGTCTCCGGATTTCTGTAGTTTTTTACCAGGCAGGGGGAAGCACCCTCGAGGCCAGTCTCAGATTGGGAGCTAACTCAGAGGAGCTGTGGAGAGAGGGAGCATCTGGTTCTCACTAAAGCATGGGCAAGGCTGGCCAGAGCTTCGAGCTGTACACGGCCTGGTTGAGGTGGTGATGGAGTTGTCAGCTATGGAATTAAGGAAGGAAGCTCCTCCACTTCATTCAGAAATTGGCCTTGAGTACTTGCAGCCTCTCCTGAGAAGCTGCACTGATGAAAAAGGAAAAGGAGCAGTGTGTGCTGCGTGTGCCTGCCCAGCGCCCTTCTTCTCCCGGGTGGGCTGACCCAGATTTCTTCCTGGGCGTGGAAATGCAGATGGCTTGGCTTGGGGGGGCACACACCTGGGCACAGCACAGGGCCAGGCTGGGATGGGCATCCCTCCAACAGCGCTGAAACACCAAGGAATGCACTCCCCACTGTTTGGGATCTGCCTGGCCTGGAAGGCTGGCTGGGGCTGGGGGACTGGGAGATGGCACTGCCAGGGACAGTGTGCTCGGGGGCATTCCCAGAGCCTGGGGCAAGGCTGGGGGCTGCTCCCAGAGCCCAGCCTGAGCCCTGGCTGCACTGGGCCATGAGGAAGCGCACAGTCAGATCTCCTCAAAGGAGCTGTGCACCCTGCAGAGGGCCCTGACCCAGCTGGCAGGTGTGTGGGCAGAGCACAACCCCCCGCCCAGTGTCATTGGGAGCCTTGCTCTGAGCTGCCTCCTGCCTGAGTAGACATTTGGAAATGCCACCAGGAGGAGGACACTGGAGTTCTAAGGGATTTGACAAAAATTCGAATTATCCTACCTAGAGAGATTCAAGCTGCCTGAGGGATCACATTGGTTTGATTGGACAAAGGAAAGGAATAGCCCCCACAAAAATCCCTGTGTGAGAGCTGGGAAATGGCTGGGAACAGTTAACTGGAGGTCAGGTGAAGGAATGCCACGATAAATGCTGAATTTGGGAAAGGTGGCGGGTTTGTCACAGCTATTACAGAGCCGAATGAAGCGTGGTTGCCATGGCAACGCCTTGTTTGTTGTACACAGGACTGAGCCTTGGGCTGCCCAGTGCCCTGCTCCCTCCCCGCCCCGGGCTTGGGGCTTTTCCAGGACACTTGGGCTCACAGTCTGGAAGGCAGGAGGCAATGCCACAGCATCCTCCTGCTAGGCATGGATATTTTAAACTTTATGATATCACTGATAATTTAGGCCTTGTCTCTGGAATTACCTGGTAAATGACCACAGCAGCATTCAGAACTAAAAAGCAATGAGGTGTGCACAATTACTATCCGAAGCCCCAGCCACACATGGACTGGAGCCTGAATTTAATTGCAACATGGGTAGATCGGTGCCTTTTCTATCTCCTTTCACTGATAAGCATGTGAGCTCTTTGGAGTTGAAAGCACAACAGAACCAAAGCCTGCACTGACAAATCAGAAACTTCTAAATAAAAATTCTCTGGCAAAAATGAAACACAGGTTCAATTATTGTAATTCACCGCATATTTCAAATTATATTTTCAAACAGGTGTAGTTAAATGAGTAAAAATAGCTTTGTGAACTGTCCTCAAATGGTTTACATGCATTTAACTGCAGTTAATGAAGGGCTGATTGAAGCTAAATGATTTCTAAAATTTTTAAATGACCCACGCATGTTGTAAGGGGCCTTGTACCAGCTGTAATAAAATTCAATCCAGCTGGCCTGTCCTTGGCCTTTGCAAGGCCTTACTGACATAAATGGCCCTTTTAAGCCCACTTTGCTTGTGTAAAACCCCCTGGTTCTAATTGCACCTTTGCATGAACCAGAGAAGGCTTCAGAGTCTGTGAATTAAATCTGCCAAACAAGTACACAAATTCAAGCCCTTTTTTCCCTGGACTGATCCCAGGGCTCAGTTCACACAGGAAGGTGCACAAAATCCAGCAAAGCCATGTAACACTCCATTAGAACGTGTGAAATATAAAGATACTGGGAAATGCAGTTAGGAAATACACTTGTAAAATCTAGACAAACAATCAGGGAGAAAAACTCAAGATTCAACAAACCAAAATCCAACAAACCAAATGCCAGCATGAGCAGCTGGAATGTGGTCAGTCTCTGCACTGATTCCAGTCGGATTCCAGAGCAAAGTCTTTCTAAAGTGAAGGCTGTTCCAGCAGTGCTGCAGCCCTGCTACCATATCGCATTATAAATTAATGCCAGAGATGCCAAAAGGCCCCTTAAGTAGAAAATGTCAACCTGCAAATGTTGAGCAGGAGATTCACAGAAGCACTGGGAGCCTCCAGGGCCCCTGGGACGGTTCCCGCCCCATAGAGCCCTGGAAAAGCCTGAGATCCTGGCCCTGCCACAGCAGCTTTGCTGGTGGAAGCGCATTTCCCTGCAGACCAGGGGAACTGGTAGCATGGCCACTTCCCTGCCACAGGCCCTGTGGGGAAGCGTGTGGAAAAAAAAAATTCCACCCTGTAGAAGAGCACACTCAGCCAGGGCTTCCCTACAAAGAGCCAGCTTGTGTTTGTGCAAAGCTGCAGCCTTTGGAGAGGCTGGCTGGGGAGAAAGGAATGGGTAACACGGAAGGAGGAGCACACGAAAATCACTTTGCTGCTGAAAGTGAGGGATTTACACTTCACTGATAGCAGCATTTGGTAATTTAGGAGAGCTTAGTACGAACCTCTGATTTGCTCAAGGCATAGCCTGTGTGATCTGTGTACAGTTTGCTGTAGGTGGAACAAGAGAAGGACAGACAAGCAATGCTTCTCCGTCAAGTGTTCCAAGGCCTGTGCATGTGGCACTTGAGGACGAGGGTCGGTGGTGGCCTTGGCAGTGCTGGGGAAGCGGCCAGACCTGATGATCTCAGAAGGTTTTCAATGTGACTGCACCAAAAACTCACCGCTGCAATGGCTCATTTCCTTACTGAAGTCAGGACTGTAGAAGTTAGGTGTGAAATGACAACAGGAAACACTCAAGGAAAGTATTTCTGTGGAAGACTGAGGTTTCCTGTACCACAACACTGGCTGTGCTGTGTTACCTGTCCAACTGTGGTGCCTCTTTAGGAGGACATTCTCACCACACCTTCATTAATACAACTACGGAACAGAAAAAAAGTGTTGCTGCTCTTTATCTTTTTCTTTCTCCTTCCGCCAGACAAGTGATTTGGCTCTTCCTAATTAAAACGAAGAAAAAAGTGGCATAAGCTTAATTAAGATTTTAGTTCAGTTAGAGCCTATAGGAATAAATCACTGCAGACTTGGTACTGACAATCAGAAAATACAGTGCCTGTTCCCCCTCTGTCACAGAGATGGTAACAAATAATGGGAAATCCTGAGGAGACAGGGATGCAAGAGCTTACAAGTGCAGGTGTGTCTCTAACCCAGGTAATAACCCTGTGTTTGCACCTATGCTGGATCAAAGTGCAGTGAAACCGGCTTTCCCAAGTATAGGTAGAATTCCTGACTCTGGTGCTGGATATTTTGGTGGGATTCTGGGACATGGACCCATTCTTTGGAAGCATAGGTGTGAAACTGCAAAAAATGTGAAACACTGCTTTTTTCTAAGCAAAATAATGTTTTCCTTAGGATCAAGTAATGATGGTGAGCACAAGAATGAAGCACAAATACCTCTCAGCTGATGGCCTGACCATGGCAGATGGGGTGAAAATTGAGAGAAATGATGCCCAGGTAGCCTCTCCTCCTGAATCCACACAGAAATCCTCATTTTACTGTGCTCACAGAATAAACCTAATGAAGATGCCCTGACACAGAGAGAGTTCCTTTGAGCAGCACCTTAGACTGTACAAATTGCATGCATTTTAAAACTAAAAACTGCAGTTATTTTAGCAGTTCTATGATTTTATAATGTAGGACTGTATCTTAGCTCTTTGGCTAGTAGATTCTCTCCAACAAGTCTTATTCTCAGACTTTTAGTATAAGTTTTGAATTCCAAATGAGGAATTCCTTCAAATTCCTTCCAAGAAATTATCAGCATGTTATCAAGGAGAAGGGACTGCTGGTTTTACAAGACTTAAGAATAAAGAAAATGCATAATAGGATGTTGAACAGGCACAGGACAAGTGCACTTCATTTTTCTTGACTGGGAACTGGGCTCCTCTCTTGGCTGCTAAGTGTTCAAGTCCAGCTTGAAAGCTTTTGGCACAGGTAAACAGAACTGAAGCCAATGGTGGCACCTCATCTATGAAGAGAACAGCAGAGGCTAAAGCTGCTCCCCCACTGCCCAGCCTCAGCTCCCAGGTCACTCTTCTAATCTCAGGTGGGGCCTGGCGGTGGCAGCAGTGGCTGAACAGTCTGGCACCCCCTAGGATCGTGGCACTGACAATACTCCCAGATCAGACATTTTCATATGGAAAATGCTGTCCCTGAACAGTTATTTTAAACTGAATGTTCCTTTGGAATCAGCCTCACTGCAGTTTCAGTCACACACTCATACACTGTCATCCGAATCACGGATCCCACTTGGCTGGGTATTCCCCTCTTTGCCTTGTTGAACAGAAGAACGAGGAACTGCAGCAAGAAGAGGCAGAAATAACACACCGTGCTGTGGCCTGTCCCCTCCGTCGCTATCACCCCTGTGTGGGCAGGAGGAGCGACCCAAGCGCGGGCTGTGCCTGGGCAGGCTCCGGTCTGAGCGCCGTGAACACCTCTGCCCCTCGCAGGACGCCTTCCAGAGGTGCCATCCCAGCGCCTGGCTGGGCAGGGACAGGCCCCGGCCGGCTCCCAGGGCCAAGGGGCCATTGCAGCAAAGTGTGCAGTTGCATTTTCACCAAAATTAGGTGCCTAATTGTGCACCTGGGCCTGGCTGCTGTATTTGCACGTGGACTTAATGATGATTTATCGAGGAGTTCTCTGGCCGCACCTCGCTCTCCAGCCTGGCAGAGGCAGACACAGGGTGAGAGGTGAGCCTGAGTGCCGGCTTCTCCCCAAGTTTTATTTTAAACTGAACGTCTGTTTCTCTTGGGGTTTTAAACCATTGGAGCAAAGGGAGAACTCCAGCTCCCAGTGTCACTGGGAGAGAAGCGTACTGCTGCGCTAACAACTGGGAAAAAGAGAAATTCCAGGGAAAAGGCCAGGGCCAGGTTAATAAATGAAATTTCCAAGCAAGGTGTCCAAACAGTGCTGATGTTGAACTTGTCCAGTGGTGTGCTGTCAGGCAATAACAACCTGTACCAGCCAAGGTCAAAAGGGATCTTTCAAGAGATAAATTCTCCATGTCCTCTCTCAGGATCATCCAGCTGCCTTTTAACTCAGAACTGCCTGAACTCCAACACTGTAGTTCTCAGGGCCAGCTCAGCTGCGCAGCCACACAGTTGGACGCTTAATAGACACAGCACTGTGAAAATGTCTATTATTTCCCCTCAGCGAAACACTTTTTAACTACAGCATCCAATCGCTCTTTATGGCGTATGATGTCAAAAACACTTACTGCACAAGCAGAGATCGGTGTTTCTTTTGCCACAGACAATAAATCTTTAGTGTCTTCTCTTGCCACGCATCACTCCACTTGCTCTCAGGAGGCACCATACGCCTCTCTTTCCCTCTGCCTCTTCTAGCAAGGTCACTTTCCAGTGACGGAACAACTTTTCCAGAAGGTGTAGTGTTCAATAATTAATACCTACTGATAATAGCTTCCCAAAGCAGTGCTTTAAAGCTCCAATGCTCATCACAGACTTGCAGTGGGAAGAACCCTTAAAATAGATCTGAGTAGCACATCTGAAAATACTAGCCTCAGGAAGCCGGGGTGCATGTGACCAACCTTACACCATGGAAACAGACAGACCTGTAGCCCTGGTGCCCTGAAGCCCAGCCCTTCCTCTGGCACCAGGCAGCATGGCTGTACTGCAGGTGTGAGCAGGTCAGGTCACATGCTCCAGTGTCATCTCCCGAACAGGCGGGTTCTGTGGGAACAGGGTCCCCAGTGGGAGGATGCTCGGGAAGGTGCCCAGCTGCGGACGCTGAGGGCTCTGCAGGTACTCAGCCACGAGTCGGGGACAGACCCTAATCCCAGAGTGACGGTGAGCCCAGAGCACCATTTCCCGCCGCTGTTGCAGAGTTCCCTCCTCCCAGCCATCTCATCAGCACCAAACTGGCCTTTCCAGGCCATCTCCAGTGACAGCAGCCTTTGGCAAAAGCACAGCAAACGCTGTCCCTTAGCATGCGCTGGACAAACCATGCGGTCAGTAGTTCCAGCATTTCTCCTGGCTGACAGGGGCTGCCATGTGGCTCAGCCCACATGCAGTAGGTGAAGCAATTACACATAAAACTGCTCTTCAGAGCCATCTCAAAACAAAGCCTCCGTGCCACAACTTTCTACCTAAGCAGTGTGGTCCTTGATAAATGCAGGGGGGTTTGTGTAGCCCATTCTAGACTGGCGTACGATCTGACTTGGCTTGGCTTTTGTCTGTGCACGAGGTGAAATCTCTGTGCCTTAAGCTCCGCAACAACTAAGAATGTATTGATGGGAGAAAACCTGTTTTATGTTGCTCTTCTTTGGCCCCAGATGCCCTCGTCACAGTTTTTACAGTTCAACTCTCCCATTTTCATCCTCTAGAAATGCACTGTGAGCCCCTTTACCTGGATCAGTGATCCTCTGCTCCCAGCTGGTACTCAAAGCTCACCAGGGGCACCTCTCCTTCCCCCTGCTGGTCACGGGCTTGTTTCATTACTTGGGGCTCACATCACTTCTGCACATGTGCCTCAGTTCCCCTTGTCCCTCGGGAGAGCCCCGCTGCTCTGCCCAGAGGACACACTGCCTTTAGGGATGTATGGCCATGGCCCAGTGGGAAGGCATGTCCTCTCTGCTGTGGGGGGACACAGCATGCTGCGTTACTCCTGACTTCTTTGAGCCAAAACCTAATATTACTTTCCCTTTTCTAAGCAGAGCATTTATGCGTTTATAAATCAGGACAGACTGACATCAAACATGCCCTGGGAGTGCCTCAGAGCATTCACAGAGTGCCAGCTGGGCATGTGGCTGGCTTGGGAGGAAAGGGCTTTAATTACAATCAGCACAGGAAAAATCTAAGGAAAGAGGAAGAGTTCTTTCAGAGAATTCCCACAGTTCTAATGCACAGATTCCTAGGTACAATAGAAAGGTTATATCCATTATATTCTCCTAATCCTTCAAACACCTTTCCTTTTTATTGTAAATGTTGTTATCAGAGGGAAGAACCTTACTGAGCTGCCGTAATCATGGAGCTGATTGGAGCTGACTGGCCTCGATGACCTATAGCCACCTGCTGGGGCACGGCAATGTCACCAGAGGGGACCAGTGGCTGTTCCAGCGTGCGAGCGGGTGGGCTGGGAGGGGCATTCCCAGCATTCCCATCACTGCCCTGGCCACTTCACTGGGGAGCCTTTGTCTACAGATGTTTTAGTAAAGGCGTGACAGCAAATGGCCTGTGACTGGTTGTGGCTGGGCTGTGGGAGATCCTCCAGGTTCAAGACAGGCAGCCACAGCTCCCTGAGGGGGCAAACAGAGATGGGAACAGGGCAGGGAAGCAGCCCTGGGAAGAGGGGGTGCCCTCAGCCATCCTCTCTGTCTCTCCTGGGTGAGCAGGGGGGCCCCAGTGCCACTACTCAGAGTTTCTGGGGGATTCCCTAATTCAGGGGTGCTCAGCTGGGCTGGGAACATCCTTCCCAGAATTATATCCTCAGAGCCCTTGAGCCCTGAATGTTCAACTCTAAATAACCAATTTTCTTTTGGATCATAATATGCTTATTCTGCTCATCATTTTACAGCCTTTCCAGATTTTAGCGGGTTCTGTGTTTTAGTGTAACGTAAAATAAAATATCATCCATCTACTTGGGTACAGAAAGATACAAAACATGCTACAAGCTTCTGTGTGCTTTGCATCTTCACTTCCCCTCTGTTCAAACAGGCACAGTTTGCATTCAGAAAGGGAACTTCTATTTCACACTAGTGAAGACTTTCTGTTGGAAATTCACTGGAAAAAGGTGATAAATGAACTCCAAGAAAATCTACTCCTTTTTCATTAGATCAAACTGTTTTACACTGCTGTGTGTGACCTGCTGGACTAAGTAATAAAGACAGGGCAGGGCTGTGGGAGAAAACTGCAGACAGAAAAGCGTCTGAGGAACAACTATTACCTAGGAAGGAGCAGTACTGAGCCCCAGAGCACCCACGAAGCTGCAGCAGGGAAGCGCTGTCCTAGAAAGGCTGTCACCCCATCCGCAAGGTTGTGCTCACAGCCAGATGTGTCACCCGTCCTGAGGCTGCAAGCCAGGGACACTGCTCCTCTTCCTTGGTCCCCTGTCTAGCATGGCTTAGTCACTTCCATGGCTTGGAGCCTGGCAGGAGCTGAGCCCACCTGAACTGCAGTGGTTGATCTCATGTAGCATTTGCCCATCAGTTCCTAGAAGTTACAGAATTCTTTTCAGAGTGACTGGGAAGGGACAGACCTGTGTGCACCCACAAACCCTCTGTAACAGGGAGCAGCATCAGTAAGCATCGCTGCAAATTGCATTAACTTCCTTGGAGCATTGCAGGAGGCTGTGACACAGCCAGCCCACAGTCAGTGGTCAGGAAATGTTCTGGCTGGGAAACACCTGGCCAGTTTAAAATGCAAACAACTGAAGTGTTGTGGGGGTTTTGTCAACACTTTATGGATCTGTAGTTCAGAATACACCTGAACATGCAAAAACTGATTTCAGAACAACAGTAATTTTGAATTATGGGAATACAGTAATGAGATAAGAGGCAATAAATATAATTTTGGATCACTTTTCTTCTTTCTCTGCCCACTGTCTGCCTCTCCCAAGCAGCAGCCACATCCAGCAGCATGTGTGCTGTAGTTCTTCCAAACTTTTGAAGAGTTGTAGGGGAAAACAGCTCCGTCCCCCGCCTTCTTTTGGATAATGTTGGGCACAGAAGGATTAACATGTGCAACTGCTTGCAGGCTTTAGAGCCCCGGGTTGGGCAGGGCCTGGGTGGGCACATCTGAGCGTCCTCTGAACTCCAGTAGCTGCAGTTTACCACAGGTTTGTAACAACTCACCCTGGGTGACTGAGTGAGCTCGGGCTGCCACAGCTGTGGCCGGTGACACCACACAGCTGCCAGGTGAGACAGAAACTCACTTCCTAAAAAGAGCTTTTCCAAGGTGTTTTCACATGCCTTTGCTGTTAGTTAGAGGAGCAGAGCCCAGTGAAGTGACAGGGAAACCAGCCTAGTTCTCTTCACCTCATTCTGTCACTGCCTCCCATCTCTGAGCTTCTCTGGCTCTGGTCACTTATTTCCAGGATCACCTGAGCCTGTTACATCAAGTATTTGTGCTAATCTTCTCCAAAATGGCAGTGGAACCATAGCCTAGACTTGTTAAAATGTCCCGTGTCGCTGTGGAAGAACACTGGGACCTCTCACTTAAATCTGCCAAACTAAGAATGCCATTTGAACGCTAATCTAGATTAACGGCACATAAAATTGATCTGGATTAATATGCGTATCAATATAAACAGAGGTATGTGAGTTCATCGTGTGGGAATGTAACCTTTGTGCAAGGTGTTTTTTCATTTCCACTCCCTTTTGCTGAAGAGTGTGTGAATGCAAAAGCTTCCTCTGCACTCCATGTGCGTTACCCGTGCGAGCAGCTCCCATACAGCGATGTATGTATGTGTAAATTGTGTGAATGTAAATATAGATAGGCCATATGTCCCCAAAGTCCCAAAAGAGCATCTGATGTTGATATGTAGACAGTGTGTTAAGGACCTTCCTAATTAATAAGCCAGATTAAAATCCTCTTGGCAATCAATTAAGATTAATGACAGAAGTCATTCTGTCTCCCCCTCCGCCCGTGTCTCGGGCTGTGAAAACCCTGGGTCGGGAAACTTTAATCCTGTTATCTGCTGCCTCCTTCATCTGCAAAGCCTGGAGATTAGCTCAGCGGCCATTCCCGAATCCCGGCCAGCCGCTCGGACAGCTGCCCTGCGCCGCCAGCTCACAGGGGAGGAATAATCTGGGCAGGGGAACAGGCCTGGTGCAGCGC
The DNA here is from genome assembly GCA_013397155.1 of Irena cyanogastra. Lineage (NCBI taxonomy): Eukaryota > Metazoa > Chordata > Aves > Passeriformes > Irenidae > Irena > Irena cyanogastra. Next base: position 188,162 of record VWZV01008063.1, on the reverse strand, counting down.
TCTACTGCAGCTCACTCCATGAGAAAGGTGTCGTGAGGATGAGGAAAACAAATGTGTTTGTTGCTTGGGAATCCTGTGCAGTGAAACACTCGGTGATTACCAGCCCCTGCCCTGCCCATGGAAAGGCTTCCTTTGGCTTGGCGCGGAGGGCTGCACTGCTCGTGCGCTGGCAGGGAAGCTGTGGGACACCTATGGCACATCCGTGCTGCCCCCAGCACTGAGGTTCCTTTCTCCATGGCTGTCATCCCACATGTGCTGCATGGGCTTGGAACTGACAGGCAGGTTGGTTTCTTCCTGCTCTCTCATTCCTACCAATGCTCAAAGAGGGATGAGTCCCAAAGGCTCGTTTAAGAGAGCAGCAGACTCATCTGCACCAAGGGAGGCAGTGCCAAGAACTGCTGCCCACGTAGTTGGGAAAATATCCCTGTTTCTCCTGACACCAGCACAACATCCTCTCTTCAGCAAGATGGTCCCTCCTGCTTCCACTGACTGACAGCAAATCCAGCTACCAGGAGAGCCACTCTAGTCGGGATGGGCACCTGCCAGGCAGCCAGCCAGACCCTCCTGAAAGCAGCTCAGGTTACAGGGAGACGCTATGATTCCAGTGACCAGGAGCTTCCTTTTGGAGGGAGCACTGCTATCCGTATCTTGTACATGCAGAATGTAGTACTTTTGTATTATGCAGAGATGCTCAAAAGTAATAGTTTAAACAGATGTTTGTGTTAACTCTGCAGCCATTATTAGAAAATAGTTTTAAAGCAGGTAAATACTAACAGGCTTAAAAACAAGTGTCTTCCTGTTTAAAAGGCTGGTTTGTACGTGGAACTACAAGCTGGAAGCATTCTATAGTTCTCTCTTCTGATTCTTCTATACAGTCTTTATTTTCTTTTACCACTGACTCCTATTTCCATCCTGATAGGGCAAAATCTTCACTACAAGTGCCATGGGCTACTTGTGGACTTTTAAAGACGTTCATATGCACAAATGCACACAGGATCAGAATCTCAGCCACCATCACATTGCAGCAAGCTCAGACAAAGAATCCAAATCACTGATGATCACCTCCTGGTTGCTAAACTATGACTTGGAAAACAAACACAAGGATCTAGAGGAAAAACCAGGCCCCTGAGGCTGGCGCTGTGCCTCTGTGCCAGGCTGTGTTTCTGGGCAGCCCCAGACTCCTGGGAAAAGAAGTTCACTACAGACCCTTGGACACTGAACTGGTTTATCAGAGTAGCCCAGACTGCTGTGGCTCAGTCTTCTTTGCCCCTTTAATAAAAAAAAGGAAGGAAGTCTAGCTAGGAGCACAGACACAGGGTAATGCATCATTTATAAATTACCTTGTTAGCGCAGAAAACACCACATGGCTCTGCAGCCGAAATCTCCTGCTGCGGACTTGCTCTGTTTGATGGGAGCCCTTCAAAAGCGCTCGTGGCTTAATGGAGGCTGTTTGTGGGGCCCTCAATCCGTACCTGCTGTCCTCATCCCTCACTGGGAGCCCGGCGCAGCTGCCGTGGCGTGCAGCTGTCTCTGAAGTGGCTGCGTGTCCTCGGCCCCCAGCACAGCCAGCCTACGTTGGATCTCTGGATTTGTGCCTGAGGCGAGCTGGGGAGCAGCTGTGTCCAAGCCGTGCTACCTTTAGTGTTGCAGCCCCCGGGCCCCACGTGCCCCGGCCTGCCTCGCGCTCCCGCGGCCGCCGCACAGCTGTGCCCGCAGCCTGCTCGGTATGCCCACACCTGGGCGCTGCCCGCCTCCAGCAGCCGCGGCTCCCGGGGCTCCAGCCTCCCTGGCAGCTTCCCAGTACGGCCCTCGCACTGCCTGCCACACGGCACAGCCAGGACAGCGCCGGGATGCACGAACAGCTCGCTCTGCTTTGATACTTCATGCCAAAATTTCAACTGCCTGATCAAGGACTCAAATTCAGCAGTGAATTCTTTTACGAATGGAACCGATGAGTTCTTAAACAGTAACAGAAATATGATGAAATAGAACAACTCCACGGCTCTGTGTGCGCGCGCGCGTGCGTGTGTGTGCGTCTCCCCATGCACACACTCACTATGGGATCTCCACCCAGTGTGTTAGGAACAAGGAAAAAAAGATACCATTTTTTCCCCAAGACGGCAAACACTGTGCAGACAGAAATGGCACTCTGCAGTGACACAGGTCACATCTGACCCACTACTCCTGTAGGCACAAATATTACTCCTTTTCCCTTGAGCTGCTGCTCTGTTTCTCACAAGCCGAGGTGCTGGCCAGTGCTGCTCCTGTCAGGCCTAGAGAAGGCAGGTATCTGACTGTACAATGGCTCAGCAAAGCCTGCCCCGAGGGCAATCCTTACAGTAACTCCCTGCCTTTAGGGGCAGAAATGCCCTAAACAGGGCCTGACTGACATTTTTTAGCCTGTTAAGGCACCGCTTCCATGTTCCTGTTTACACTGAATTAACCTCTTAAAACTGTATAGCGCCATGTATTCTGTGTGTAGATTGCTGTTGTTATTGCTGTTCCATGTCACGTGCATTACTCATGCAAAGAGTGACTAACCTGCCACGGTAACAATGCTAACAGCTGTATCCAGCTGTGCTCTCCACCTGCAGCACAGCACTTGGCCATTCTGCTGCTTCCAGCACTTGTCTTACCTTAGTCTCACCTCTTCTTCCTTTCGAACCACACCAAACTTCATCCCACGAAAATAATCAAAATTCCCGTTACCTGCCATTCTACCACATGTAACTCCTTCCCCTTAAGTCCCCTCATCCTTTTATGTGGCCTTCATGTTGTATAGTTCCTGCACAGCGGTGCTCTGTATTACGTGAGACTGTGACCTGCTGCCATCCTATTTAAAGGAAAGCATTTGCTCCCGTGGTTCTTCCCAAGTGCCACAGACAGGAAGCTGAATGGGCCCAGGAGATAAATGCTGACATTCAAAGTGATACCTTCCTGAGGAGCAGCAGTTAAAAATACTTGATCTGGTTTCACTATCAGAGGTGCAAACAGCAGCTCTGTGTCCTCATCGGAGCAGTGTTAAAGGGAGAGGCTCTTTTTTCAGCGGCCACAGATGTTCCAGAAGAAAGGGTTGTCTGAGAAACACATTTCCTCACATTTTTGTTCTGTGAAAGGTGCCATTGGTGTGGAAGTGCAAAGCTTTAGGAAGCAACTTACATGGACGTTATTGCCAGCCTCTGCTCTTACAAACAGCTGGGTCTGAGAGTGATTTGTGTACCTGTAACAAGTTTACCCTGCACGAGGCTGTGTTCCTGTTCTCCACCTGAGCGCACACCACGCCAAGCACCCCTCCCCTCTGCCTCCCGGAGCCGTGTGCCGGCGCCACACCTCCAGGCCAGTGCCATGTCCCTTTTGCCACACGGATCGCCCAGTGTGTCACCCTTCCCGCCGTGCCACTCCGGTGGCCCTCTGCCCCCACCCCAGAGCTGCCGGGCTGGCCGTGCCCGGCCCCTCGCCGGCCATGCGCCGCACACCCACCTGGTCTCCTTGCTGAGGCCGCATCAGCGAGACTCTGTCGTACTGGCGCCGCAGCAGTGCCCACAGCGCATCCAGCCGGCCCTGCGGGGACACAGCAGGCTCAGTCAGGGGCAGCAGCACTCCCACCCACATTAGGGCTGCCCAGGGGCATCTCGGGCACCTGCAGTGCCACAGCGCAGCACTCCTTCCCTGGAGCCAGGCAAGCGGAGCTAAGCCTGGCCTGCGTCCCCTGCAACCACTGTGGTGCTGATCCTGCCCACCTGGAGTGCCAGGGAGGGCACTCACCTGCCCGGAGAGCAGAGCTGGTTAGGAGCATCCTGTTCTGCACAGATGGCTCCAGACCATGCCTATGTGTCTGGACATCACGGCTTCAGGGCTTTCTGGGGGGTCAGAAAGGACTCACAGGCACTTGGGAAAACAGAAGTATCCAGAGTGCTAACTACACCTGTGTGTTTTCTGCTCTTAACACCTAGAGGCAAGGTATTTACCGATGTATGCTCCCCTTGTAAGCAGTGCTCGTGCTCTATTTGCAGGTGACTCAGAGCACCATTCTTATGAGCCAGATAGAACAATTCGCTTTATATCAGACTTCTTGCATTACATTGTTTTATATAATTTTTTGCTTTTCTTGGTTTGTCATGACAATGTGTGTTTAAAACTTAGTGTAGCAGCTACAAACTGTGCAGTTTTGGGTTTAATTAGCTCTACTAAGCCAACAAAGCCCCCATAGATTTTAATGCTCTCACTGTACAATATATCCCTTTTTAAGGGGAGGCAAACAGAACGTGGCAGTAATGATCAAGGCTACGAACTGCTCCTGCCATTCCTGCTGAGTAGGTGTTCCCCTCAAGAACAGCACATTACACTTGAATGGGAACACCTGGAAAGTAACACACAGCTAAGCCTGAATAAGGCACAAAGAATCCAGCCCTTAGTAACAAATCGTACCAAAGACTCAACAGATACCTTGATCGGTGTGTACCACTTCTGCTGCATGGCTGGTGAGGTAGGCTTTCGTTTAGGTGGTTTAGGGTGAAAAGGTTCTTCTGGTTCTTCTGGGAGTTTCACCACAGCATTCTTTGCTTTTTCCAACCTGGCCCCTTCTTCTGTGGAGCCTTTGTCACCCCAGCGCACCTGAGGAAAGGCAGAGTTCAGGTGTAAGTGCACCTCAGGGCAGGGAAACTGCTGCACAGAGGATAAATCTGGAAGAGGTGCTAGATAAACAAGAGAGGAGGTACTGAGGAGAACACTGCCTCTTCATTATGGTAACAACAGTCTTAGGTAAATGTCTGTAAGTAAGTCTCAGTAATGAAAGAAAATCCTATCTTGCTTCACATGGGCAACAGGGAATCTGTGAAATCTTCTCTAAGTAATGATATAAAAATATAATTTCCACTTCTTATTTATCCTAAAATACCAGACCTTAATCTGGCACCCATGAAAGCCAAGATTTCTGAACCCAGGTCTCCTAGCCCATAGAGTTTTCGAGAACCTCAGTAAAGATTCAATGTGATGCTTAGGCAGGTTTGAGCAGAAGCTCCTTGAACCTGCTCAGGTCTCCATGTTGTCCTGCTCGAAGATGCACACTGGAGAAGTGCAGGTGAAGCAGTCTAACCTGCCTAAGTGCATGTAGCTATGTGTACATTAATCACTGCTCCAAGTGTATAAAATATATAGCAAGTTGAAAGAGAAGGACACCAGGGTTATCACTGCCAGAGAGACAGACACGTATTCCCACTTCCATCCAGGCTATACTCACTGTGCTCTGCAGATGAAATAGATGGAAAAACCTCCCCGCTAAGAGGGATGATTCACCTTGCTGCAGGAGTCCTATCTCACCTTGTAACTGGAAACACCATGCAGCAATCTGAGCAGGGGCGTCTGCTCTACTGCACACAGAAACAAGCCTGGACAAGGCTGTTCCCTCGTCATCCAAAAAGGAACAGCTGAAAGCTATGGCTGGACTTGCAGAGTCCTTAGTCAGAGTGGCCTGGATCATTTCAGCAAGACTTGCCATATTCATGCCATTTGCTGTGATCTGGCCTGCCAGGAGGCCCCTGTACACCTGTGTCTTTCACTGTGATCAATGGTAGTTTTACAGGGCTTGTCATGTGGCTGCTAAAAGGTATTTTAAACACTGTTAAAACCATTAGGTGGTGGATCTCTCACTGAAAAAATTACCTTCTCCTTCAGACAGAAGCCAGTTCACCAAGAAGAAACCAGAAGTGGTGGAGTCTGACCACCCAATTTTGACATAAAAATGAATTAACTGTAACAGGTGGGGTCTGGCAATGACATCACAAAACTTTAAAGCAGCATCAAAAGACAGAGCTAGGAGAGCAAACAGCACTGCCCAAGCTACCTGGGACTATCACAGGGGGGTAGAGCTAGTGGGGAAGGCAGGAGTGGATGGGTACCTGCGCCAGCACAGGAATGAGAAGTGCAAAGGTGATGATTCAGTCCCTTCCCTTCTCCAGAAAGGGAAGCTGCCAGAGGAATCAGGCTGCTGGAAGAATGGCAGAAGAGAAGAGGCCAGAGAAGCAATAAAAACCAGATGACTCCACTGCCACATGGACTGCAAACACGGAATAAGCATCATGACTGGGCCAGCAAGTTTGTCACTGGCCATGGCACAGAAACCAGCTTTACCTGCCAGGTAAGGAACAACCTCCCTTGGGGCGTGTTTTCTCTCTCTTCTGCCCCAACTGCCCAAAGAAGCAGTGTGCTCTTCTGAGGCAGGGAGAGCTGTGAGGCCTGTCCTGCTCTCCCAAAAGCCTTAACCCCTCTTCCCAGCCCGTCCCAGACATGGCAGGGCAGAGGTGAAGCTCCCCAGTCAAACCTGGGGGCACTGCCCATCGGTGCCCAGCCAGACCTGTCACTGCTCTGGGCTCTCAGGGATGGACAGAGCCACAGCCCCACAGAAGGGGGGCTTTTTTCAAGGGCCCATGATCATGCTGGCAGGAATTTCAGTTGGTTTACTTCTTCAGCCCTTAGTCCTGCACAAAATTCCTACCACAGATGAAAAGGTTTTCTAACCTAATCACCAGTTTCTACCCTCGTTTGCATTTTTCAGGGCTGAACATGTCTTTCTTTGTGGTCCTGATGTCACTTGTGTTCATGATGTTTCTGCTCCATTGTGCAGGATCCCATTTGGGAGCCCCTCCTGGAGGCTATCATAGTTTCCCTCAAATCCAGGCTTGTAATTCTTGATGCTGGAAAGCATTTCCTACTTTGCTTCTGAAAAACACGGCACAAAATGTTTGCTTTTTGTGAAATCTGAAGCTCTTCTAAATTAGCAATTCTGAACTGCTGAAGAAAATGCATATAAGTGACAGCTTCAAACCTGCAAGTTCTGCTGCTGCATTTAAAAAGTACTCAAGCAAAGCTGATTAGGCCAATACCTTTAAAGTTTTATCAAGACACCTCAGTATGGCCTAGGTGGGTGTTTCAGACAGAGATAGCTTCCTGGACTGCAGTTAGGAATTGCTTTGCACATTCCATATAGCCTGACTTGAGTACAAAACCTGCCATAAGGATGTGCCCATAAGGATGCACATTCTTCATTCTGTTTTAATTAACATGATGCTATCGTGTCTCTTCAAAGACAGGCTCTGTTGTCGCTGCGAGTCCCTCTGGGATCAAGCCTCTCCTCAGCGTCACCATTGTCAGCGCATTTGGCTGGCCCACACTTGGGGGACTTATGTTCCACTGTAATGCCTTCCAAAACACAGAAAAGGCTCTCACTCTCTCTTTCTCATTAGCTTGATGGAAAGAGCATGTCTTGAGGCAGCTATTTAAAGTCCCAGTCAAATGGAACTACTGAAAGCTGTTCTTTCAGAGGCAAGGTCAGAATTGTCCGATATGGTAACAAATTTTCCAAGGATTATGCCAGTGGGAAGACAAGCACACATTATGGCCTTGTAATTTCAATGCACTTTCAAGTCTTTGTTTCCACACTTGCAGCCTCAGAGAGCTCATGCTTGAGGGAACTGCCATCTCCAAATCATACCAACCTCCATCCTCTTAATTCCCCCAACTCCTCGTCCACCGTAGTAGGAAGCATCCACTGTGGGCCACTTCTTGGAAGGCAAGGGCTCCTGTTCTTCTTCCTGTAAGTACATTGAAATGGTATTTACTTTTAAAAGATGCTTACACACGCACACTGAGTGTCTTTTCTGTATATTTCACTGGAGTTCCCGGAGCATACCCTGTTGGTTGTGAAAGGGGTGCAAACACTGAGGGCAGCAGAGCCTCCAGCGCATTACAGCCCATAAGAGGGAGAGGAATTCCCTTGTAAGGGGAATTCCACAGTGTCTGGAACGACAAAGCTGAAGGAAAACGCTGCCTAAGTCCTACATGAATCTTTAGATGTTGGACAAGGGCTATTCAAGCTTTCTGCTTTCAGCGCAGTATGTGGAAAACAAAGCTGTCTTGGAATACAGGCCCTAAGTGTTTCTGTGGATCTGGGCTTAATTCAGGCGACACTGAGCTGAGACAGAGCAGAGATCTGGACTTCAGCAACCCTGTTCTCCATGAAGGCACCCCCCAGGGCAGTCCTTTCGCCGGCAGCACTCAGACAAGGAGCCGGACACGCAGCATGCAGGGAAGCACAGGAGTGGTTCCATGTGAGCAGTGTGGTAAGATTAGCACCATCATACCGTACCTCTTTTGGGGCTGGCGGAGGTGGAGGGGGATCCTTGATGACCTGAAAGAGCCAAACATAGGAAAGAATAAGGTGCTGCACTGGCAGCAGCCAAAGGCAACAGACCAGGGTAAGAGTGACCTGTTTCCACCTGAGCCCCCACGACTGCCAGCGAGCTGGCAGCCTCTGCTGCCCACTCCCCTGAGCATCCATCAGCGAGGCCTTCTGGAAATTACCATCCCTCTGCCAGAACCTGCCATCCCTGGCCTGCAGACACTCTGGGCGGCAGACGTGTCTGCCACCGCGCTTTCTGGCCGGATAAGCCTCAGCCGCTGTGAGGAAAAGCCAGTGCCGAGACCTCCCAGAGTCTGTGAGCAATCCCAGAGGAAAAGTCCGAGGCCTGTGTGAGGTCCTGCACAGCCGTGGGCCGAGCTGCTGCTGCTGTGGAGTCTCTGGCCCAGTGACAAGTGTGAAATGCCTTCTGGTGGCTCAGGCTTCACCTCTGGATAACCCGGATGCTTCCGCGGCCCTCACATTTCCCACCTCCCAGCTCCATGTCTGTGCAGTGCCTGCACTGCAGTCACACTCCCACACTTCTGACACTGCTCCGGGTGAGGCCCGCTCCCGAGAGCATTTCTTACACCTCTATTTAAATCTCCCACAGTCTCTTCCCCATTCCCTTTGTCACATCCACACTGTAAAGCCCAGGGAATGCCCAGCACTGTCAGTCCCAGCAGGGGAGAGGCAGGCAAGGGACCCTCTTTACTGATTCGGCTGAAAACTGAATGCACAGGCATTCCTCCATGAGAAAAGCAGGTTTGCAAGCTAAGAGTAAGTTCTTTGGTGACATTGGGCCATGTTTTGGGCTTGGGTATTGCCTGGATACGACTAAAAAATACACCATGAATATCAAGGAGTCTGTTCTTGCTATGCCTTGGTATTACACAAACATATCCAAAACTCTGCATGCTGACAAGCAACTCAATCTAATACAGGTTTTAAGTAACTTAATTGAAATATGCCTTACTTTATTCACTCTGTGCTATTTAATTTTAGTACTTTCATTAAACACTGCCTGTGAACACTGTTGCTTCTGAAGGTCAGCATAATAGATTAAAAAAACATATTTTTCTGATCAGTTGAGTTTTCTAACTTGATTTACATTTCAGTTCTCAGTGCCACCCAGTTAGTTACTACTGACTGCCTAAACAGGATGTGGGCTTTCAGCAGTGCATAAAGGAATTCTGCCCAATAGGAGAAATAACTTATGGCACCCCTGGAACCAGTTTTCCCCAGCCCTTCAGGTTTAAGATACGGAATGGCTCATTTGTCAAGCTCAGAATGCTTTGGGTGGATTGGAAAGTGACCTGTGGATTTCAACTAGACATCCCTTTGCTGTTAGGATGTTGCAAAACCATGCCAGACATTACTTTTCTTTAAATAGCTCTGAATACTTTTTCTTCACAGTTATCAGGAGTTTCCAGCATGCTTAAGAGAAAGTAAGTATTTAATTAGTGAAACTTGCCTGAGAGCCACACTGGAATCATTACCCTAACTTTACATGAAACAGCAACACAGAGGGATCATGGGACAAGATCCTGAGAGATACTTGGATGCTGAGTAGGATTTGCCAAAGCCTGTAGATATTTCATTCTCGCTGAAAGCAATTAGGAGACTGGAAACAGTAAAGCAGCACTTTCTCTCAATGAAGGGCCACCTTATGTAGCTTCTGTCCTTATCTCCATTTCACCTGTCCCTAGCCATCATCCTGAAACAGTCTCTGTCTCTGTCAGGCCTGCAAACTGTACAGGAGAAGGTCCTCCTAGGTGGATTTCTATACACCCATATGAAATGGCACTGCCCTTCCCCATCTATAGCTGTGCCACTCTTGAAACCTCACACCTGTCTGAGCACAGACAGCTTTGCCCAGCAAACCTCTCCGCGATGAGAGATGGAATTCCTGCGGGCCCTGCACCCATTGGGGATGTAGAAATCACAATTCCCACCCTGGACAATCAAGGGAAACCTGACTTGCTTGAGCTCACTGTGGCTTCCTAAGGCAGTAGTCAATGGCAGCTTTTGCTCATCTCCTCAAGTGGATGATCTAATCCTGTGCCAGCTCCTGAACTCCCTGAAGTTTGAGGGGAAATTCAGTTTAAAGCCAAGCAATCCATTAATTAGCTGTTATTTCTAATGGCTTCAGAAAATGAAACTTGTTTTAAAAATGACAGTGGTGTGAGAAAATAATCTGCTTTGAGTAGCAGCTCCTCACCCTGTTGACAGCACTGGAATGTCAATGCCTGCATCCTTATGCTTCCACAGGCTCTCACACTCACACACTCGAATCACACGTGCACACACAAGGATTCTTTTCAATCGTGTGATATTCCAAGTGAAATCAGTAGAAAGCTGTTTATGAAAAAGAGAAATCCAAGGCACACGCGCAGCTCTTAATGGAGCTGCACACAGAACTGCACAGGGGAAGACCTGAGTAATGTAAATTAACTTTCCCTGAGCTTGATTCAGACTGTTTCAATGACGAAGCCTCTGAATAACGCTGCTGTCTTACCATCCTCATGGAGAGATGGGCTGCTTCCTCAGTTTGTTTGGTTTTATCATCAGCCTCTCTGGGCAAAGCTCCATCTCATTTAGTGAGTTGCAAAGAATGAAGGTTTGAGCTTGGAGAAGAGCTGATTTCTTTAGAAAAATCATTAAAAAAAAGAAGTTGGTGCTTGAGGCAGCAGTGCCTCTGATCCACTCATTAACACTTCTCTGCTGCTTCATGATATGGGCATTAGGAGATGTCAGCACAGAGCCTACAGCCAACTTGCTGCAATTGTATGTTACACAGCGAGGGACAAGTGACAGAACTGTCACAGTGAAACCCTTGAAAGCAGGGGACAAGGAAGGAAAAGGAAGAGGAGTCCCCCCGCCCCACCCTCTGAGTGTCCACGGCACTCATGCCACAGGACGCTGTGAGACCGAGCCCCAGCCAGGATGGAGCTGGGCCTGTGGGCAGGGGGCAACACACCTGCCTGGCTCCAGACACTTGTTTTGCCCACAACACCCTGCACCTCTCTTTTCCATCAGAATCCAGCAGGATCTGTGCTCCTGCTCCTTGTTCCATTTCCCAAGTCCTCCAAGCTGTCCTTGAGCTGGATGAATAATCAACTTCCCTGCTCCCCCAGAAAGGAAAGGCAAGAGGCACATGACCAACACTGCTGCTGCTGGGATGAGGATAGAGAGCGCACTCGGATAAAGAGATGGATGTGTGTGTAGGGATTATGAAAAAAAATAGGGATTTCCAACCTGAGAGCCCATAATGGACTACAAATACCAATTTTACTGAGAGCAGTTTTAAAGTGGTCCTTGATTTCAGAGTAACATCTGCACACCATTAGGGCCACTCCTTCCCAGTAACAGCACTGTGCTGGTGCTGGTTCCTGTGCGTGCAACTCAGATAGGCGGGGTCATGGCCAGTGGAGTCCCAGCACTGGAGCTGCTCTCCCCAGCTCTTTCCTGCCTGTCACAAGCGCCCCTAGAGCTTCCTTCCCGTCACTTCACCATTTTCCTGAAGGATCTGTGTTTCCCACCCGTGGCTCAGGGTGCAGGAGCTGTTCCCCACGGTCTGTACTCACCACTTTGCAGCAGAGGGGCCAGAACCACCAGAGCAGGCCAAGCGCCACCAGCAGCAAGAGCACGAGGACGGCAATGAGCGCTGCCACGCCACTGGACTGCAGAGACAGCAGGGACAGCGTCAGTGCTGCCTCACCCCCCCTCACCCCAAAAGCAGGTAATTGTTCTGCTCAGCTCAGGGGGTTCCTTCTGATGTAAAACCCATAAAACTGATAGCCTTGAGATCAGAACGAGGCCCAGCCTGAGGAAAAGAGAGAGAGTCCACTGCCTGCTAAGGAATGAGCCATCAGGCACAGACAGGGGAAGGCTCATCCTAAGCCTGTGGACAACACAGAGGTGCCCTTCTCCTCCATGAGGACCCAGGTCTCACACATGGACTGGGGAGCACGCAGGGAGGTTTTAAGGCATCTCTACGAACAGTACACCTGTGAGGCTTTGATGCTGATCGCCCGTACTCCTGCACAGACTGTGGCACGCTGACTCCCTACAGCCATGCTGTGGGAACCTGAAACTGAAGGAGGGAGTGTTCCTGCTTCCAGCAACACTTTGTACTGCAGAACTGAGCAGCCCACCTCCCACACCTCCCACACCTCCAACCCACTTTCTAGGGGTGTCTTTATTCCTACAGTTTAGGCTTTTAGAACAACACTGACAGAAACACAACAGCATCTCTAGGAAAATACAAGTTATTCAGACTTCAGCTGGGAAAAAAGGAAAGGAGAGACCCAGGGAATCACTGAGACTGGAATGCTGCGTGAGCAGTCCTGACCCAGAGGTTCTCCACTGTACATGGGGGTGGAACAGAGCCGTATCCCAAGTGCAGTGAGGCACACAGGTACAATGGGTGCCTGGGTGCCTAATGCCATGTAATTTTGTTTGTTTTCGCTGCAGTAACGTGTGTTTGTTGGGAGGCTGTAACTTGTAACTCATCTCCCAGTCAGCCATCAGCTGCTCAGCTCCCAGAATTAGTGAGCAGTTCTAGCAGTGACCCATTTCTTGAGTTGCCCATCTGCTACTATGGAAACAGCAGTTCTTGTGTGGAGCCGCCTTTGCTGCAGCACAGGCCAAGAGCAGAAACCAGAAAGAGACAAAAAAGGCTGCTGGGAAGCTCTTCCTGCTGCTGTGCACATCTGTACCCCTCTGCTTCCTGCCAGGGCAGGCTGTGAGCACAGAGCAGCAGAGCTGCCACGCAGCTCAGTGGGAAGTCGTGCCCAGCACCTCGCTCTGAGCTGCTTTGCATCAGAGCTTTTCTGTTCCCTCTCTGTGCACTCCTGGCAGCTCTTACAGGTGCACCATGTGCTGCGTCTCTGCACCTGCACCTCAGTAGGCAGGCTGCAGCCGGGCTGCAGCAGCTCCTGTGCTGCACAGCCCTCAGCCATCCTGCTTGGGTGTACGGCTGACAGAGACCCTGAAACAGAGAACTGTGATTTGGGCTCTGTGTGTTCCTTCGGCTTCCAGCTCAGTCAGGCTTCCCCTCCTCAAACTGCAGGGCTCCACTGGATCTCTGATCTCTACAGCTACACAAATGGTGAGGTTTTAAATGAATAGAATAAAAATGTCTTTTTTTTCTCCCTTCAGTTACTGATCTATGAGCAAAGAAATCCTGTTGGGAGCAATGCATGGCGACGGGCAAAAGAGATTCTCTCCGTGCTCCATGCCCAATGGAAAAGCTGCTCTCCAGTCACACTTGAGGTAAGACACATTTAAAGGCCCACGTGCACAGCGCATGCTCAACACCGTGGGCCCGTGTTTCCCTCCACAAATACAAAATTACTGTGTAATACAAAAGGAATTAAAGGAGAGCAAAAATGTGAGAGCAGAAAATATATGTTTTAAGTTAGAACAGTCATTGGCTGCACAAGCGTGTGGTCTCACCCAGAAGCAGTTTTTATCTCTTCTATAACCTGTGTTTAGACTTAGCAGGATGTTCATGCGGCCTCGCTCCCAGCTCTGGCCTCTGCTTGGACAGGCTGTCTCCCCAGATGAACAAGAGCTAAGAGCCTACACTCCTCACTCAGGCCCCAGAGTTACAGAGCGTTAGCACCTCTGCAGGACTGTAACCTCTCTCCACACCCAGGCTAAAGGGCCAAGCTTGTGCCCATCTGCTGCCTCCAGTCCTACTCAGGGGAGGGCCATGCCAGAATGGGACCCCAGCTGACCGTCACACCTGGCCCTCAGGACATGGTATCTACAGCGAGCAGGTCTCTGAGGGCAGGGAAGCCTCCCAGTACAAAGACATAGCTTTGCACAGCAAAGTGGAAGCAGTGGTTCTCTACTCTGAGGTCTTGCAATGGCAAAGTCCAAAGAGAAACGGGATGTGGGGATTTTACAAGGAGTTACAGAAGTCATTCACTTACACACTCCGAAGCAGTGATGGTTAACGAGCTGGACATGAAAGACTGGCCTTCATTCAAACTCACCAAAACCTCCAGGGTTCTGCCAAGAGACAAAGAAGAAACATGAGCAGCCATGGAAGAGCCAAGAAAGGTTCATACCTGCTCTGCAGGCACTTGTACCTACAGCCTCTGCTCCACAGGGAGTGTCCTCAGAGGGGAAATGGAAGCCTGTGCTTATTCCTATTTGTGAATAAGTTTGGTCTCCTCAGGAATAAGTTTGGTGTCCTTGACAAAGAGCTGTCCAAGTAGAGAATACCCCTTCCCCATTCCATATAGCAGAAAATACTCCCTAAAGTTTTATGTCAAATAAATTGAAGTTCAGCTGTAAAAGTAGCATTGTTTTGTCTGTTCCATAACCATCTCCTTAGTCACACACAGACATTATGGTTAAAGATGTCGGATAATTATAAATGGTCAGGACTTGCTATAAATAGCCCTGAACACTGCATACAAATAGTATGTGGTTTACATTTTACAAATTAACCCTACAAGAAAACAACACATGGTGGATGTTAAACAGAATAAGACTCCTCAGCTTCTCTGGCTTGGATTTCCAGGATTCAGACAGTTTATGTTATGCATAGATGTAATTAAATAAAAATGTAGATATCCATGAACTAAAATGATTAATCATTTACACCGTTGTTACATGTCATGAGTTTCTATTCTGGCACAAACACTGTAGTCAATATGGAGTTCAAAGCTATTTTAGCTAATTTGGCTAATTTCTTCTTCAGTTTTAGCAAAAATAAAGTGAGTTGCTTCCACTAAACTCATTTTTAAATGATCTCTGTTCTGAATAATTGATCCAACAGAAAGAGTAGCTTTAATTTCCTTCTAATTGGAATTCACTGGAATAAGTGAATCAGAACCAATAAAAAAACCCAAAACTATTTGATTCCCTTGCAGAGCAATAAATCAAACCACAGTGAAACTCTGGTCAGTGATGACTTTTTTAAGATGTGGTCTTTTTATTATTTTTAATTCCACTTATTTGTTTTGGCATTGTAATGAGGAATGCTGGGGGAAACTCCAGCATGAGGATTCTGCTCAGGTTTGACCAAACACTCCTGGAACTGCAGGGCAGGAGGGTTTCCTGCCTCCCCTGGGGGAGAGGAGGACCCCCCAGGCTGAGCTGCTCACACACTCCTGCAGCTGCCCTGTGTGCCCTGGCAGCCCTCTGAATCCTGCCAGGAATGCCACTAGTGAGGAATGAGACTGTTTTGGTAGATGGTCTTTGCTAGCAAATGGAGCAAAACATGGACACAAAACACAGCTGGATAAAACATGTAAGCCACACTAAAGAAAAGGATTATTCCCTGGCATCCTGGGGACCTTGACATGTCCTTGAGCTCACTGGGTTGTATGAAATATTCTATGAAAAAAACAGCAAAGATTTCCCAGTGAGCTGGAGCCCACTGTACACCTAGCTGTTTGCAACACAGTAACCATTCCTAGCTGTAACAGGTACCAGCTGGGATAGCATTTCCCAGCCCACGCAGTGCCCGCAGCTCTGTGGCCCGGCGGGACGGACAGATCCTAGGGAGCAGGCTCACTGAGCCATCAGCTCCAGCACGGACACGCTGCGGGAGGGCAGCCCTGCCCTACCCACTCCCGCCCTGATACACCGCTGCAGGGATGAGCCACCGGAGATGTCACTGGAGCTGATCATACCCACTCCGTTCTGGAAGCCACAGAGTGAACTCACACAGATAATTACTTCATCTTCAAAAGGATGAACCTGTCAACACACAAAAGCATTCCTTCCCTGAGACTGTCATGGCTGTTGGGGATACCCAATACGTTGTTTCATTTCTTGAGCAGCCACCTGTTTGCTGGGCTGTGGGTACTTGTGATTCATACGAACACTGCCCCTTAAACCGGGAGTCCCAGAAAGAGGTGTCCTGTTTCTGCTACTCCTTCACACGCAGCTCAGAGACAGATGCATACACAAACACATCCTAGTGTTTACCAGCAACTGGCCAAGTGTGTGAGGCTTTTAGCTCAGCATTCTACCAAAACTGAAAATATTCTGAAATGAAAATGACAAGCAGCAGTGATCCCATTTCTTGGGCCCCTGCATTTCCCTGGTGATTGTCACTGCTGAGTCCCTCCAGTGGAGCTCAGAACAGCCAGGTCAAGAGAACATTGCTGTCCCTGCAGCCAGGCAGCCCTTGGGCACAGCCCTGGCTCACCAGTGAAGGGTGAGGCTGTACTAGTATTGTACCAGCAAAGATCCCAACTGAGGGCTGAGCTCTGGAAAGCTGCCACTAAGTGAGATATCTCCTCAGGGGCCCTCAAATAAACCCCCTCACGAGTCAGGCAAGTGTTGCAGCCGCAGCCCCCTGGGGCCATCCGGCAGCACCATCCTGCAGCCTGGCACTAGGAACACGCACAGAGGAGCTGAGCAGCTCCTCTCCGTGCAGCTGGACACACAGGGCTGCAGGGACCTGGCTCCAGGCAAAGGCAGCAGAGCCCTGCCCACGCCTCCTCAAAAGCTCAGCAGTGCCCACAAACAGTGGCTTTCCAGGGCTTTGAGGCAGGATGCTCATTCCCATCCTCTGCTCCCTCCTGACACCGCACCTGAGCGAGGTGGAATCAGAGAGCTGGCAAAGGAGCACGAGCAACGACAGTGCTGTGCAGCACAAACCCTACTTCTCTGCCTCTACCTCAGCCCTAACGTGCACCTTCCCGGCAGCCTGTACTTCAAACCCGCTTCACTCTACTAGGAAAAACTGCCTTTCATTTACAGTTCACAGCCCTTCCTCCACGTGGAAGGGATTTTCCTATCCTTTGTCTGTGCAATATCAATTTTGGATAGAAACCAATCCTGGAAAATTCAGACTTAAGTCTGAAAAGAGCATTTTAAAAATGTTCTGATTTCTGACGAAAGGTAACCACAAGACTCTTGCAACTTGAAGCTGCGTTGGTCCTGGCCCACTGCCCATCCTAATGCACAATTTACCCAAAAATGTAACTTGAGGAGAACGAACAGTTGCAATTCCTTCCATCATGCCCACTGCTGGTTTATTGTGACAGCAGAGGGACGTGGCCCAGTGCCATATGTCCCTTCAACTCTGGTCTAAAGCCTCCCATTTCCTATGAAATACAGCTGACATTTCCATCCACGGTAACTTATTTGCAAAGTATTCATTTGCTCCTTACTTTATGGGAAGCTACTAAAAAGACTGCCATTTTATGACCCATTAAAAAATATGAAAAAATTAAATACAATTGTGAAAGACATTTGCTGGAAGTAATAAATAATTTACCTCCAATTTTCGCACACTGAAAATTAAACTGGCAACTGCTCAAAAAGTTACTAAAATTACGGTGACAAAGGTACTTCAGAATCAAATGCCTCCGCTAAAATAGCAAAAATGCTGTACATAGGAGGAAGGCAAAAAATAGCTCTGTATATTTAAAGGGCACTTTCCCTTCCAACACTGCCTTCATGAAATAATGGATAGCTTTATAATACAGGCTCCATTTGACCAACCTCACTCTTGATGCCTTTGGCCACTGCTTGCTGGGGCGCAATTAACATTTACCCCTCCATTCTCCCTGCCCCAAGCAGAGAGGACACGTTCCCTGAGCTCTGTTAACAAACACTCCTGGACCACAAAGATGAGTCTGCATCCAGGGACTCATCCCTGCCGCAGGAGGAGGCAACACACAGGGGAAGGGATTTCCATCCTGGGCTTCTGGGTATGGTGCTCTTCGCAGGCTACAGCCACAGCTGCACAAGGACAGGAACAGCTCTCCTGGAGCAGGGTTCCAGCCCTGCCTGTCCTATTTGGTGCAGTGCCACTATGCCACGGGCCAGCAGTGCTCGGGGAGCACCGGGACCATTCACTCAGTGGGAACTGTGCTGGGGACAGGATATGGCCTGCAGTTAGGAGAAGTGGTCAAAGGTGTTTTCCTCCCATCAGCCACACAGGCATAAAAAGGGGCACTGAGTATTTTCCTGAGGATAGCGAGACCCACTTATCCTGGAATTCATTATGGTGTCTGGGGATTCTGGTAAAGAATTAGTACAAACTCTTCCCCCTGCCCTTCTTAGTGTTGCTTAGCACTGATCCAAATTCAGATGATGGTTCTTTAGGACTCCCTCTTGTTACCTCAGAACCCTCTAGCTGTTCTAGCCCCATGTCCAGTATGTGTCTGTCCGGGCTTGACTTTCCATGGAAGGGGACACAAACTTTCACTGCTGGGAACTCCTAGGGAATGTGAGAACACTGGAAGCCAGAGAGGAACTAGCTGTCACCCTGTGGAATCAGGGGAACCTGCAGTAGCAGGGTACGAAATGTCATTATTCTGTTAAAGTAGACTATTAATTCAGCTCGGGATCCTATGTCCACTGCATAATGTGCAGCACTTAGTTCTGCTCACGCAGTCCTTGCTAATGCTCTGGGAACACTGTGTGCCCTAGGAGGGACGTGATGGACTGCGCCAGAAATTACTACTGATCTTAACACCACATCCATATGGCTGAGGGGCCGGTTCTCCTGTACAACTCATTGAGGATGTTTCCATCTGTGAATAGGTCACATTATACCCTAATTGTGTCACACTAAATGTATTTCTAAAATATTTGGAGAAGTCCGTATTTTTAACAGACATTAAGCCTAATCCAGCCCTTTTTCTGGCTTCCCCCCACCTGAGTTGATTTCTCTGGCTATTTTGGAGGGGGGAGGTTGTCCCATGTGGGCACCAGACACTGGGATCCACACTGTCTTTTGTTTTTGTTGGAACAAAATGTTGTGTAGGAAAAGACAATGCCTACATTAAATGCTTCCCCTCAGTGAGTTTGCAACAGAAAGAACTGGCACAGGTGGGAGCAGTTCCAACCCCCTTGGCTCCCTGCCCAGGGCTGCAGGGGAAGCCCAGATGTTTGCAATGAGGGGTAATGCCAATATCCTATCCAGGTCTGGACTGGCCATGGGCACAGCAGTGATGGAGGGGGTATTGCCTTCACCTGAGCACAGGGGCTCTGCAACGGTGAAAACAACAGTGAACAGGTGAAAACAGCCTGACCTGAGCTGGCATCCTACCAATAGCTGAGCAGCAGGAAGTAAAAAGGGAGAAGCACAGGCAATTTCCTTGCTGGTTGGTGCTGGGATTGGCTGCATGCTCCACGTTGGAGACCTGCTGTTGGGGCCACTGGCCAGCAAGGCTGGAAGAGGACTGAGCAGCTGAGAAAGCCCAGAGTTCATCCTGAGGGCTGGGACCTCCTACAGCAGCAGCAGGCCGCCTGCTCTCCTCCATTCGGCGTGTCTCAAGGGACAGCAGGCTTCTGAGAGGTGACTGGGCTCTTTCTGCTTTTTCTTTTTCACAGTAGTGACCAGTATTATGTGGAATGGGAAATATTTTAGTCAACATGCTACCTCTTAACTTGTAAATCCTATCGTAGTCTCCTTTTAACTGGTCCCCTTGTCTCTGAACAATGTTTTTTCCAAGTGATATGCAGTCACCATGTAGGTTTCAAACTAAGGATGAGACCTGGGAAATTGGTCCTATAACCCACACTTGCATGCTGATACCAGCTGCCAAGCTCTCAAGTGGCTCAGCACTCAGCACAAGCACTGCCCCTTTCGTAAGTGAGTAATTCAGCTCTGTGGCCAAATGACACCCCTGTCTGCACTGCCACAAAGGCTGTGGTAAGGCTACTTAGTGAACAACACCACAGAAAGAGCTCCTTGTCACCTCTTAGCTAGAAAGAGAGAAGAAACGCTTAACAGAGCCACAGCATATTACTCCTTTCTTGAGTGACCCTGAAAGACATGTGAGGCTGAGCTGCAGCTTGCAAACACTCTGTCTGCCTTTGCTGACAACAGTTTTTTTAAGTTTTTACCTTTCTCAGCAGAGGAAGAAAAAGTGACAAAACAAAAATAACAGTAGTAAAGGTAGCCGTAGCAAGCAACAGCTCTCCTCCCTCTGGTTTTCAGCCACTCGCTTCCATGTTATTTGAAAATTCACTGAAGTTCCACACACCTTTCTCAGCACTCATTCAGACAGGCAAAGGGATGTTTTGCGCAATTCTGTGACCCTGACCAAGTTCTGGGCTTGTCTGACTAAACAGGTGGTGACATGTCTGTGTACTTGTGTAAACAGGGTTTGTGTACTTCAGTATTTGTAGACAGCTTCTGTGGGAGAAACACCTGGGGGAGGTTGTCAGGGGCATTTTTTAAATCTAAGTATGGACTTGGTGCTAGCATAGACTGTCTCAGGTTATTGCCTTTGTCTGTTTGTCTGTCTGGTAGAACACGGTGAGACAAAGGTGAGGTGTAACCTGCAGGTGTGACTGAGGTACCAAGTAGCCAGGCCTTGCAGAGGGGTGTTGGGTGAGCACCCAGAGAGTTCCAGAGTTCAATGTATGTGCGGGCAGTGGGACTGCTGGATGAATCCAGCTGTGAGAGCTGTGGCTGGGCTGTTCTGCCAACCCTGGGCCAGTAAGATGTGACACTGGCTGCTAGGTCAGGTGTAGTCACAAGCTCGTTGCCTGCTTGCTTTTGAGGTTTGCACTGTTAGAGGGAAGTCCAGCTGTGCCATGCTAACATGGGACACTGATGCTTGGTGTGGGAATGTCAGTGTGTCAGCCCCAGCACTCGGGTGCGTCCTCTGAGAGCGCTAATGGCGCCGGATGGGCTTGCGTGCTATTCAGATATTTATTTTGTGTTTGCTTGAAGAATCAGGCCAATGTTTTTGAAAGCACATTTAACTATACCATATGCCTACTTAAATCATCCCTATCAAACAAGTTGTGGGTTGCTGCTCTGGTTCATTCTGTTCTGTTTTCCCTCCCTTCCCAATGTGTTTATGTGTATTTATCCAATTTGCTCTGTTCCTCCTGCCAAATGGCAGGTCTGAGATCCCAGCCAGGCAGGGGCAGCTGTGCTATTGTTGGTGACTGACAAAACAGAGGTCATGGGCTGGGCCTGCTGATCTAGCTCTAATGACAGCTTGTGTGGGACATTATGGGGCAGTCACAGTGTAATCAGGGTTCATGTGCCCTCAGAAGTAGGAATAAACTTTAACTCGCCCCTTGCTAACTTAGAACTCAAGTTTCACTTTTAAGATGTAATTCCTGTGCAAATTAGCCTCTTGCAAAATATTCTGCTGTTTGTTTACTTCATTGCCATAACTCCTTCCTCTGTCTGGGAAACACCCGACTTTAAACAGCCCCACCACAAAAAGCCAAGACCTGAAAAACCAAGCAACAGCCTAGGTGGAAGAAAGGGTCTCTCCTGCGTGGGACTGATCCTAGCTGTTCTCACTTGTAAGACTGACAAGAGTTATGAGCTGTGCCAACCTAGGAAGCAACTGCCCATAGAAAGGAGTAGGCTTTTGTCCTCCACAGGAGGACTCTTCCCTTCCTGAAAGGTTGTTCCAAGTCCAGCCCAGCAGTTCCAGGCAGTGATATAGCAAGGCGTGATCACTCCCAATGCCCTCTGTTCAGCAAGAGATCAGTCTGCAGGGCTAGGGATTTCTAAACTCTTTGCTCCTTGGGTGGCCTGACATTTTATCCCCTCTCCTGCTGCCTTTCAGCCCAGAAGGCAGGAGTCTCTAAACTATTGAAAAGGGTGTTCCTTGGAGCTGCCTGCCAGCTCTGAGGCACCAGAGCGGGCTGCAGTGGCTGGGCAGCTGAGGAGAGGAGGCACAAGTCCCTGGAGCCACTCGGGGAGTGTGCAGCTGCCGTGAGGCTGCCTGGCTCCGGCTGCGGCACTGCTGTGCTGCTCGGCATGGAAAAGGGAGCGCTGGGGAGACAGCACATCTGTCACCCGCACACAGCCACAACCTCCACCCAGGGCAGCACCAGATGTGTTTATTCGAGGCATGTACTAACTAGCTACTTAATGGCTTAGAATTATTAGCCACAAGTTAATTAGGCAAACATTTGCCATCAGTCACCTTACAAAGCATAGCTTCTTCAACACCGCTTTTACTTCCTGAGGGCCTTTATCAAACACAGGAAGGGTCGGTGGTAAACTATAAATTCCATCAAGGAGCTGCAGCAAGAACTAAATGTGTGAAAGGGGTTCATGGGGTCCTAATAGATGCTGGAGTGCACAGGTAATGCCTTAGCTGAGCACCTATCCATGCTGCCAGCACAGTGGCCCAGGGAAGGAAGCAGCAAGACTTAAGAAGCTGCAGCTGATGGGCAAGAAAGGGCAAGTAACAGTGGAAAAATTATTCCTTGGTATAGTTAAATTTGCAAAGACTGGCTTCCTTGCTGCTGCCTTTACTGGGTATGTGCCTGGGGGTGCATGCACTTGCTTGGCATCCTGCCTGCACGATGAATTTGGGACCATCACTGTCCCAAGGGAATGGGCTCTGGTTCCCCAAGATATGAGATGCAAAAGCAGTTGGTCAGTTCCAGGCTCCCAGGTCACAGGTAGCAGTGAAGGGAGTACAGGCAGAAAAGGAGCTATCTTTGGGCAGTGGGGACAGTCAGGATCCCCGGTTAGAAGCCTGCTATGACAACCACTCCGTAGAACACCTTCCAGCTGCT
Source organism: Irena cyanogastra (assembly GCA_013397155.1). NCBI lineage: Eukaryota > Metazoa > Chordata > Aves > Passeriformes > Irenidae > Irena > Irena cyanogastra. The sequence continues at coordinate 165,496 of VWZV01008063.1, read as the reverse complement.
CTCCAAAGGGACAGCTGTCTAGAAACCCAGTGAGGTGATCTAAAGGATGGAGCCCACCATCTGTGCATCTCCTCTGTGCCTGTTTGCTTTCATGTGCCCACTCTCTTCCCCTTAAATGTGGTGCTGGTATTAATAAAAATGACATTTAGAAAACAGAAAGCAAGATTCAAGGTACCCCTGTTCCACTGTCATGGAAACATCTTGCACCTAGAAATCCTAGAGCCCCTACAGCTGAATGAGGCATGTGATGGGTAACAGATTACCTCCTGCATTGCTGTGTGCTTTCTGCCAAGTGAGCTGCCCCAGACTCCATCAGCTCCTTGGAAACTGCAGGTAACCAAGAATTCGGCAATACAGGAGTAGTCATTTTCCTTCCTACCACCCAGAAAATAACTGCTATTGAATCTTTGCTGTTGAAGTGCCACCAGCTGTTTGTGTTGGACAGGATGTAGGCAGCGATAAATGGAAGCTGAAGAGAGCAGCATTTGAATAGAGGGCAAGTAACGTCATTAATAGCAGCAGTGTGGACTATCCCGCCTTGGCTTGCAAGCTGATCATCAAGTCGGGGTATCTGTCAGAGGAGTTTCACTTACACTCAGGTTTAGGCTGGGATTTTTCTTTTTTGGCTTATTCCTTAAGCTTCTGAGCGCAAGGAGAAGGATGCTGTGTTCTTCTGTCCTAGCAAAACCTGAGTTAAAGTGCAGGATGCACAAAGATGGAAGCTGGCCAGCACTGCAGCTGCATGAAAAAATAGCCTTCTGTAGTTCCCTGAACTATTTTAAGAACAGTGACAATTCCTCAGCCTGTTGGTTCAGTTTGAGTAATCCACTGCCTGGCCTACATCCATCCTTTCCTGCCTGGCTTAGAGGAGAGTCTGCACAAGATTGGATTTGATGGTGCCTACTGCAAACATCCAAAATGTTACTGTGATGTTCCAGTGAGAAATCAGAGTTCAAATAGTCTGAGATAAGTAGTAGTCACATAACGATTCACTAGATGCTTTAAACAGTGTTCGGTTGTGCTAGTTTGTACAGTAGTTATTGTCATCCCCTCACCTATTCAAAGCAAACTTGTAACTGTTCAGGCAGTGCGAGAAATGCTGGTTTTCCCACTGGCATTTCCACGCAAGGCAGAGGGGGTTTCACCAATGGCTCACCAGAGCAGAAGGCAGCTGGAGGTGAAGCCAAGCCTACAGACAGATTGTTCTGAATGCAAATTCACAGAATTTAGGGCAGAAGTGATAGAACAGAAGTGAAGCTAGCTAGGAGTGTAGACATCTAAAATATCACTGTTTTTCCTGTACTAGTGTTCAAAGAGACTAAGGCTCTGATTGCTTTCCAAGGCACCAAGACTACAGAAAGATGTATAGTAATGGAGAGGCCACAGCCACCTCTGGCTTGGTTTGATTCTCTCAAGCTGTGGCAGGACAAGAAATCCAAGTCTCAGCTAAAAAGGGGAATTGATTTTCTCAAATATTCTGAGACCTTCAAAATGTGACTTTTAAACAGGCAGTGCAGTAGAATTAAGAGTCCTGTTTACTAACCAGCTTGATTGTGTTGCTACACCTGCCATCACAGTGCATAGGTGATCTCTCAAACCAATTCAGCCTGGGTTGGCCTCTTCACCTTCCTGCCAGGTGTATGTGTACTTTCCCTTTCTGCTTTATTTCAAATTTGTAATGTGTTTTATAAGGCATGGGTTGCTTGTGTGAAAATCGTGAATAGTTGTCAGCTGTTAGCTGATCAGGAGCCTTCTAAGCGGGCAGGGTTTGTAAGCAGACTATGGAATTCTGCATTTTAGAAGCAGCATGACAAGAAGGGATTTTAAATGGCACAAGCAGCATAGTCATGTTGTCACCCAACCTAAGGATCATACTCGTCTGCTTACAGGGTACTGTGGAAAAGCAGACTGAAAAAAATGCTTGGTTTAATCTACAGCTGGCACTTGGGAAGCTCCAGACTCAAAACAGCTGAGAAGGAAGCAGAAACACACTACGGCCCAAGTCCGGGAGGGCAGGGGCTCACAAACCCAACATCCTAGACACTTTGGCATTTTATCTATTTCACACAGCTTAGTATGGCTCTGCATGTGAAAACTGCTAATTCATCAGGCAACAAGAAGTGCCTCCAATTAGGAAAAGATACAATGAAACGGGTTAGGTGAGTCTTGACTGTTTACCCAGAAACCAAACTTCAGGTTTAAAGGTTATGCAGCAAGCTAACTCAGGCTGCTTGTGTTCTCTGAATTCCACCCAAAAGAGCACTAGAAAAGAATAGAGCGGTTGTTGCTATATTAGTGACTAATGTTAGCTCCACTTCATGAGGAATTACTGGGAGATATCCAGCACTAGTCTAGGCTGTGCCAATGGGAAGTTAAGAGTTCAACTACGTACGTATCTTTCATACTTCTCAGTCTTCTGCACAGTAAACTGCTCAGCTCTGGGCCAAAGCTCCAACTCCTTCAATAGCAGGTCAGAGAACTGTGTTTCACAAGGTAACTTGGGAAAATGTGTTTTCCTGTAAACCTGTAGAACTCCAGCTGTGTTTTGCTGAGGTGCATTATCCACACTGCAGTTCCAGGGTGACAGCTGTCTGGTCCAGTAACACTCCACAGAGTAAGGAAAAATGCAGCATGTGCACCTAACTTCCACAGCTTTAACTTATACAAACCTGTTGTGCATTTCACGTGCATTTGGCAGGACCGGCTGTTTACATAGTCTGGGACAAACTGTGTGTGGAAAAGCCTTTACAGCATCAGCTTTTGAGGAGCTTCATACTGGGACCTAATTTGCTACTGCGCATTTGTTGTACAGTAGCTGCACTGAAATACCTGGCCTGGGGAGGAGGGGTTTAAACCCGTCCTATTGACATTGTTCTGATGACAAAATCAGTTCCCTTACAACTGTGGTGGTGCTGGCTGGTTTTAGCTATGCCAGAAGCTGCAGAGCTGCTGTGCTGCAGGCTGCTCAGCAGGCATAGGGACACCCTGCTGCACGTGGCACGAGATGCAGGTGTCACACAGCTGCATGAAAAGCAACGTCAGGAAACACCTCAGTATTGAATCCCTCACCCCCACCCTCTGCTCTCCATGTAGCTCTGCTCCGTGCTTGTTCTCCCTGCCAGCCATGACGCAGCTTGGGAGGCAGACCCTCTGGCCTGAGCCGCCCCACTGGGGTCAGGCACTGAACAGTTTTCCTCTACTGCTCTCCAACTTCCCTGCCCCAGCCTGCTGTTTAACGCACAAACCAGATGTACTTTTGGAGCTTTGCTATCCATCTGACAGCACAGCTGAGGCGGCCGATTGTTGCTCAAGTCAAAAATGTAACTACAGACAAGTCATCTATACAATATGCTTAGTTCTTCAGCTCCTGAACTGCCACAGATAGGCCAATGGAGAACTGCTGAGCTTCCCACTGGATTAGCATTAGCCTCATCCCTAGCAAGTCTCTGGGGAAGGACTACTTGACAAACAGGGAGGAAGTCAACAGCCAAAGCCTTGGCCCTCCCACAGGACTCAGATGCGATGTGCAGTTTTCTGACTTCAGATTAGCTTAGGGTCTTCAGAAATCTGCACAATAAAGTCCAAGTAATCATAAGGCCCTGAGGCACCTTTGAGTTGGAGAGGAGGAGGGAAGGATTAGTTCTCCAAGGGCCGGAAGTAATGTGTAGCCCTGGCCGGTGACACTGAGAATAAGGCCAGAGCTGCAGTTTAGCCCCAGTGCTGCAGCTGTTAACTCATGGGATCAGGACATGTGGAGCAGAGGTACATGTCCTGACACCTAATTTTAATAATAGCTTGTAAGTGTCAGTGGTAATGTCATCTCTTTAATAGTGGGCCTGAAGATGATCCAGACGAGAGCATATTATGCCATGTTAAAACAGCTAATCTGCATAAAACTTATGACAAGCCAGATCTTTTCAGTATTTCATAAACTGGCTGAATATTCATTTTTAAGGCACTGTCCAAATGGGTTTGGTCCATTCCAAAGCTGGCATATGCACCAGGGAAATAACACAAGAATGGGGGAAAAAATGCAACAACAAACCACCTCCTGTAAAAGCAACAAAATATTGCCTTCAGCCAAACTTCTCCCAGTTAACGTCAGCTTATAATGGGGCCAAATTCCAGCAAAACATGGGCTAGCATCTGGTTCAGTACTTACTGGCCACTTTTGTACAGGATCGGTGCAGGGCAGAGCAAAAAATCAGATTCTACTGTTTTAGGCCTTTCATCTGAAAAACAAAAATCACATGAGCTTACTATGCTATGCAGCTTAGGTGAGGATGCACATGAGCTGCCATGTGAGCGTGCGGTGAGGTCCCTCTGCTCCCACGCCCCTTACTGGTCTGGCCGGGCTGGAAGCAGCAGCAAGGCAGCCCCAAGGGAAGGAAGACGGAGCCCCAGAGCTGGCTGTAAATGCCAGGTGAGCCCACGTTACAGTGCTTATTTGAGTTACTTGAGTCAGCTCAAGCTCTTCCAGAGAGAGCACTTCCTAGAATCAACACTGTCTTTGTGGAGAGTGAGAACACTATTAGTAGTTTCCTAGTAGTTGGAAGATGAAGGTTTGTTTCTAGTTGCCTCCATCCCTGTGCGTTGCATTACAGGACTATTTTATTAGCTGTGACTCAAGTGTCTTTCTCTCCAGCATTTCTTCTGGCTTTGAGTCTGTGCCATTTGCAAGCCTCTTACACTTACAAAGCACCTATCTGTACAGCACATGAAGCACTAATTTGTAGAGTCTTGCGTCCAGTACAGCCTTTCTGTTCTGCAGGTGTGAGGAAGGGAGGATGGACCTTATTTGCCTCACGTGTCTGGTAAGCTGGGGAAAATTCAGCTCCTGTGTGCAGAACCATCAGCCTGAACTTCCCCACGGCAGGACTGATGATTTTTGTGCAAGGACTATTTCCTGACTGTGGGGTGAGAGCAGATAAGTGATCTGCCAGATCAACTTGGAGATGACTCTGTCCCGCATTTCAGGAACAGGCAGACAGACAAGCAGTTCAGGGGCAGCTGAAGGAGCTGTTGGCATAAATGAGCTTTTCATATGTGCTATAATCTGCACTGACTGCTTGGCCTAGATTTGGGGCTAGTTGTGAGGTGGGGAAGAGGGATTAGCACATTGCCATATGTTTTTGTCTTAATGGTATGTTTCATAGATTATTTTTCTATCCCACAGCTCCATTTGGCAGGTTTCCTTTCTAGCATTTGGTAATGGCTCTTTATAAATGCAGCACGAGAAAGATGCCAAATGCATCTTATAAAAGCAGGGGAACTGACACAGTAAGGGTGTGCTCAGAGGCTGGTCTCAAAGAGAGCCTGGGCTCTCAGCGAAGCCAGCTCCAACACCAGTAGGTCCTCACCCAAGTGCCCTCACATACTGAGCGTTCTGCAGAGGGACTGCCCATCTTCTGTAGACAAGACTGCAATGACAAGGGGATGACTGTCCTTCTCTTAGGACCATCTCCTTCTCCTGCTAGTGCTCCAAGAGCCCTCCCTGTCTTCCTGTTCATCCTAGCTCCAACTGGCCCCCTTTAGGCTTCTTCTGAAGCAGGCAGTCAGAATCCTGCACAGAGCTGTAGACAATGACCTTGTGTACTGCGGGAAGAACCACTTGAAATTTCCCTGTTTTCTTCTTGTACTACTCCCAAACCAGTCGCTGCTGTCCTTTGCTGAAGGTGTGGACCAGGGGGATGTAGAAGGTCCTGGCAAGACCCCATAGAGCAGACTGTGTTTTTATAATCAGTACGTCACTGTGCCATTCCTCTACCCTCATGTGCTTCAGCACACCCCTTTCTGAAGCCAAGAAAAAACAAGCAGCCCAGAGCTGTAGTTGGTAATTCTCACATCAGATGGTAGCAAGCGTTTGTGGGCAATGGGAAGCAGAGGTGACAATTGTAATAGAAACTGAAGGGAAATTTATACGAGCGGAATTCCAGTATATACGATACCCAGGGTAAGGAAGAAACTGCACTGAAAACACGAATTCGATTGTGTAGGAATTTAAGACAGGCTAATACAGAAATAAGACAGAAGGCAGGGAAAAAATCAGTCATAGTTTTTCCTTCAAGTTCTTTTTTGGTTGTTTGCCAGTCTGGCTGGCTTCTAAGGAATTCTGTTTAGAGCTACAAGTTAGATGTACTTATCCTAGCCATTCACTTGAGTTTCTGGATAAAAAAAGCAAGCTCACATATAAGCCAGAAGGAAGCGTCAGTACAAGGTGTCGTGGTCACCATCTGAAACAGAATTGCTTTGTGCTATGGCTGCAGCAAGCCAGGATGCTGGGCAGACAGAGCTCATGGACCATGACAAAATACAGCACTGTTCTGATCCGGCCTTTTTCTACGCTGTTGTAGGAGGAGGACTGACGTGCCCCTGAAACCCACAGCACACCTGGCACATCACCCAGAACGGGCAGAGACTTTGCGGAAAAACAAGGTAAGTGCCTCTGGGAATTGCAGTGAGGTGTCTTGGCCAGGATTATCATGCAGAAAGGGACCTCAGTCAGTGCACTGCAGCCACGGGTTTGTTTCTCACCAAACATCTGCCTGTCCAAACATCAGGAGGCAAGTAGTTCTCACCATGCTGATGGCCACAGCAAGGGGGCTGGCGACACCACTCACAGCTAAGGGCACTTGGTTAGCAAAATGCAACTACTGAGGAGAGTGTGAAACAGCTTTCGGCCCTTTACTCATCCTCAGAGCTTTCCTGTTCTCCTCCTCTTCGATATTTTTCCTCTCTCAACTCTCACGAGCTGAGGTAACTACAGGACTACACAGGGAGCTGATGGTAAAGGTCTGCACTTACGGATTGTCGTTCCGTTCACTTGATAGGTACAAGTCACACTGTCGGTTCTCCCACCAAGGGTTAAGCCGCTTCCTCTGAGAACAACTTGAAACTCCTCTGGAGGGAAAAGCAAACACACAAAATCACCAAACTTCAGTGCACTGCAGCAAGTTACATTTAGACCAGGGCAATTTCATTCAGTCTGAAATTAACAAAGCACAACATAGTAATGCTTCCAAATTAGTAAGATCTCCTTTTTTCTTGAACCCTTGTACTGAATTCTCCTTATAAATCAGCCAAATTGGGATTTGTTCCCAAATCTTTATTGAGACAGCCCTCTGAAACTGGAAGCAGACTCAGGCTATCAGCAGGATCCGAGGCTCAGCTGCACCTTAAGACAGTTTCTCAGTGACTGAGAAATGAGAAGTCTGGAACTCAGAACAAGAAGACTCCCCAAACCCAGACTGGGCTCACTTGAAGTGCCAGATGAAGAAAACATTTCTCCTTAGTACTATTTCTCTGCAAGTTGCCTAAGGGCCATGCTCTCTGAGCTGTGCAGAGAAGGAGTAAAAAGTTTTTTTTTTTACCAGGGCCACTGACTTCATCCAGAGCATCCACGCTTTCACAAAAATATTCTAGTAACATTTTGCAGCTATCTTATTTTGATTGATCTCCAACTATACATGGATTATGAAGCTTAGAAAGAAGACAAGGCCTTAAAATTCTGTGCAACTCATCTGTTTCATTAATATATATCTCCTGCTGCCCAAAAATGCAGTCACATGCTTTGTTGTTACACTCCACAGATTTTTGGGGACAATCTGGGACGTGTGCAGAACAGACTGATGGGAGGGGGGCAGATAAATGCTCTCAAACTTCATGTGCATTACCCAAGCTATGGAAGCTGGCCCTGGTGGTCAGCTCCTCTGAGGAGAACATGAAGTCAACAGAGAAATCTAATGTTTCTCTAGCTTCTTGAGGACTTAAGTTAGAGATGTTTGATTCTAGAGACATGCAGTTTTCCTTCAGATGAAACGGGGAAGCCATAGTCCTATAATAATTGAATAGTATATTAAAATTATAGAACCTTACCTCCTACGCAGACACTGGATGGCTCCAAATATAAAATCTCAGTGCACGATTGTTTCAAAACCTATTGCAAAGGAGGAAATAGTCACTAAAAGGTTCCATAGCACTATTTTAATGAGCAATCTTAGGTTAAAACAAATGTTTTTCCCTAGAACACACATACAGCTACAGGTTTGGTTTGCTAAAGCTGACTTTATAGGACATTGCCTGGTACAATGTGCAGCTCTTGCACACCTGCACAGTAAAGTCAAGGAGTTCGTAAAGCTTGGATTAGTTTGTTAAAGCCTGGAGAGCCTTTAAAATATAATGATGTTCAGATCCCTAACCTGATTTTCCATGAACCCCAATCCTAATGTTTAAGCCAAAAATGAATCACAAGGAGCCTGATCCAAAACCTAATCCAGTCAAAAGCAGTCTTCCAACAATGAAGCCTGGTCAAGCCAAGTGCACGTTACAGCGAGTGCTGGCACCTTGCCCTGCATGGAGAGGCACAGTGACAGTGGTGCTCCTGATGGCACTGCCTGCCGTTAGACAGGGATCCCACTTCAGCCTTCCCTGTTGTTAGTGGTGGTTTTAGCAGGCATTTGTAAACGTTCTGTGGCGTCAGTTCAGGTCCCTGGAATCACGTGCACAGCAGAGAGCCCTGTTACTGTCCTCTCTCTATCTGCATTTGCCAGATCTGTGCCTGCTAAGGTGCCCTGACTTCCCAGGAATGTTCCTCTGTCTTATTCTTAATTCCTGCCTTCCTCTCCGTAGGACTCCTTACACTCTGTTCAAGGAGCCAGTGGTTCATGTTGCTACATATCCAGGCCCAGCAGAAACAATCATGTAGGCACTGTTCTGAGAAGAAGCACACCAAGCTCCAAGAAAGAGACCATCCTGCCTCACTGATTGCTTCCCGTATTGTCTCTCACCCCACAAACTGTTGTGTGCAAATTAATTTTTTAGTGCTTTAAAACCCATGTTAAATGTTAAGTAGTATTTTTAAAAAATGGAGACATCACAGGCACATGCATTTGGATGAGACACAGCAACAGAGATCTTAGGAAAGAATGTAGCCTGGAGTTCAGTGCAAGCCGAGCAGTTGGTATTAGCTGAGGATCTCGCTTCCAAAAAAGGGCTTTAGCCTTTTGAATCCTATTGCAGCGTGGAAAGAAGTTTCCTGCGGCTTGTTTGGGCACCGGGGAATATTTTGTATAGCATTTTACTCCTTTGCTGTCAAGGCATGTTCAGTTTTTTTTCACTGAAGTGTCAGATAAATAGCTCAAGTGAAGCTGAGACTACAGGCCAGCTTTATGTGAAGCACAGATCCAACAGGTGGCACAGAATTCAGTAATTTTGTTTTTAGAGGGAGAACCTTCCAACCCCTGTCCTGGCCCCATCTGCCCAGTGTCTGAGGAAGGGTCGACGGTATGACCTGGAGGTCGGGGAGAGGGGAAGATACTGTGGGACAGGACCTGACTTCCCTTGCAAAGCAGTAGTTCTCTAATTTCATTACATCCCAGAGTGAGACTTCTGACACTGTGCTTCCAAATCCAATACAAATCAGGAAAAAGCCTACCTGGATCTATTTAACTACCTTGGAATTTAAGGACAAACTGGGAGGAGCAGACAGAACAACTCCAACTGAGCTGAAATACGGTGTAGATAAAATGATCACAAATCATGAACAAAAGCAAATTTCAATACAGGATGCACTGACTTCCTGCGTGGAATCCATTTTCATGCATGCTCTTGGCTAAAGCAGAAAATACTAGATGTTAATACTGCTCCTAGAAATAACTGCTTCAACAATTATTCTTCATAGTCTCTATTACTGCTGTCCTCTGCTTAGTTTAAGCAAGCTGTGCTGTTTAGAGACCCTCTCTTTGCAAGGGTGGTGGCCTAATTCTACCATTTCCCCCAAACAAAGCTTATATTGGGGTGAAAAAAACCTCTGAAACTACTAAAATTTGGGGTTGTAAGTTTACCAGGTTCTTTGCCATCCTTCGAAAAACCTCTTGATAGTCCACACTTGGAAAAACAAAAAAGGGTAATGATAGAGAAATCTGCCTGGTCCCCAAAAGCCCCTCCCTTCAAGGATCAAGTTAGCTTAAAATGCAGACATAGAGCCTTGTCAAGGACTAACTGGATTCAGGTGGAGGCAATCAGAAGCGCGTAGACAGAGTTCTCTGCTTAACCTCTCCTTACGCTCTGGGTTCTCCTCAACATTCCCTCTAAGCAACATTGCAACACTGTTCAGAAATTACTTGTCCCAGAGTTAAACAGAAGCCACCACATTCTCTGCAGGGTCCGAGCCCAAGAGCTGTCCTGAGCACCAGCCGTGCGTACGGTTTGGCTCACAACGGTTCTGCCAGCACCGTGGAAAACTGACAATGTTTTCAATACAGCAATTGCCGTATGTGCTTTCATGTGTGGGGGAAATGAACAGATCTGCGCATCTTAGAAAAAGGTACAGAAACTTGACACCTTTCGTTGTTCCCACTCACTCTTTTCTGTCTGTTTTAATCTTGTTTCCCTTTCCACGCAAGCTATTCCTTCCAGCCAGCACAGTGCACTCCGGCACTCCAATGGAAAGTGTATTTCCCCTAGGGAGAACTGATGTGAAGGCATCTTACCCATTCTCCTTACGATCCATGTGCATTATTTAACATGACTTCACGCCCCTGTCCTTTAGAATTTAAAACTAATTTTAAACATTTTAAACTAGGCTGATGTGGAAACCTGGGGAACAAAATCAAGACCAAAACAACCTCCACAAAAATCTATACAGTGCTCCCTCTTTTCCAGTTCAGGGTAATCCAAGACACTGCAAATTCATTATTTAGAAACCTACTGCCCACAAGAAAAGTTGAAATAATAACTCTATAAGGCCATCCTTGGATAGGATAGTTGAGCACTCTGATGACATAAAATAAATTCAAATAAGACAAGTTGCCTTAGTTTAACAGCATGCAAGGAGAGATTCTGAGAACTGATGTCATCCACTTTGTCTCCAGAGGTCCACACCAAATATAGGACTCTGCTCCCAGGCTCACAAAGGGTTTTCTCTCATTCCCTGCCCTCCCCCTCCTCCCAGTGCTGGCTTTACCAGAGAGAACCAATTCCCCACAAACCCAAGTGCAAAGTAGAGCAGAAACCTGTCAGCCTTTGTCCTGCTGTCTTGAAGCTTCGGAAGTGGAGAGCTGTGGTAGGACTAGAGGGTGTTCTTTGCCTTCTAAGGCAACCTGTGCAGTGTGGGAACGGTGCCAGATGGAACCAGAGTCTATCAAGGTAAAGTGACCACAGCTGTGAGCTCATTAACAAAGCTGTGGCTGCTTGGACAAGAGAAGGCAGTGGAGTGCTGTTCTTAGGTAGCCAGTCTCTTGGACTGTAAGAAAACGAGACCTGGAATCCATGCCCCAAAAATCCACTTGTTCAACAGCAACACAACAGACTGCTGAGGAAATGTTTCCGTAGCTTCTCCAAGTGCAGGGCTTATTACATTGCTGCCACACTGCTGCAGCAGCAGCAACAAAGCATCTTATATTTTAAACCCTAGTGTTTTCTAGGGCCAGTTCTTAGAGCAGCCAGCACAAGAACCAGTGGCACGAATGCAGTTTGTGCTCCACACTGACTCCGCTGCCGGGCCCTGCTCTGCAGCGATGGATGCATGCAGGGCAGCCTCCCACCCCTTCAGTGAAATCCCTTCTTATGGCTTTTGAGTGGACCCTGTGCAGTTCTTATAGCACCTCTCAGTAAAGCAAGTTCATCATTTCAGAACACTTCCAAGAGCAGAAGTCACCAGAAGAGAGACATCTAAGATACCTGGGGGCACTTGCAAGCCAATTCATCCTTGATGCAAAGTTGCTGGCACACCCTGGGTCCTACCTGCCCAAACAAGCTTTTCTTTCCTGAAAGGGTCACTTGTCAATCAGCTGCTGGGCTGCCTAGTTCCTCTGGGAACACCATGGCTGTCCCAGCTGGGGCTGTGGAGCTTCAAACCACCTGTGTCCAGGCTATTTCAGTGATTTACAAGTAAGCATTCAAGTAAGTCTTCTTAACAGTTGTAGGAAGTTCATTTATCAGGTCCACGTATCCATTACCAAAAGCTTTACCAGCTCTTCCATGTGGCCCCACTTTTCACCTAGTGCGTTTTTCCCAGACTTTCCTGATTGTTGAGGAGTTCTTAAAATCCGTATCTGTCCCCATGGCTTTCTACGTGCTTCCCACTGGAAGGTTCCTGAAGGCTCACACTAACTTCACCATTTCTAAAGCAGTGGACTCCCATTTTCGTCATTACTAACCCATTTCCTCCCACTAGAGCTGTTTTAGAAACACTGCCTCTTTCTGACCTGCAGGTGTCTGAACAGACCGGACACTTGCGTTTTGTCAGCTCTGAGCTGCAGAAACACCCCACACCCAAATTCTGACATCAGCACTGAAAGGCCAGATGCTCCTGCAGCACACTGTGCAGAGACAGCCAACTGAAAGGCTGACATCAAGCTCCCCACTGCTCATCGTCTTGGTAAACTCCACCTCTGTTTATCAATTTCATCTGCTTTGTCAGTGATCTTTCCCTGCTTTATGCAACATTTCTTCTTGTGGAAACTGTGCTTTGTGGATCTTCTAGGACTTCTTTAACCTGTCACAGACTGTGCCTGGATCTGCCTGGACTCTTTTTTTCACCCTTGCTTATACCTCTTACAAGTTCTCAGTGTTTAACAGCAAAGCAGGATGGCTCCTGCAGCTTTTTGAGTATTTAGCCTGCCATTCCCTCAGTACATGTTGTGGAACAGAGCCGTACCAGGCGGCACAGTGTTACACAAACAACAACTTTCCCTTCCAGGACTCTAATGAAGGTTGTGTTCCGTGAAATTGTGAGAGCAATGCACTAGTAACAAGCCATGAGCAGCCCAACCGTACAGAGACAATTAACAAAATACGCTAAGTGTCAATTTGTCTTGCAACCTCACTCAGTTTCGCTTAGCCCTCTATGCAGTTCAAAAGTTTTTGGCAGCAGGCTGCACCATAAATCGTAACTTGCATGGCATCTGTTCCTGCCCAGAACTGTACACTCCATACAGGGATTGGATCATCACAGCTGGATTCTTCACTGAACCACCGTAATGATTTCAAGTCCTGAAAGTGCTCTATGGCTGTGTAAAGCATTTGCTTCCTGGGACAGAGGTCAGAATAACCAGGAACTGCTGGAAGGAGACAGTTGCTGACAGGTTTTGGTCAGATTTGGCATGCTAATGACTCTGAAAATCTAAGGACTTCTAGGGCCACCAGTGGCCTTTCCTCCCTGTCGATCCATTCAAACTTGCCCCTCTGTTTACATCAGTGCTCACTGGAAGCTGACCACAAATCAGGCTGCTGAGACTTCTGGGGAAAGGCAGCATGAGTCTCTGAACAAAAGTGTATGTCCTGTAACAGAAGAAATGCATCCAACTTGCTATTTCCAGAACCTCTTTTTAAAGACAAGAAAATCTTCACCTTTAAAAGCTCATCTTTGTTCTACTGCCATATGGCAAGGCTTGTGCAAAACCCTCTGACAGCTAACAGAATCGCTTCCACACTTTGTGTGTGCACAGATAACACCCCTGCAGTTTTATCTCCTGGTAAGCGCACCAAGACTGTCCCTGGAGCGTAGTCCACGGACACACTGCCAGTCAGCGTGCACAAGCCAGAGGTGGCAGCACAGCCCTGACAGACCCTCTGCATGGCAGCCTCAGAGCTGCAGGCAGTAGTAGCTTTTCTGTGGAGATTCTTTTCTTTCCTCTCTCCCTCCCAAACGTGGGGCCTGTAATTTTTTCTAGGAATGCTACAAAGAGAACAGCTGGTGAGCAAAATTGGAAGCTTAAGGAAAATAGAGCTGGAAACTAAACACTGCTGGTGGTGTGACACGCCATGGGGATGTGCTTTCTTCTTGTACTGTGCCAAGCTCCTCCCTCAGGTAACCACAAAACCAGCCTCATCAAGAGCTGCATCTCTCATCAGGATACATATTTCAAGACACAGTGGTAAGCACATATTTCACGTACTTGTCACTATGACACATGGATTGTTGGTGTGGTAAATATATGACAAAAAAATGGGGGGCAGTAATGGAAGGTGATGTCTGATAGGGCCCTGATAACATATAGAGTGTTTAAATCTACCTTGAGCATTCCTTGCCTCAGCTGGATCTGTGCATGCAGGCAAAGCTGCAACGACTGCCAGCTGTGGGACTTTTCTTGGTAAGGAATTGCCTGCACCTTTGGGCTCCTGGTTTAGCTGCTCAGAAATGCCGCTGGGGGGCGGGGGGGGGGGGGGGGGGGGGGGGGGGGGGGGGGGGGGGGGGGGGAGCTATTTAAATGGAAGGCACCAGCAGGGGTCCTGCCTGGAGAGGTGGAGCAGGGCATGCACATGGGGTCCAATAGCCCAGATCAGAGCTGGGGAAAGCTGTCTCAGCCTGCAAAACCCTGTTCTTGGTCAAGGCCATTCCCTGGTGAGTTAATGCCTTCTGGAGCTCCATCCCAGCTCGGGGCTGTGGAGCTCCTCAGAGGAATGGATGATGAAGGCAGCGTTGTGCTGGTGCTGGGTTAGCTGTGTCCAGTTAAGCTCACCTAGGTGCTTGGTTTAGTTCCTAACACTATTCTGCTTCATTCCTTCCAATTGGCTGCATCAGGACTGGGCTTACCCCATGTTTCCATGTAGGTTTGTTTTTCTATGAGTCACTTAGAAGTATTACTGGCAGCTTGCTTCCTTTTTTTTCTTTTTAACTCAAAACTTCTTTTTTTTTCCACTACTGCTAAGACAGTAAAAAAGAAAGAGAAGTAAAGCAGGAGGTGTTTAATCGGTTTGCTGGACTCACTGGCTTTCTTCTAGAGAATGAAACGCTGACTGTCCATTGAGCAGGATTTTTTGTGCTGAATTCAGTGACTTTTATGGCATGTAAAGTCAAAATGTGTGAAATCAGGGTGATGAAGAATTTAAGGTGTATATAGCCTGGCATTGTTACAGGTTTCTCATTCATGAGCTCTTGCTTTTTTTACATAAATAGGACTTGTGCCCCTTAATAGTGTGGCAGAATTAGGTTTTAACAAAAAAGATCTGGAGTAGGTTACCAGAGGAAAGAAATTTAAGCAGAACTCTTAATTTATGTGATTACACTTGAGAAACCTTTATCAGACTTTTTAAGTGAGAAATACCTTTGCAGCCCACCTGAGGCTCTGGACAGCCTGTCCATATAGCAATTAATGCTTGAACTCCCTGAAATTAACTGTTTCCAAAGTGCAGCCTTTCATTGTTTCCGGCGTTGGTTTCACATCACGTGCCTCTGCTGTATTCAAGCAAGCTCTGTCATTTATTTCCCCAGTGCCGATCTGTGCAGAAAGGCACAAGGCAGCAGGACCACCTCACACTAGATGGAAGGCAATCAATTTAGGGTGACCTGGAATGAAACACATGCTTTTCAAGCGCTTTTGGTGCTTCTCTCCCACAAAGTCAGAGCAGGAACTGCAGCAGTTAATATCTAATGGCTCCTACCTTTCTCTGCTGCCAAACATCTGTGCCCGTGACTACACCTTGCTGCCAAGCCTGGCCTGCTCCCTGACGCTGCTCGGCAGTGCCGTGGACAAAGAGCGAGGGGAAGGGGAAGGCTGCTACCCCGTCCCCTATCTAAGTGAAAAAAATCCCTGAGACATATGGTCTTGCATAAAATCACCACCCGAGAGAAGCCTGGCGCAGCGTTAGGTTAGTGAGAATATTCTAATTACACCAAGGCTGAGCAGCACCTCATTGGCAGCCACTGAGGAAAGCAAATGGAGATGACAAAACTGCGGGTCATGAGACGTGTATTTTAACAGCATCGGAACCTTTACCCCCAAATTACTAAAAACAACCCTAAAACCATTACTTACCAAGTAATGTAACTAGGAATCAAGACAAACTGTTACTTTCCATAACAGGAAAATAAGTTGTTTGGGCTATTTATTTTTTTTCTAATTAGCAAGAAAAGTCCGGCTCAAAGAAACTTCTCACTAAGTAGCTGGATTTCATTTGGACCTGTGACTGCTTCCTTTGGAGCCAGTTGTACAGCATCCCTTATGTAAGAGAGCTGCCAGGCGTGCAGGGCTGGCTGACAAGTCCCATCCCAATCACAGGGCACAGGCGCGCTCACTCTAACTGGAGTCGTGTCAGTGCCAGTGCTGGCTTATCAAGCTCACTGTGCTTCAGGAGAACATTATATGGTTTGTAATATGTCAGAGAATGTCAAATTGAGGGCTGCACAGCAGTGAAGGGTAGAGCAGAAAGCATTCTATTCCAGGCCATTGACTCCTTTTAACAACTACATGCAGTAATTCCCAAAACTATCTCCTCAGTCTCAATCACATGGAAAACATAGCGCAGCTTTAGTTCTGAACCTTGCACCCAGTGCAGCTTGAAGATTAGACCGTCCAAGGGGATTAAATAAGATGACTGATTTAATCAGAATAATTCTTTTAATGATAACTTGATGCATTTCTCCTCCCCCCACCTCCTTAAAGATCTAATAGTTTGCTTCCTGGATTCCCAGTGCATAAACCAAGCATATTTTCTTCCTACAGGAAATGATCCAATTAAGTTGATGTATAATTGATAATGAACCGTTTAAGCTGATTTTGGCCTTGAAAAATCTTAACCGCATCCAGTCAGCTGGCTGACCCCCCTTCATCCACGGTGGAGGGACAGCACTTGGGAAAGGGAGGGAGCAGGTTGAGCACACTGCCCAAGGAAGTGCAGGGAGGAAGCCTAGCTTGAGAGAGCTGCACAGCAGTAGGGATTCCTTGAAAATCATGTAGTCCCTGATTGCTGCTCAGTACCCAAGTTGCAACCTGGCCCCTGAGACAGCAGGGTTCGGGCAGTGGAGCTTGGCAAGCAGTCACATTAGAGACAGGGAACCAGCGTTCTCCAGTGTCTAACCCTGGAGCACCACTGAGGCAGTAGGGAAGTCTCCCACCCTCCCTAAACACAAATTCTGCTGCTTTACAGCAAGTACCAGCGGGAGATGCTGTTGGACTCGTGGGAGTTGGGTAATTCACCCTCCCCCAGTGCCAAAGCCAGGTCAGCCTGAGGAAGTGCTGCTGACAGCACAGCTGGAAAAGAAGGCATCAGATTCATGAAGAGAGGCTGGAGCACATCTTTGGGAACCCAGTGCAGTAAGTTTCATAAACATAAAGGCTAAAATTGTTCCTCGCATGAATACCTCTTGCCTACCTCAACAAAACTGACTCCCTCGCTAGACTCTGGTTTTGTCCCTGCTTGGGCACCAACTGGCTGTCCAACATGGTTTGGGGGCTTCCCTCCCTGCTGACTTTGTGTTAGTACGGCAAACAGGTCTGCTCATCACCCAATCTTGTCAGCAGCCTACGAGGCCCCTCTCCCCTCCCTGTGCTGAGCACCAAGGCACAGGCGTGGTGACAGTGAGCGTCACCGTGCTCCAGATGAGAGGTGACTCGGTGAGGTACCGGCAGCGCTGAGCGTGCCGCTGCCACGCACGGTTTGTGCGGCAGCTCCCTGCGGGCCCCGCTGCGCTGGCTGTCACCGAGCCATGTAACTCCAACGTAGCAATGAACTGCCATGCACAGCGAGTGACACAGGAACCATCCAGCTGACATGGAAACCCCCAGGATATTCGATAGATACCCTTCACTGGTGTACAAATGGATCAGAATGCCAGAGGGATTTTGCTGACTGCTCTTTGCAATGGGAGCAGACTTCACTCCATCACCCACAGAGTTTTACTGGAGAGAATTTATAATTTTATAGCAGACAATTTATTTTTTTTATAGCACTCCTTGCTTATACCCCTTTAGCCAGAGTGTGACACTGGGTGAATCTAGGCTTTGTTAAGGACCTTGTGCGCATTTAATCCTTTGTTTGGCCTCACTGCTCCCTGGTGCACTCCTTGGATAGGCCTAAGTCAGCCCACGTCAGTCTGGGAGCTTGCACCCTGCAAACCCTGAGGTCTCCTCTCCCCTGGCCACCCCTTCACCAGGAGGCAGATCCTCAAGTATCCCAATCTGCAACTTTTCCTGGACAAACTGACAGCTTTATGCTGAGGCATAGGGCTTTTTCCCACATGGCTCAGCCACCTTGGAGAGAATTTTGCTTCAATTTACAATGCAACTACTCGGTTCTCGTGACTTGATCTATTGTTTTCTGTCCATTATGTTTAACAGTGAGTTTCCCATGTAAAATGAACAAAAAAACCTCAGCACCTGTAAAATGAACAAGCAGAAGGAGATCTTACCAATTATTTTTCTAATTCTTTCCAGGTAGAATTTTTAAGAAATTCTGGAACACCGAAAGATAAAACAACTCTAGGCTGACCTGTTTTTGAACTACTTCCTCTAAACTTCTGCATGTATCAGTTCCTGTAGTTTTATCTGGTAAGTTTTTGTGGTATTTCCTAAGAACAAAATATATTTTAACTTCCTGTATTAAGTGCTGTCAACTTACTTCAGTATAAAAATGTGTTTGTCTACTTAGAGCTGTCATACACTAATAATGTTACTCAAGTGAGTTCCCTTAATGTAACTTTTCAAGGTACCAGCCTTGTCCAATTTTGCCTGCAGAGACAACCAGACAACTTTCAATCACAAATCAGCAGAACTTGAGTATAATTAAGGGTTTCATTTTCTTATCTAGTACTGATCTGCTGCATGGTGACAGGAACTGTGCCCTCCTAAAGCCTTCACCCTGTCCTGGCTTGCTCACAAGGCTACACTCCGTGTAATAATCAGCCAAACCCCATCAGTGTTCCTCAGAGTGCTGTAACTTGCCTTCAGCATTTTGCTTTTAAGCTCTAGAGTTTTGCTCAGATTTATTCACCCGGACAATGCTGTTTAGTTACGACCTTGTCAGCTAGGTATGAGCAATGCTGGCAGAGCAGGAAACTTTGCAAAGCAGCCTCTGCACAAACTTCTAGAACTGGTAGTGGATGTTATTCAGCAGAAACACAACGGCATGGACGGGCTTCAACCCTTCTCACTTCCCTATGATTTTATCAGAACTAATGTCAAAACATGGCGCAAACTCTCCGGCATCTAAGCCGAGGTTACTCTAAATGTTCATCCTGACTGTCTTGAATGTTAATCCCTGGTCATGTTAAGCAGACATTGTGTATTTGTCCAGACAAAATAAATGTGAATAGTTGCTTATGCTGAAAGCAATGGCAGGAGCAGGTACTACAGATAGTCTTTGCTAAAACTCATCACTTTTTTTTTAACACTAAACGTTTAACACAAGCGCAGACTAAGTGCTTAGCTCTCCTGGAAAACAGTACGAAAGTAACAAGATAGCAGCCAAACAGTCTCATACCGGGAGAGACCAACGTATTAGAGGCTCCTGCATCACCTACTCAGCAGTTCTGGGTTGTAGTTTTGCTCAGGGGCTTTAATCGCTAGGTTGCTACCATTTCTGAAGACAATGTTTTTTCCAAACAGAAATTGTTCAGCAACACTAGCAGAGGGTTTCACAACTGCGCCTTTGACTCTGTACTTTGAACAATACTGCTGCATGTTTGCGACCTACCTCCTTTTGATCTGGTTCAAAACTAGCTTTCCCCTTTATACCAGTGTCTCTGAGTCTGTATTCTCTAGCTAACTTTGAAACTGAAATGAATTTATAATAATCACTAAAAAGGAAAACTGTGACTATTTCATGTTCAATTAGATCTACTTATTAGTGTTATAATGTTAGGAGAACGAATTGTCACAATCACTCCAAACCCCTGCAAAGAAAACTGGCTATTGATTACGACATACCAAATATCCTATTAATACCATCACCACATATGCACTACAAAAAAAATCCCCCACACATGCACACACACACACAAAATCCAAACCAACCAGAAACCCTACTATGGATACTTCCATCCATGCTGTGTGGTAAAAGCCAATGGACATGTCAGGTGGCTGGGCTGTAAATAAACCCTGAACCAACACAGGAGTTCAGTCTGCAGAAGCAGATCTTGCATTTAAGCTGTAAAACAGCATACATCAGTTTGCTTTTCCTGTCACTGCTAAGCTGTTCCCTTGAAACAATGCGCTGCCTTTCCATGTGTCCGGTCCTATTGTACAGCTACGATATGCCCAAATCTGGGACTTTCACAGACAGGTTTTTTGTAAGTATCAGAAGAAGCTGGGTTGAGGCTTGTGCAAACACCATCTGGCATATCTTATCAAAAAAGCTTCGCTCCCTGCTGACACAGATGTAAAGGTGCTTTAAGTTCCTGGGAGGTATAGACTCGCAGGCTGGCACTGCTACTAGCCAGAGACTGCCCAAAAACACCTAGGCAGAGAACGCGGGTAATGGGACACCCTACGGCTTATGCTACTCTCCCATGTGTTTGAATGACAGATTCTTCAAGCTGAGCTCCCCAGAAACCTCAAGCGACCATAGTTCTGCTGCTTCCTCCAAGGACCAGAGGAATGCGGAGAGCTGACCCCTCAGAAGGTGCCCATCTGCAGGTCAGTGACCCTCGCTGGAGGGGAAAACGCCAAACGCAAGTGCCTTTACTCCTCTATCTCTGACATACTTATTTCGAAGCGGTATCCTTGGAAACGTAACATCATCAGCTGGGGTTAAACATTCAGCTCTTATAAAAGAGCACAGCACTGGCACTTGTATTATTTGCACCAGCAGCATAGCTGAATCCTCCAAGTCCTTCAAATGGCACAGAATGCAATTTTAAATAGTAAAGGTTTTAGGCAGTACCACATGGGCTGCCCTGTCTTTTCAGGAGTATAAATGTCAATGCATCAAAAGATTGATTAACTTTTTTTAGAAAGCTCAAGAAGATTCTGGAAATACATTTATTTTAAGTAACAAGGAAAACAGGTTGTTGCATTATGACATTCACAAAAACCACACTGCTCAAGGGAAGTGATAAATTCATGACTGTGTAGTATCCTGTATGTGAGTAGTATCCTTTTGTTATTTAAAAAAAGGAAAGGGAAATGAATGATAGTGGTCTCATTCTCAGAAAAAGGATTTCATTATTGCCTGCGACTTCTGTCAGTAAGCCTGTTTGCACTGTGCTGCCTACATGCAGCAACAGCACTGTTAACCTTGCATAAAAGATACAGCCTTCAGTCTAAAATAAGACAAATAAATTTTGTGTTCACAACCACAGGTGTCTTAACGCACAGCTGAAACAGTGTCAAGCCACCGATCACAACCAAAATGTTTCTCCTTGCATCCTGCAAACCACAGTAATCAGCTGAATAGCCTCATCTCACCAAGGGGAGTTTCTCATTGCCATGCTGAAAACTGGAACTGAGTCTTACCACTTATTGGGATAACAAGTGGTTAAAGTCATGCATTTAAAACGCTTCTCTCTGTATGTAAAGATTTGGGTAATTCCTAAATTGCACCTATTCTCCAGATTTTAAGCAGTTGCTTGTGCTCAAGTCTCCCAGAGTAACAGTCTCCATTTTTTCCAGACTAAACCCAAAGCAGTCATTTATAAGAGCGTCCCCCAAACTTCGCACAGGAACTCCCCTCTCCTTGTGAAGAGTCCTCAAATTCTACACGAGGTCTGAGCACAAATAACTGCAGGAGGCGCAAGCAGTGCTGATTTACAGAACTGCCTCTCTAAGGTAATGGGGAAGGAACTTCACCTACTGCAATTCCTGCCTTAGGAACCAGTTCTGCTTGGAAGAGGAAGTGGGACTTGGGGGGTATGCTCTAATCTTGAGGAAAGGTAAACTTATTGCCTGGTACTCACAGAATTGATTATCCCCTTAAGTGCTTGGAATCCTCCAGTGACAGGGAAGACTTGCTCTTTCACGTCAGCAATTCTTTCCAGCTTTGGAGAGAAAATGCATGCAAACACATGAATCATCTGGCAAACTAAATTCCTCACACTGTTTTACACCCTTAAAATTTAAATGGATGTCTAAAAGCAACCTTCATCAATTGTGCAAAGAGAAGAAAACTTTAGAGCTCTCTCACTGCTACCTAAGAGTTTTCTGAACTTGCAGAGCTTACCACAGCCAACTGCAGCTAACAAAATGGTGGTTACTCGTCGTGGCAAGCATCGCACTGAACAAACCTTTCAGGGCCTGTATCTTGGCAGTGATTTCGTACCTATGTCTAGAATTACCTTCCCTGTTTGCTCTGTCTTTGACTAAAAACCCTTTCCCAGCATCTTCTGCAGGAAGGACCCTTTCGTGTGCCTTTCCTTGAAGCCACTTTGACCGAACAGGAGTAGCTACAGTCTCCTCTGGGACACAGCAACTCTGGAACAGTTTTCCAAGGAAGGACATGAATCCCACGTTCTTTTCCTTATCCCAAGACTACTAAATACACAATGCCTGAATCTTGTCTACAGCTCCTCTGTTCGTGTGATCAGTATCCTGACCTGATTGCCATTCCAATGAGAGGGGCTTGCCTGCACCCTCTCGTTGGCAGCTCCCATTTAATAAGGGGATTTCCAACAGGTCTCCTTGGCAGTGAGCACGACACACACACGTTCTATTTATGTCTACGTACACATCTGAGTGTGTTTCTTGAGCCAGAGAAGACATTACACTGCCTAATGTAAGTAAAATTAAATTTCCATACTACTTAACTCTGTAATACTCTGGGTTGAGGTACCGCCTAGTACTCTATAATAGTAAAGTTCTTATTCCTACCTGTTCTTGTTCAAAATCCTGGACACCAACACAGTAAACTCTCGCTCCCAGCTCTCTGGATTTCTTTGCCTGTGACATCATAGAACAGAGAAACAAGCATTTTTTTTAATCAACAAGGCAGCACCCAAACTCTGCAGAGCATGACATGTATTTCCAGCTCGTGCTCACCTCTTTCTCTGCATACAAGGGAATCTGACCGTCCAGCTTGCCATCAGTCAGTGCAATGATGATACTAGAGAACCTTGAGGCTCCTTGCTTCGCAATTTGCATGTTGGCCTGAAAACAAGAAAATTAATTATCGACCTTAAAACTACACCCAAACTTCTAACCTTGATGCATCTTCTAAGCATCTAGTACAAAGTCTCTCTCATGACAAGCCCCTGCCTCCCTTGAACTCGCTACCAGCAGGGAAACCCCTCATCAGACCCTTCCAGCCACCTTTGAGCCCATCTCCAAAGCAGTGGGGTCACTGACCCAACCAACCCTTGCCAACACGCAACTCTTCCAGGACAGATCTCTTCAAATCCACCATTAGAATTTCCTTCCCCCCAGACTTCAAACACAGTCAGTAGGTTCCAAGATACAAAAAGAATTGCTTAAAACTAATATTTTTTGTTGTTTTATCAATAGCAATAAAATTCCCTTTGCCCAGCTTTTTAGTGGGCAGATCCTGGCTACAAACATGGCTCTACAGGCACAGGGGAAGAACTGACTTGTCTGTAACAGCGAAAGCTTAGCTCCTAACCTTCAGGGCCAGGGTTTCCATCAAAACCGCGTTATTTGAACAAAGAAAAATATAAGTGCCTGAGAAGTCCGTAATTAAGACAGTCCAAAATGAAGAGCGTTTGTCTCGCAATCACTGCTCTGTGCAGTAAACTCTCCCCAGGGAGAGCGCCCTGGAAGGCACCGCAAGCCCCACAGCCCTACCGAGCCGCATGTGGCTGTTTACCACGTCACTGGGATACTGGCTGAGCTCTGAGACCCATGACACAGACCCGTGCTCTGTGAGGAGGAGCGAGTCAGAGAAATTCCATATGGCTATGTGATGGCTAGTCATCTTCTGCATGGGATTTACAGAGTGTCTGGGCAACCCTGGGACCACTCAGGCAACCAGACAGATTTGAGCATAACAGATTGAGGTGTACAATCAATCTATTTATGTTACAGGTCGTTACCCAAAGGGTGAGAACAGAGGATGTGTTGATTGCAAGAAGATGAGTAAAACCTACCTGTTTTAGTCCTTCATGTATGTACGTCTCACCTGCTGGTATCACCTCCTCCAGATCCTTTAGACCTTTCTTGATTTTCTCTCTGCGAGTGAAAAAAGGTAAGAGACTGTTTGTGTGACCTGAAGCATGGAAAGGTTTTAATTTATCAATTGAAAAAAGGTATTTGTCCTCAAGGAGAACTGAAATGAAAAGCTGTAAATTAAGAGACTTTAGCTAGGATCCCACATAGAGGCTGACTGTGTATTTGTGACAGAAGTGGTGCTGTGGGAACAGGTATTTCCGACCTATCTAACACAATATGCTTCAGTGAGTCAAAAAGCTGGAATCAAGGAAAAGTGTTTAGGCAGAGCAGATACTGCAAAGAGGTGGCAAAGCCTCAGCATTACATAGCCCAGTGGAAATTCTGTTGCATTGGGTCTATCTGGCTACTGTAAACTAACTTTGCTTCCACTCACACTGCTGTCAAAGAAGAAAGCCTCTAAAACAGCAGGTTTATTTCAGCAGACATCTTCCAGACCAATACGCAAGAATTTAATCACATAGAACTGAACTTCAATCATTAAAACCTTTGCCCTGAAGAAAATATCAATAGGTAAATGCAACATTCGCAAGATACCTTTTGTGCCCATGGGAAAAGAGCAGGATTGAGGATAGTTTTTAAATTTAACTGTCACAACCTTTTTGTGTGACCTTTCGTAAGACATCCCACACAGGTCCACAGCTCACTTAGATTTAATGGGAGAATACATCTGCACCATGATTCTTCACGAGCAGTACAGCAGATCCACGTGCAAGACACTCACTAACTATGGGGCTGAAAGGGGAGAAGTCGATAGACTGCACCACAGGAATTGTTTCCAGTGAAATCAGCACAAGCGCTGGGAACAAAGGCAGAGAGACTACTGAAATAATCAAACCCGGAGGGTCTTCATTCTTCTGTAAACAGAGTGTCAGCCAAGTCCATGGAAAGTCATGCTAGGGAAGGATAAGCAAAAACTAAGAAGGGGCAAAATTTGGGCCAGAATATATAGAACACTGTGACAAATCTAGGTGAGAAAGAGGAACCCAGCAGGGGTGAGGAGATGGAGGGAAAATACATTGCGGGCTGCGTGAAAGCTTTCCTTAGGCCAGACCAAATGAGAAAGAATGCATATGCCACACTGCCTGAATGCCACCCACTCGTCATTTGCTCCACGGATGGGCTTCCTCTATGTTTAGCAGCTCTGTTCCAAAGTACAATCCATAGCTGGAATAAGCTCCCTGTCACAGGATCCACTGATACAATCAGGGAGGGGAGGGAGCAAAAGAGATATGTGGCATTTGAATGTATGGAAGGGAACAAGTTATGTAAGATAATACAATCTGTTTGATCCAAATATTTTACATTCAGCATCTATAGAAACAACTTGCAAGTGATTATGTATGAACGCAGATTATAAACCACAGAGTTGGTGCTTGCCAGAAATGAGTGGCAGCACATCACAGGCGTTAGTGCTCTGCTGCCAAGAAACAAGCAGCAACTCAAGTCCCAGTTTTCTGAAACAGATTTCATTTTGCAAAAATAGCTTTTGTACAATCAGTTCGGTTTTATTTATCTGCAATGTCTTGTGACCCGGTCACACAGCAATCTCTGGTGTTGCCAGGCCTCTGCCTACAAGGGGTTCCAGGAAAATCTTTGGTAGCATGAACTCTTTTAGCTGCATTTAATCAGGCACCATCTCTTGCCCTCAGGCCACAGCTGCACTAGACAGACCCAGCCAGATGTGAACTAGCTCCCTGCATTCTCCAAGCTGGTCCAGTGCAAGCAGGTCCTGGTTTGGATGTCAGAAGGCCAGTGTGGGTGCAGGACTTGGGGCTCCGGAATCAGCAGAAGAGGTGGGCTCCGTCACTCTAAAACTCACCCCTGGCTGGTTTGAAGGCCAGGCACAGGGGCACTGTTCTGATAATGAATGGGACTCAGCAGTCAACCAGCCACAGCACTCAGAACCCTGTTTCTCACAACTTCCCTTTCTCTAGTTTCTGTAAGGCTGTTTGGTAGCCATGGAATTCCCCAGAAGTTCTGGTTGTATAACTCATCTGTACCGTGACAGCAGAGCCCTCAGCCTGGGTGCCTGGACATCCCGCGGGACAGCTCAGGAACACTAACAAAGGCTGAGGCCCACGGGCTTTGTGGTGCAAGTCAGAAAAGGGACGGAGGTGGAAGAGGCAAAACAGAATCAGCAACTTGCAGCCTGTCTGTGTTTGGGCTGAATAAGCACAAATTTAATATCTTTTACCCACTCAGCATATGCACTGCAGCCCATTTCTGTGTTTTAGCACAGGCACAACTAATTTTTAATAGCTATCCCATCTGTTCTCTCTCTAAGCTGTGTAAGTGCCTCAGACAGCTCCTCCAGCAGCAGCCAGGCAAACACAGCTGTTAATATCCATGCAGATTCCATAACGGGTGTTCTTAGCTCCTCTGAGTGGGGGGACAGTATTCTGTATGTCTTTTCCGTGTTGCATTCCACCTATTGAAGTGCTGGAATCTTGAATTATCTTAATGTGATGAGCATAGGAGCGCTGGCAGGAGATGGTGGCTCTCACTGAGCATGTATTTATGGTGAGAAATGAGGCTGTGTGCTGCAAGACAGTGGGCTCATCCCTAACAAACGAAGGCAAACAAAACAGGTACTTGAGGTTTGCTGCTAAGAAGGACGTGCAGTAAACAGGAAAACACACACATGTGTCAGGGAAACCGAGAGGGGAAGTGCTCTTTGACAAAAAGGATGGCTCCATCTCTAAAGAGGCAAGCTGTCATACTGGTGAAAGAAAACCTGGCAGCAAGCCTCCTCAGATTCATTATTTGGAGGAGGCTTATGCCTTCTAGGCCTCTTAAATACTACAAAGGGTTGATTCATTTAAAATAATTACTCTGCTTTAAACCTGAGGCCTCCTGCACGGGCTCCAGATGAAAACCACATCAGCGGCCAACTCTGCTGCACTTGATACACGCAGCAGAACGCACTCTCTGCAGATGAGTGTGTTTTGGCAAGCTGCCTTGTAACCAAGCGCAAGGGCAGCTCACATGACTGAGGCCCCAGATGTGTCCATGTCTTGCACGTCCCTATGAAACCAGCAGTCAGTGCACCACTGGACTAGGGACCAGGACAGGACGGTTGATCACGTACCAGGTACTCAAGCATCCTACTTTTCCACCTTCACTAACACAATCTCTCTTTGTCTCCAGCAGGGGTTTCATCCAGGCAGAAGCAGCAGGCCTCATCCTGGCCACTAGCACCAGTCAGTGCTGCCAAAGCAGGCTCACAGAAACCTGGACTGCTGCTGGCCAGCACAGCTGACCAAAAGAGAACAAAGGCAACATCATGCTAGCTGCATGGTATTCCTGAAGGTATCCACTGTCCCAAACCACTCGCTTTCCAACAATGAGCCCCAAAGGTGAGTGAACCTATCTTTGTTTACCACTTATTGCAGAGTTTCCAGCTCAACTTCACAAACGTGTGTGTTTCAAATGGGCTTTAACCAGTGTGGGAAGGCTGTTCCACTTGGGCGCTGTTGTTATTCTATGGATTTATTGTAGCACTGTGTGTACCGTGATTAACAATGACTTCTCTTTACAGAATTAGTCACAGCACTGCCCACACTCACAAAATATTAGGGAATTTGGAGGCTTCGGCACTATGCTGTGGCCTTCTTTATATCCACAGCTTTATTGTATTGTTCTTGCAGTAAACCCGGCAAGAACTTTGTCCAAACAATCAGAAGCCTAAGGCTTTACAAACAAAAAATTCTGCCCTACTTTGATCTAACCGCTAGGAAGAAATTGTGGTTTCCTGACATTTGGGAATTAGCAGGTAAGCCCAGGCAAAAACATGCCTGCAAGTCTAAAGTACATGTAACAAACCAAGGCCATAATATCCCATAATCACCCTCACAAACACCCATCCCCAGAACTGCAATGTGCTTAGCATCCTTATCTTCTGTTGGGAACAATGGGGGCCAGACAGTCTCAGTATTTTTCCTCTGTTGACTTGTTTAATATCTGAAAGGACAGCTGCTCCAACTGCATTTATCTGTCCTTACCTATGTACGTGTTATCCCAGTCACCAGTCTCCTTCTCCGTTCTCCTTCTAATTCCCCCGAACAAGAAGGGTGGCACTTTGCTTCCCCTGACACACTCGCAAGAGCATCAGCCAACCCTGAACTAGAGCCAAGCCCCTCAAGGGAGCCCACTGGAACTGCAGAGGTTCTTCCTGTGTTTTACACGAGGCTTCTGAGAAAAACACGATTCTGTCCATGGCTCCAAGTGTGCCACAGACCAGCAATGAAAAAGGCGCTTGTGTCCCTGTGGCAGGCTTCCAGCACCCTGCCCAGCATTTTAAGTGGTCTGCGTGCTATCAGTGCTGCCTCTCAGGCCTGATAAGGAACAGGCCACTGACAGCCTAATGAAATGGAGAGAAAGGACCTCATTGACTTCAGCAGGCCTCAGAACAGGCTCAAGTGTCCTCTCCTGACCCCTCTCAAGCCATCTGGAAAAATGGCTTATAAGCTTCTCTCTGCCCACAGAGAGCAGATCCATTATCCCAGTCCGGATGGGGGGAAGTGGCTGTTTTCAAGTCAGCCCACTTTTTAAATGCCACAACAGGAGGGGCTCAGAACTGAGTTTTTAGACATCTCAGATGTCAGCTACATTTCTGTAGAATGACACGTGCCTGTTGCCAGCGGCAGATCTTTTCAAGAAGTCTTGTAATAGTTGTCATGTATTGTTTAAAACAAACAAACCCACAGCAGAGCTAACCAACTACAGCACACTACATTTTGCACTGACCCTACTGACGGGAGCAGAAAGGACGGACCACCTTACTTCCACCCTGCCACAAGTTTGTGGAGTGATTCCCAAACAGTTTATCCACATGTTCAAAACCCAGAAAGTTGTGCACGGTGGTAGCTTCTGGACAGAAGGGAGAGAGCAGAGGTCGTGTTGGTTTTGAGAAAGCTGAGAGTACACCAAAGGACTCTGACAGCAGTGCCACTGTCCTCTGCCGAGAGCACGCGTTCCACACAATCGTTTCCCAATTTCTGTGAATTTGGTAATTATTTTTGCAATATTTTCTTCCCTACCTGTTTCTCCTCCTCCTGTTTCTCCCACCCATCCTTAAGCTATCCTAGCTGCAAATCCTTGCTTGCTTTAGAAATCAGAGTGAGCAGCCTTGAATTCCAACGCCTTCGAAACCATTCACTGAAAGTTGAGGCACACTTGTACATCATCACAGTGTCAGAAAGATCTCATACCCTTCAAGTGGCACCAACCCCACTGTCTAAAAGAGGGCCCTGATGTCCAGATTAGGAAATAGAAAACAAAATACCTACCTTATGTGAGAACATGATAAAGATTTATTTATCCTTTTATGATTTTCCTAGACATGATAAAATCCTGATAACCAATCTGTGGACACTGCTTTACAAGACTGAATGGAAGAATTGTTATCATGCTGTGCCAAGGGAGGTGCAGTCACACAGGGATGAAAACATTACTGCTAGTTTTTCTGCAGAGCACTGGCAGAGTTAACATCAAGGATTTGTTTCCCATCATTCCCTTCCTTCCTTTTTTATGAGACTATCCAGGGATGTGGTCACAAAATTAAATCAGCTTTGCAGGGCGGCTTCATGACTGGCCACCACTTAGAGGTATCAGTTGTTGTTCCGTTCCCGTTACTGCTCCTCTGGTTCAGTAAAAGCAAAGGGAGGGAGGGAGGGAGGGAAAGAATTAAAGAAGCAGAGCACTAACCTGTCTCCAGTTAGTGGCATAATGACGTGCGCCTGGGTGGAAAACACGATGAACGACAGTCTCATCTTGGGGCTTTAGAAAAGGGAAAAAAGGCAAAAACACATTTCAGAGAAACATACAGATGCACAGCATTTCATTCATATATTCAGGTCTCATTCACATGATCTTTATCCTCCAGCCTCCTACGAATGTACTTCTGAACTACAAACCCAAAATGAGAAGAGTTAAAGCATTTTTGCCCATCTTGTCCTTACTCAGATGCTCGGGAAACAAAGCAGCAGGATTATTACTCTCTCCCACATGACTAGTCTCCAGTGATGTGGCCACCTCACGTACGGAAGGTAACGCATATCCTTTGGAATTGTCAGGGCCACTGGTGTAAGACCAAGGTAGGGACACCACTCGGTTCCCTCTTGCTGCTGCGGGTACTAACCAGACACACTTCCCATCTTTGAAACTGACCATGGCAATTTCCCCTTTTCTTTCAGGATGACACAATGTCTATTTCCAACTCTGCTTTTTGTTTACATTTATCAAATCCTCCCAGTCACAGAAGCAGTGCCTACTGACTGTCTCAGCCCTGAGAAAGCAGCATGCAGGGTCTTTGAGAGTGAGACTGGGTTTGTTCCTCTGACCAGAGAGTTGTGAGACTTGAAAACTTCTTTCGTAAAGGCATCCAGGGAAATGTCACGCTGAAAAGCAATACTGTATGAATTGATTTTATTAAGGAAGTCAATCTTTCTTTTTAAATTTATTTTTAAGAAGGTCACCTGTCTCTTTGCATAAGGTTACAGGGAATCATATCTAATTAGCAGTGGAAAACACTTAGGAGTTGCCTGATGCTCTGGAGGCCCAAGACAGGAATTTTCCCGAGGTAAGTTTTAACATCTCTCCTGCATGATTTTAAATTTTATTCATCACAAGTTTGATATATTCACTAACTTTGTAATTTACTGTATATGAGTATCAGCATTAATTAATCAGGTTACAGTTAGTAAGGACTTTACACTTGAAAAGCTGAATGACCATACGTTTTCAGTCCACTGATGTCAATGACGCAACTTAAAACTACTGACACCAAGGGAATGTAAGTACTGCAAGCCTGCACAGAACTGCACAGACCTTGGATTTAAGATCCAGGCCGGTAGTCTATCCATAATGGCTCTGCATAGCAAAACCTGAGAGGCTCTAAATCAAATCAGAATTCAAACCAAGGGATTATCACCCTTTTGAACCACCGAACAAAGCTAAGTCCTTGCAATCCCAGCCACTGGTAGCTGCATCCCTGCCTACTGATTACCATGAGACCTCCCTGCTGGGGATGCACCCCCACATGCAACGCCCTCCAAGCTGTGTTTTAGCCAGCTTCTCTTCAGGATCCCCACAGAACCTTTCTCTCCACAAGCCAGCCCGTCCATGCCTCATCTGTGAGCACTCGGACATGGGATGGGAATGCAGCCAGACCTCCGCACAAGTGTTGCAAGAGGGAGTGTCACTTGGCTGGAAGATTTCCACTGAAATCTTTCCACCCTCTCAGGGTGGGCAAATGTTTTACCACCTACCCAAAGAAGTCCTGCTTTGGTATCAGGCTCTCCTTCTCCCCCCCCC
>VWZV01008063.1:107383-134333 GCA_013397155.1 Irena cyanogastra | reverse complement strand
TGCCCCCCTCCCCCCCCCCCCCCTTTTTTTTTTTTTTTTTTTAAATTCTAGACCTTACAAAACAACTTTCAAAAGTTTCTGTCACCTCCTGGACAGAAGTTTTACATAAGTTCACAGAAGATTTGCTTTTGACAAGATAAAAATAAGCAATATTTAATTACAAAAGCCTAACTGTATTCTGTTCTTAGCAAGCCAAGATTACAACTGTGCTCTGCTCTTGGTTTTCCTCAGCAGAACCTACCACACCATCTCTCCCTGCGTGTGGTGGGGTATTCATTCAGTTTATTCTGGATTTTTTTGTAGGGCTTTTTAAAGCAAAGCACTGCAATCCTCAGCTGTTTGTACAGAGCAGTCAGCCAGGATTTACAGCAGCTATTTCAAGAGGAGCTGGACTTGCCCGACAACACTGCTGACAGTAACAAAGTTGATTATATGTAAGTACAACAAATGCACTGTTACATGGCACGGGCTTCCTCTCTCTGCGTTTGAGCTTTAACATTGCTCTCTTCCTTTTGACTTGCACTATATATTTACACATATGTTTACATGTGTTCAAGACTGCTTCTTTATACAGATCTCCAAACACAGAATTTGAGCAGTACTCCATCAGAAACTAGGCACATGGTATATTGAAAAAGAAGTTTAAAAAAAAAACATCAAATCACATCTGAGAGTCATTTAGGAGAGCAAATATTTAAAGACACGTGTTGTCACCCTTTTGCTGATCTCCAAGCACAAGAAAAGAAAGTAAAAGTTTCCAATATTTTCCAGCAATTTGAGTCTTAGAAGCTAAACTTTTAATGTGTTCGTGAACACATTAAAAGCTTGCAAAAGCACGGGGACGGGGAGGGGGGGGGGGGGGGTGGGGAGAGGTTAACACAGGCCAGAATTACTCCAGCATCACCTCGGGTGTCACAATCAGCACTACGCACCTCACAAATCTTTCTGTCAGCTGATTTACAAAATTAAATATCTCTCGCCAGTTCGTCGCCACGCTCCCAGACCTACAAGGGAAAAGCAGAGCTCATCAGCGGCCTGATCCGGGGTGACATTTTCGGGAGAAACTGACGATATTCGCTGTTCCAGACATCTCGAGGTACCGCCAGCTCTCGCTGCTAAGTTTTCGCCCGGGCCCCGCTCCCCCCTCGCCCTGAGGGCGATCGCGGCCGCCGAACTTCCCCACAAAAGCCCGGCCGGGGAGGGGCGGGCGGCAGATGCTGCCGCCGCTCGCTATTCCAACGCCTCCGGCCGCAAACGCTCCTCCGGTGGGAGAACTTCCAAGGGCCCCTCTGCACACCCCCTCAGGAGGTCCCGGCAGGATTCCCGAACTTCCCGCCGAGCCCCTCACGATGCGTTTCCCGCCGCTTCCCCTCAGCGCCCCCGCGCGCGCAGCCCCTCACAGCCCCTCGCGCGCGCGGCCCCTCAGCCCCACGCAGCGCCCGAACAAAAGCGGCGCCGCCGCCGCCCCGATCCCCGATGGCGGCGATTTCCCCGCCCGCGCCTCCCTCCCCGCTTACTTGTCCAAGACGAAGTACATATCGAAGGCTCCGTGGCACGACGGCTCGCCCGCAGCCGGCGCGGCGCCGGCGNCCGGCCCCTGCGTCCCCCTTGCGTCCCATCAGCCGCGTCACTCCGGTTCGTGGTGCTGCCGGCGTTGCCCGTGTGCCAGAGAGTAAGCCCCAAATAAATTTAATGTTGAGAGGGGTTGGGGATTGCACAAACACCACAGAATTGTGATTTTGAAACAAACAAAAAAAAAAAGCTCCGTCCTAACAGTGATCATGTGTCTCCCACAGGCTGTGGAGGTGAATCAGACAGCAAAAAGGATTTTGCTTTTCCCTCCGCAGGAGGAGATGAGGAAGTCAAACTCATCCTGCTGGAGAGTTTTCCTTTTTTCTCACTTTGGCCCCATTCCTGCTGTCTCTGGATGGTTCGCTGTAGCCACAGCACCCTGACCTGACACATCCGTGTCACAGTGCCTTCTCCGTGGATCCCAGCAGCAAGCCAAACCTCCTTATGATGCAAGTTGGAAACTTTACCAAAGCCCACGGACCAGCAGTGAATAATGTCAGCCAGAGATCTGGCTCACCAAGTTCTTAATGTCTTTGAGCTAGCCAAAGGCCAAAGAGTAAGCAAGCAGTGTTTTACAGTCTCCGTGGATACACAAAACATGGAAGATTAAGGACAGAGCACCCTGGGCTTTGCCAGAGACCCAGCCAAAAGAAAGGCTGTGCAGAGGCATGCAAGACAACAGAGGAAGCTTGCTGAGCTTCCCAAAACTAGCTGCACTCCAGCTTTCCAAGCTGCACGAGTCCACTCCAAGCCCCAAGAGCAGTCGCCTTGCCTGGGAGTACATGTCGTTATCCAGATGTTGGAACTATTGCTTCAAGCACATGTGACCCACTGTGTTTGGAGCAAACCTCCACTGCCAGTTCACTCTTTACTTGTTTCCAAGTGTGTGAATTCCTCTTTTAGCCTGTGGTTTCTGCTGAAGAAGCAGATAAATCATGGCTATTTTGCTGGAAGGCTGGATGAGAGGGAGATAGGCATGTAGGACATACAGGGCAGTGGCTCGTGGCTGTTTGGCTTCCTTCACACCAAGGCTGAAACCCCCTATCCCAGTTCCTGGAACTCGTTTGGCGATGCTTGGCTCTTTCCCCACCCTCTTCCAGTGCCACAGTGCTGCACAGGGTGCCCAGCCCCATCAGGATGGGCGTTTCTCCCTGTGTGCACACAAACCCTCAGGAAAGCAGCCTCCTGAGCTGGTATCGTCATGATATCCAAGGAGCCAGATGGGGCATCAGCGGCCAGCCAATGCCAAAACAAACCGTGTAGCCACAGGAGGGGACCTTGGCTCTTGGCTGCACCGAGGCACCCGGGCCAGCTGCAGACCTTTGCCCCAACCCCAGCTGGATCTCCCGCTGCATCTGGGTGTTGGTTCCCAATCTGGAGCAGGCACAGCAGGCACTCTCCATCCTGCCCATCTGGAATCGAGGTCACTTGCACAAGGACCTCCTCTACACTGGCTTCTTGTGCCTGGGTGCTGGGACAGCAGGGATGCCGCAGAGACCAGGGAGAAACCGCCCTCAGTCATTTAAAACAGAACTCTTTAAAAAATACAGCTACAAAGTAACCCAACCCTACAAGCAGAAGTTTTGACGTGAATGGTGGATGCGCAAATGAACACAAGTTCACTGCCAAGGTTTGCTGCAGAGAAAGTAGTAAACAGAACAGCTTACAGCACCTTTGGGGTTATACAGTTCCCTTCTTCATCTCCAGCACTTGCAGATGATTTCCCCACGTGTTGTCCCTCAACATCTACCCATTCCCACCTTCTTTTTGGCCCAGGCTGGCTGGGAAGACCTCAGGCAAACAGTGCCAAAGCGAACTCGTTGTGTTTGGGGAGTGAGCAGTCGGAAGGAAAAGTCACGCTTGCTGTAACCTGGCTGTGAACCGGGCCCTGCCCATGGATCCTCAGGACTGCTGCAGCAGGAAGGTGGTGCCTGCAGGGGAAATCCTTCAGTGCTGTGGTGAGATGACCTCAGGACTGGAGTCAAACAGCGTGGCCACACAGGCTGCCTTTGGCATAGACTACAGAGGGTCAGGAGGACTTTGTCGCTTGATAAATCCAGTTCAGGTCCAGGATACCTCTGCCCAGCAGCTGTGAGCCAGCCTACTTTCTTCCGGATGATCAGTGATTGCCAGCATTTGGAAAAATGCAACTTAGGTGTGTCTGTGACTGCAGCTGCAATGCTGATTAATTAAATTCCCTTTTTGACTCAAGTCTGAGATTGCCCTTCTGCCAAATGATCCAGAGACAGCATGGAACGGGACAGCTCCACAGCCCTGGCACCAGCCAGCGCTTCCAGACACCCCGACCTGTGCAAACCCAGGGAGAGGTGATGATGATGATGATGATGATGGGGCGCCTTGAGCCAGGGCAGCTCACAGGAAAATATTTTTCTTCTCCCCTCACAGCATATGAACCACACATGGAAGTCTCTTGCTTTGTAAAAGGAAAGAGAAACAGAGGGACTCCAGCAGTTATACAACATGCCGGAGCTGTTTGAGAGCTGCCTCCTGAAGGATTAGCTACAAATCCTTGTTCCCTTTACAGCTGTAGCCTTGTGTCTGTGCGCATCCTGTAAAGCAGTGTAGAAATGAATAAATAAAAAGAACAGCATTAAGTAACACGGGAACTCTCGTGTCCGTATGCTATTGCCTGCATCATCCAGATGGAAAGTATCTGTCTAGACAAATCTGGGAATTATGCAAGCTCGGAATTCCTGCATAGCTCTTCCTTTCCAACATCATTAAACATTTGCAGTACCCACTGAAAATACGCACAGAAGCGCAGGGGGGAAAGGAACCCTTCAATTCCAACAGCCAGGAAATCTAAATACTAGCAGTGTGTTGGATGGGCGAGGGTGTAAATGCAGGAATATGGAGCAGTGTCCCTGCTGTGTGCATGCTGACTCATCCCCGAGGAGCCAGGATCATCCCTAGTGCTCACTCTTGTCTCAGCAGAAGTGGAGCAGGCTCCGTTGAGCTTCTTGTGGTTCTCTGCTGCCTAATGCCCTGGATAAGGCACAGAGCTGCTTGTTTCCACTTTTCCAGAGCTGTTTGTTTCCACGGTGCTCAGAAAGCAGAAGGAATGAAAACAAAGAGGAAAAGATGGGCTGTCCTGGTGCAAACCACAACAGCATAAAAATAAATCACTCTTTGCCTGGGAGAGCAAAATAAGAAAGCAGGACAGAAAACATGGAAATCTCATTCTGGCCCGGGAGCTGCTGCTGGCTCTGAGCAACACTCAGGGATCACCAGGGCTGGGAGTTTAGCACAACTCTAGAGTTGTAGTGACCCTTTTTGGTCTTCTTGGGAAACAACGGCCCGGCCAGAGGAGACAGAAGAATGGAGCAGTCAGGAACTCTCCCTGCAAAGCAGTGCAACCCAGGGAAAGGATGACACAATTCTTAATAGTATAGGGAGAAAAATCATTTTATAAAAAGCACAGGTCACGATCCAGCAGTCATCCAGTTTGTGACAGTTTTACCACTGACTCCAGGGGGACAGGTTCAAACTTTCCGAGGGTGCATCCAAACGAAAATGTCTCTTGTGTTCAGTTTGGAGTCACACTGGAGGAAAAGGGGCTGACGTTTATCCGTCTGGCCTGGCCCCTTCGCTGCTGCAAAGGACAGCGAGAGAGAGCATCGTGTCAAATCTGTCCTCCCAGGCCCAGGAGAGAAAGAGTGAAGAGCACCTGGGAGGCTGAGTGATAAAACAACTGTTTGTACCACTGTTTGGGGCAGTCAGGGCAGTATTTATGCAGGGCCAGGGGGTTGCAGGAGGACATCGTGCCTGAGCCCCCGTTGGATCAGCAGTCCGGAAAGCAGATGTGCCAATTTCCTGTCCTTGATGATGATGGGCCCTAATTACGCCAGAGCTGTGGCAACGTCCTTTCTTGTGTATGACCCCTAATTTGGTTTCATGAAGTCGTCTGTGCCAGGTTCTTCCGGCTGCAGGCTGTGGCGAGTGACAGTCACGAAGAGCCGTGTGCTCTGTGTGCCCAAACACCTGGCCCATGCTTTGAACGGACAAAATTTGACTGGGAACAAACAAAATTCAGGCCACCCACTGGGATTTGGGTCAGTTGCTTGGCTTGCTTTACCTCTTGCAGGTTATCATGCCTGCTGACAGGGAGATGTGTGTGCTGAGGGGAACATTCCAAGACAGGTGTAGGCACTCAGCAGACATCAGCACTTCAGAGAGGCTGTTCACTTGTGGGGGGATGAATTTTGGAATTTGGGGGAAAAAACCCTCCCCTTTGTTTTCTCACCAGGGAGATTCCCTTGCTGGTATTGCTGCTGATGCTTTTTCCAACTTTTCATTATTCCATTCCATGGTTTTTGCCAGTTTGCTTGGGTTTTTTTTCCCCTTTTTTTTCTTATTTTCTTTCTCCCTCATAATTTGAGGAGTTCCCCAATTTTGAAGATTGCTAGCAGAGCATTTTGTTAGTTTATGTATTTAAACAGAGGCTTCTAGAAGTTTGGGAGAGGCTTTTTGGATGGCATTGTGGGAGGTTTTTCAGCTTTTTTCTTGTGTGACCTTTGAGGAAGATTCTTGCGGTTTAGAATTTTTGGGTTTTCTTCCATTCTTTTCCCCAGGAGCTCTTTGTAGAATTAGACCTTTGTGGTTTTGTGTAGATCCTGCTTAGCATTGATGGGGTCACTGCTCCTGATTGCTCCTGAGCCCGGGAACTGTTTGTTATTGCCTGGCTGTGGGACTCTGATTATTGTACCAGCAGCTCCCATCTCTGGGATCCCCAAGCCTGGGAATCACCTGGGCTTGCTGCTGCTGCTGCTGCTGGTGGGACAGGATGGTGCTTGGGCGTTTGGCACAGAGGTGCTGTGGAGGTTTGCAGGGCAGTGAGAGGAGGAGATACTGCTCCCAGGACATCAGGGATGCACAGCGGGGCCTTGGTGGCCGTGTGGCACCTGCTTCTTCCTCTGCCTGGTGGAGCAGGTGCTGTCCTGAGGAAGATGTGGTGCTGGCACAGGTGGGACTGGGGTCTGGCCTGTGGGAGCCTGCTGCAGAAAAGAGCTGGAGAAGGAGGGTTTGAGGCTGTGTAGCACCAGGAGGAGCAGGTGGAGAGATGCCAGGCTTTTGGCGGAGTTTCTGCAGTGACCTGCCGGCAGATAAGAGCCAGGGCACGTGGGAGGGCTGCCTGAAGCTGGTGCTGCCATGAAAGGGGATGGAAGCTCCACAGTGGGGCTGGGTGGCAGCTTGCGCCTCCTGGAAGCTGGAGAAGGGCTCTGACTCTGCTTTTTTGTAGCAAGTGAGGGAAGGAGCACTGTGGAGTGAGGCTCTAGGTGCTGGGCATGCAGAGTGGGGGGGACTGGAGAGCCCTTGGAGTGGGTCAAACTTGCATAACGAGCTCCAAGGAATGCTTGTCCTTGTGGCATGGTCCTTGTGGCATGGCCCATGTGGGAAGAGCAGAACTTCCAACTGTCCCTGGCGAGCTAATTTGGAGTCAGCTCACTTCGGGGTTTTAAGGCCTGACTAGATTTTGGATCTGGTCTTGGTGTTGGCCCTGCTTTGAGCAGGAGGTAAAACCATCCCATGTACTTTCCAACCTGATTGGGTGATTTTCCTTCTTCCCTACAGCTCCTGCACTTGGCTGCAACACCATTCCACTGCCCTGTGTAATCTCAAGTTAGTGAAGATTTGTACACCAAACTCCGGCTAGATTGTCTAGAGGATGTGCTTGGGGAAACACCACATTGAGAAGGTAGGATAGGGTTTTTATTGCAGCTCCTGGTTTGGCTGCTGTCAGACGGCAGGGCAGGAAGGGTGCGTGTGGGAGTGTTTGCTGGCTGACTCATGGCCCTGCCTGGTTATTCACCAGCCAAATCGCAACGGTGACTTGGCATACATCAGCCTTGCCCCGTTTGTGTGTCATCACAGGTGACGAGTGTTTCTGATCATCAGTGTGACTGTGCTGGCCTTAGGACAGGAGTGAAGTGGCTGGCATGTGTCTTATCTGACTGGTGTTTACATCTGTGTGACTCTGAATTACCTTTTCCTCAATTTCTCCACATGTAAAAAGTTTAACTTACTTGCACTCGGGTCCTGTTGTCTGACATCCAAGGTTTTATCCTTTTCTTCCTATGTCTGGGCAGTTAAGATGGCTAGAGGTGGAGCAGTGTTGACTGGATTGCAGGCTTCATTTTCTGCAGTGCCGTTGGCAGAGCAACAAACGCTACAAGGGCAGGAAGAGTCATGTCCCTTCCCCCAGGACAAGCTGGTGAAGCAGCTTGGCAAGGACCTCGTCTGTTTTCATGGATCAGCTTAGCAGGGTGTAGGAGGTGGTGTGCTTGGCACTGCTTTTGGGGAACAGTTAGAGTTGCCATAGGGTAATAGCTACAGGAAGAGAGCTGGGGTACTAAACTGTCATCCTCCATGGGGTTGTATTTTCATGGTCGTATTGAATTCTTGTGCCTGTAAGAAAGCCTTTTAAAGGAAATGTTTTGCTCAGCAAAGCTAACCAAGAAGCAGAATAGCTCATGGTACTATGGCACCATAGCCCAAGACACTTATAGTGAAGCATGTTGAGCAGGAAGGGCCTTCAGTCCCTGCTGAGGATATGCAAAGACGTGGTTTAGTTCCTTAGAAAACTCATTTCCTGAGTTGGAGACGGCGATGAGTCGGTGTGCGTGCTTGCGTGCAGCTCATCTCATGGCACAGACAAGCCATGGTTCATAAACTCCTCAGTAGCTCCCTGCCAGTCTTGTGCTCTCCCTCTTCCTCTATTCAGGAGCATTTACTTGTTTTGCTTGCTGTTCCAGGATTTTGTGCTCCTGCCCTAGCAAGAGCTAGGTCAGAACCAGCTGCACTTTGGAGAATGAGCCAGAGTCAG
Organism: Irena cyanogastra; assembly: GCA_013397155.1. Taxonomy (NCBI): domain Eukaryota; kingdom Metazoa; phylum Chordata; class Aves; order Passeriformes; family Irenidae; genus Irena; species Irena cyanogastra. The sequence continues at coordinate 125,917 of VWZV01008063.1, read as the reverse complement.
CCTGGACTTGGAAAGGTACTGGGTGCACAGGGAGCAAAAGAAATGGGAGATGTTGTCAACTGCAGTGAACAGGCAGATGTTCCAGGTAGATAGGGTTTGTTTGGAACCAGGCTAGTGCTCACAATTAGAGTTATGCCCTTAAAAATAAAGTTTACTTGGGACCTCATCAGCGAGGAACAGTGTGCCAGCAATGCTTGTCTCCCTCAGGACCATATTGCACTCTCAGCCTGTGTTCTCAGCACCTTCCCTGTTACTTGCCTGCCACCCGGGTGCTGGCTCAGGCTGGAAGCATGGGAAATGGTGGTCGGCTCTCTACAGTTTGGCTGGGAGAGGTGAACAGTGTGCACCCCTGAGTTTACTGTGCTCAGCATGTTTTGTCCCATTAGTTTTGGAGCTGCTTTGCTGGCACCAAGTGAAAGGTTGGCCATGGGCAAGAGTTACAGAGAGAGCACAGCTACTCTGAGCTAGAAATATGGCAACTGTTGATCAGCGCTGTCTGTCCTTATCTGCAGGAAGTAAGGAATAACCCCCATAAATCCTGTCCTCTAAATCAAACCCTGCTGGGCTCAGTTCTCATGAGCCACGTCACAGATTCCGGATGAGCAGCAGGGAAAGGCGCAGCTGAGTCACGAGCAGGGAGTCAACACTTGCTGCCTCAGGGGAACTGTTTGTACACACAAACATCAGCCTGCTCTGTCCTTGTCTTCAGGCACACCATACACACTTTCTCAGATGGACAGGTGATATTAGTACAAGGTATGACACCGGATGTGCACGTTAGTAACATGTGAGTGAGAATGCTGAGGGGGGCTGGTGTCGTCTGAGGAATCAACAGGAGAGATCCAAGTCCCCTAGAGATTGCTAGCCAGCATGGGCATGTGTTAGCAAGGCTGAGTGGCCACAGCTGAGGCACTGGTTCCTTGCAGCCAGGGGAGCAAACCTTGGGGGTTAATAGTCACTCTTCCAGTTTCACTTATACTGGAGTCTCCCGGTGTGATCACTGGGGGAAAAGAGCGCATGGGGGCAGGTGTGGAGCTTAGTGCTGCATCCTGGCAGCACAGGGAAACTGAGTCTGTGCAGCATCTCGAGGGTCTGGATACATCACTCAAACTAACCCTCACCTGGAACTGGAAGCCAACATAAAAATAATAGCAATTTTCTCTGGACCCTTGCCTTGGGTTCTTCCCCCTGTCCTGCCTTACACAAATAATGCACCATCTCTGCTGCTGTGTGGTGAGAGGCAGTTCCCATCTTCGGGTGAAGATTTTAGAGGTGTGCAGCAGGAAGGCTCAGCTTTCTGTGCCTCATTTGTAAAGTTCCTAGGCATCCTGGAATAAGATGCGTAACAAGAAACACCAAACAGAATGCTAAAAACACCAAAATAAAACCCAAGCAAAAGAGGCAAAAAACCCCCTCCAAACCAGTTTTTCAGCTGTTGTGCTGAGGGAAATTTCATTCAGCATCTTGTAGGCAGTGTTTCGTGTCTTGCAGAATGAAAGTTACTGAATGTAGCTCATCAAGGCAGAATGCTGTGATATAATTTAGAAGCTCGTTAGAGATCATAATCACAGTGACAGATGTTGGTGGGAAGTAGGAACCATCACAGAGAAAAATAGAGAGCTGTTTGTCATGAGGGTACTAGATCACATAGGGGCAACATTTTCTGGGATATCTAAGGGATTTGATTATCACTTGGAGGTTTCAATCTAGATTTTTTAGTGTATAAATCACTTGGAAAATAAGACTGAAGAACTCAAATATTGAAAGGCCTTTTCAAGGCTTTGCTTCTAAGAGCCATAAATTGAAATTGTGTCTGCTAACCCATGGTGGAGCAGGGCATGCCCTTCTCTTGGGTGAGCTATGCATACCACAGCATCTCTGAGTGTCAAATGCTGTGGGATGGGAGCTGGCTGTGAGGTGGGAGAGCTGTGCCTGAGTAAGGAGCAGTGGAAGCAGCTGAATTGTGCAGGTAGCTGACGGCATGTGCTGCAGTGAAAAAGGCTTTTAAGGGCAGCCAAAAGGTGTTACTTGGCCTGTTACCAGGGTAAGTGTGAAATCATCACCAGATTTGGAGATGTGCACTCTTCCTTTTGCCACCCACTTCCTCTGGGTTGCACCATCAAGATTGAGACAGATTCTGCAGACCTTGTGCACGAGGAGTGACTCGGATGTGGCTGCCAGCGTGCGCAGCTCCGTGGGGACAGAGCGGAAATCCTGATCTGTTGGAAATCCTGTGTGGCAGGGACACAGTGGGGGTTGAGCCCCCATTGCTATTGCTCCTGTGTGATTTGGAAGTGCAGAGATGGAAAGGGGGCTGGTGGGCAGCCTTGGGAAGTGGAACTGCAGGGTCTCAGTAGTGGAAGTAGGTTAACAGAATCATCATTGGACTCTGCTGGCATGTGGGCTCACTGGGGTGTGAAGTCACCTGATGGAAGCATTGCCCAATAACAGAAATCCCCCATCAGAAAATGAGCATTTGTTGCTGCAGTGCTGTTCTTCTGAGGTGTTCCATCTGCTTTACAAAGAGTGTATGACTGAGCCCAGCAGCGCTTCCATGAGAACAGCATCTCTAGTGACAGCTTCCAGCTGTCTAGCAGATGAGAGCACTCAGGTGTCATGGCAAACAGGGAGGGAATTATAACCATCCCATTTTACTGACAGAGGGATGCTCTTGCAAGACAAAAAGGGACCACCTAGTTGGTCTGTCTGACAGCTGAATGTCCTTAAGTAGGCACTGAAAATGAGGGTGTGGAGTGTGCTGTAAGTTCATACAAGCAAATATAAGAGAGTAAGTCAAAATAGTTGGATTAGTTTTACTTTTGGAATGTGGGCTAAGCAATTTTAGACAGTTACTGTGAATGATCTTTCAACTTTTGTGTTAAAAAGAGGAGAACCCAGCAGGACCACAGCAGGGCTCCGCCTGGCACAGCCATGCTGACTCTCGGTGGCCCTGGTAGGGCAGGAGGGGCTGCCGTGTGCCATAGGGCACAGAATGCAGTCAGAGCCCTGAGCTGGTGCTGTGGCACAGATGATCTCCATAAACTGTGATGACATTAATCTAATGTATGCATTCTCCTACAAATGTGAATACCAACAAATACAAATCCCATGCAAATCAGGCGCTCGCGCAGTATGTGCAAGTGGCTGAACATCTGAGGACTCAAATATTATATCAGAAGTTGTTCACAGAAGTGCCTGTTCCAAAATTTCCTGTTACACCGCCCTTCTGTGTTCCCATGGGAATTCTCAGGTGAGGGAGAAATGTGTTCCCTGCTCGCCTTCAGCTAATAGAAGTTTGTGGCTTCCCTGGCTTCCCTGGTGGATTCCTCCTCCTTCCCCAAGCCTGCAGCTCCTTCAGATGCCTGGCTGCCTGGAAAGGCTCCCCAGCCTCTGTGGTTTCCCCTTGGGGTGGGGGAAAGGTGGATGTTAAGCGTTCCTCAGAAAAGGAAGCGGTACCCTTTGCCAACTGGCAAGGAGCAAGTGCTGGCACTAACTACGGGAGAGAAATTATTCACTCATTCTGCAGGAGCGCGTATTGGGAATCCCTCTTCCAGCCCTTGCCTGGCTCTTCCAGCTGTGCCTACTGCAGCCCAGGTGCTTGAAGGGACCTGGGGGTGTGTGTCCCCAGGGGGCTGGGAAGCTCCTTGGGATGGTGCCTCTCGGGTGAGAAACCTTTGCATCTCTCAACTGAACGAAGAGGGAAGCAGAGGGCAGCTGAGAGCTTTGCCAGAGGCTGCAGGAAGGGAAGGAGAGAGTGAATTTACTGCCCCTCAGCCAGCACCATGGGGTATTCAGGTTGCAACAGGAAAAGAAAAAGGTAGGAACAAGGGTGAAGTGTGCAAGAACACCAAGTGTAAAACCCCAGAGTCTATGTTTTGGGGTTGGGGTTTTTTTAGTTGTTACAGAAAGCTCAAGAGTTTCAAAATGGTGCTGGATCTCATTAAATGAAGTCTGATGGATTCAGCAGGGTTCACAGAAACAGCCCAGGAAGAACAGGGGGAAAATAACCCAGCAGCTCATGTACAGGTAGTCAGAGGGGATGGCGATCCAGGTGAAGGGACTGGGGTGCAGAGACGTGAGCCTCAATGAAAACAAGTAATAGGAGAGGCAGAAGGATGTGTTGTTGTAAATACCCAATTGCTCAGGTTATTCTTTCCTCCTGAAACCATAGTTGCTTGAGCAATCAAGACAGGGGATTTAAGAGAGGGAGCAAGCCCTTCCCTAAAGGGGCTGATATCCCACATGAAGACTGTTCTCCCTTAAAAGTGGCCAGATTTTGTGGTGTCACAGGGAGACTGCTGCTGGGAGCTGTGAATGGCCCTGGAGAGGGGCCTGTCCTGGCAGTGGCAGTGAGTGCTTGCCTGGCTCCAGAAAGGGGGTGCTTCTGGAGCACAGGGAGTAAAGCTTGGAGGGGCAGCTGGGTTTTCACTGCCAGTCTAGAGCTCACAGATATAATGAACAACGTACTGTGAAACCCCTTCCCGCTTTCCCCTCACTATACTCTCTGTGCTCTTGGCTGCTCAGAGGTTTCCAGGGGACTGCTGAGTCCCCTGTGCTGAGAGAAAATAATCCGGTGTCTCTTAGGCAGTGGCAAATTGTGTGGGCTGAGATCACATTTACTCTTAGCCGAAGCCTGCAAGTATTCCATGCGTAGCCCCCCTTAATGAAAAGCCCCAACCTCTGCCAGCAGGTTAAGAGTTAGGGCCAGCAACCCCTGGCATGTCGATAGATCTTAGTCCTGAGTTCATCAAATCCCTAGCCTGCTTATTCAAGAGGGATTCACAAGAGGTAATACAAGACTGACCTTTGTTCTGCCATAAATGCAGGCGCACGTGAACCAGCTCAATCAGCGGGCTCTTTTTTTTGGCTCCCTTCACTCGGGGTAGTTTGTCTCACCAGCAGCTGCAGGATCACTGCAGCATCCTGGCAGCACACTGTGAGGTGCTTGCCTTTCCCTGTCCCCTCCTTTGTCAGCTCCTTCAGGTGGTTTTTCCCAGGCCTCCCCTTTTTGACCCTGTGGGACTGCTTTTCCCTCTCCCCATGAATTCCTGTCTTTCAAAATACTTTGTAATTTTGACAGTGTTGATTTTTACTGCAGTAAGGGAAAAACATGGCCTTTTTTGATAGCCAGATTGCATGTTTGTTTGTTCTTTTATTTTTGGCTTCTTAGAGCTTTTTGCCACTTTTCACTTTCTAATTGTCTCTTTTTCTAATCCAGGCACTTATGCTCAAAGCCAACATTTCTTATGGCATTTTTTTATCACCTGCTGGCTAGAACAGAATAGAAAAAAGATTTCGGCTGAAGGATGTACAAAAGTAGGAAAACATAAAGGCTTATTGTAAGGATTTCTTCTGTGATAGAATAGAAAAAAACAGTGTTTAGAGGTGAAAGACCTGGCTGCAGGCAGAGGTCTAGCTTAAGCTTTAGAACAGAGTATCTCTGTAACTTGAGGGCAGGAAAGTGGGATCCCAGTTTGTGTCACAGGGGAAAAAGCCTACCAAAAAGGAATTGTTTGGGTACCCAGATGGTTTGCAACTCAGAATAATGCCCTGGGGGCTGGCAGGAGACAGGAGGTAATGAGCAGGTCTGATGTGCAAGGGAAGTCAAGCAGAGGCAGTGGTGGGCACGGGACACTGGTGAGGGAGGTTGTGCTTGCTGAAATGGGATGCTGCAGTGCAAGACTGGCAAAGAAAGGAGAAGCAGTCTTTGATCTCTTGGGGAAAAGGGATCTGTGTGTCTTTAATAACTCTGTCATGTCTGGAGACGGCTGAATTTTTTCAGGACCCTGTAGGGTGGCAGTATTTTGCTGAGACTATGTGCAGAGAGTCCTGGGCTCATTGTTGTTTTTAACATTAGTTAAGCAATAGACTGGAAAAGCCACGTGTTTCTTGGAGGCACTGGTATCTGTCCCCTCCTTGCAAGGTTTGCCTGGTCCCCTGGTGTCACTGGGAGCTCTGGTGATGTGCAGAAGCCCTGTTTCCGAGGCAGGAGCGAGCTGCAGAGTGACCTGTGAATGGGCTTGGTCACTCCTGCAGTTTCAGCCTCTCTGGACACTGATAAACCGAAAGACAGAGGCACAAGTGGCAACAGGTAATGTTAAAATGTTTGTTGTTGATGGGGAGGCTTAATGCTAAACAGCAACATTTTGGAATCCTTCAACACAGCAAGATCCCAGGCAGAGATGACAAGCTTTTTCTGCGGATGAGAGGAGCACCCGGAGTAGCGCTTTCAGAGGTGGGTCATGGAATTGGGTGTTGATCGCTGTTTACCTGCTGGTGCTGGCTCTGGAAGGAGGGCTTCTGCCTTGGCTGATGGGGTCTGAAGCCTTTAGTGGTGCACAGGTGGTCCACATGAGCCCTGTGCACTGCCCAGACACCTCAGTGTTGGTGCTGCCAGCCCTTCTGGGAACAAGTCCCCAGCCATGGACCAGCCCCTTTGTCCGCAGCTGCTGGCTGAGCCCCGGCTCACCGGGACCGATACCAGCTCAGGTCAGAGTTTGGCAGCCACCATCCACCTTGGGAGACCTGTCTGGAATCCTCTCTTTCCATCCCAGCTATTGTTCCTGGGGGCCCGTTCACAAAAGCCTTGTCCACCTGCTTGCTTTGCAGTAGCCTGTGAGCAGGGCCAACCCACCCGTGTTCCCTGGGAGGTTATTCTTGGCTGAACAAGCTTTGCTCCATGCAAAGCTTGATCTGCTGATCTGCTTAAGTGCACTTCCATTCCTTGCTCTCGTTCCACTAGTCAGGCTGCAGAGATAACGTCTGTCTTTGTTCTGATGTGAGACCCTTGCGTAGGTACACAATCTTCCCCATAGTGTATGCTTTAAAATAGATAAAACGCCTTTTCTGAATTGCAGTTTAGATGGATTTTGATAGAGAGGGTGGCGGAATCATACAGAAGAAAAAAATCTTTTAAAACGAGAACGGAAGCAAATATAGTTTAGTAGTATACTCGTTACAGAATGAACAGCATATTGTATGTGCTGTGTTAGAGGTATGTTATGAATAACAAAAGCACTGGAGCATTTACATATTTGTTTTCAGAAATCCTGGCAGTTGGATTTCACCATTCTGCGCCTCTTTGCCAGAATCACTAAACAGTGGTACATATGGCTTCTGAAGTACCATATGCCGTGGAAAACGTTAGCTGATGCCTATACTGATGAGACACGCTATAGTCTTTATTTAGATTTTCTTGCAGTTTTGAACAAAGAATATTAGATCATGCAAAACATTGTGCAAGCAGTATGGAGTAGTACATACAGGAAAACATAATGCATTGTGCCCAGAGAAAAGCCAGCTAAGAAAAGGGGAAGAAAGGGTGGTGTCGGGAATTAGAATGTGCACATGCCAAGAAATGCATCAAAGGGTGGGACACGGCTTTGTGCGGTCAAGGCGGGAGGTTTTCCAGTGCTTGAAGCAGAGTCAAGAGCCAGAGCTCCATGGACGTGCAGGTTTTGAATCAAGTCCTGTTTCTAAGAGATGCTCCCTGTTACAAAAAGTAGCACTCAGGCTTAAATCTAAGTACATGCTTGAAATCCTCGGAGAGCAAAGGAAACCACGTGCATGAGTGGTTTCCTAGAGCCCTCCTTGTAGGAGCGGGGATAACTGCTCTCTCTCCCGTATCATTGTCTGAAAATAATGATGATGAACACAATGAGTTTTGCAGGAAGCATCTTGAAAACCAAACCAAAAATATAATTTCCAACACAGCGACCGCAAACCCCAACCTGGCATTAAAAAATTAATCCAGGCTTTTGTTTTGACAAGTTTTTAAAGCACTTCCCCCCCCCCCCCCCCCCCCCCCCCCCTCCCTCCCCCCCCCCCCCTCGCCCCGCTTCATCTCACACTCACATCGCTGATGTCGGAGGCAGTAACGCTGAAGGGAGCCTGGTATAGGGGCTGTCGGGAGTAGCCAGAGGAGAAGGTGACCCTGAGGGGAAGGAGAGCAGGGAGGTGTTTCTTGCCACCATGGCTCCCTGCCGGAGCAGCACCTGGCTCTCCCCTTTCCTTTTCTTCTGGCTCCTCTGTGTGCAGACCACTGCTCCATGAACACTTAATAGGCTTAACTTTAAGCATCAGAGTAGATCCAGTGGGATTACTCACGTATTTAAACGAAGGTATCATGTTTGGAGAGGCAGGAGAAGCATCACGTCTCTCTCTCGATTTGGCTCCTGCTCTTGAAGCCACCCAATTCTAGTGTCTGAGGATAGGAGGTTATGGGGTTCACACCGCCTCTGCCAGAAGGGTGTTGGGATCTATGTGGTAAAGCGAGTGTTAAACCACAAAAAGTAGGAAAGTGGGGAAATCTCTTATAATGTGCAGACGTTCGTGGGTTGAGGCTGACCAACTAACCAGAACAGAGACAACCCAGCACAGAAACAGAAGGTGGATAAGGCTCAGTCCAGAATGCAGCTGGAGCAGAACGACTTCCTGGGGAGGCGAGAGCAGAAGGAAAGGGCTCACAGCTGAGCTGTGCCACAGATGGCCAGGCAGAGGATGTCAGGCAAGCCACTGCCTGTGGGAAGAGCATGTGTGGTGTCAGAGATGGGCTCTGCCGTGGAACAGTTGTGCTGACCTGGGAGAGTTCCTGGTGTACATGGGGATTTAATAGCACAGGTAATTGCAGAAGTGCCGGGGGAGAAGGCTGTGATTCCCTGCCTGGCTAAAAGGAGCACGAACACTGCAAGCTGCCAGTGGCTTTTCTTGGTGCAAGCAAAAGTATTGGAACATTTAAGAAAATTAGGCTGTCACAGGAATTATCTGTGAGGCAAAAGCTGTCTCTGTGTGTGTGTGTGTGTGTGTGTGTGTGTGTGTATGATGTAGGTAGGTAGCATCTCACACACATTTTGTGAACCACTACCTGAATGGATGTAAACCAAAACAGAAGTCAGAACGGAAGGTAAGTGAAAACAGGGCTGAGGGGAGCTTTCACTGAGCATCTATTTGATGTTGCCTCCCAGGCTCCCTGGAAAGCACATAGTGGCTCAAATTCAAGCTTCATTATGTGGTTGTAAATTAAATAAATTAATAAGAGGGGAAGATTAACATCCTTACCTCTATCTCTGATCAAGGTGTTTCAATTCCTTTGTAGGAACAAGTACAGAGCTTCCCAGAGCTTCTGAGCAGAGGAAAATGGAGTTTCTCTTCGCAGAAAATGATGTTTGTAGCACTGCCAAGCAGATGCTCCTTCCTTCCACCTCTGGTCTGCAAATCTCACCTAGGGCAGGGCGGGGAATGCCCAGCCTGCCCTGGGTGTGCAGCTGCCCCTTTGGGCTGCGAACCAAGCTGTCAGGGCCAGCACTGAGCCCACTATGTCACGAGCAGGGTGGCTGTCTGGGCTGCAGCAGGTAGACCCCCAGAGGGGAAGGACATCTGAGCTAGGCTGCCCCCTGAGCAGGTCAGCACAGCCCCCTCCCCTGGCCTGGGCGGTTTTCCCGGCTGTCCTGGCATCCATCTCCCTGCGTTGTGCTGTGTGTCCTCCAGGAGCACAAGCAGGCCATTTGCTGCATTAGCCTCATTATGTTTCCTTTCCAAAAAGCGTCCACCACTGTCTGCCTTGTGGTTTGGAAAGAGGTTAACGCTTTCCCTTCCCAAACCTCAGCTCACCAGCACATCTCCCTTGTGCTGCAATTATTGAATGACACTTCACAACTTCATCTCCTCTCCTGCTACATCTGCTTGCTGCTCCCATGTGCAACCTCGCTCACATCCCAAACATCTAAATGCATTGTTTCCTCTGTTTCTCATGCCAGCATGGAAGGGAGCCATCCCTGAAGCAGGATTGCCTTTGAGCTGGCAGCAGACGAGTGATTGGCATTGGGCAGCGCTGCTGAGACTCTGGCAGGCCGTTTAGCAGAGAACCTTGGCTAATGAATGTCATCCACACCTAGCAGATGTGCCACTGCCTGCCATGCCAGATTTTTGACATAATACAGGGCTGCTGGACACAACAGTGCTCGGGAAAAGCCAGGGAGCGACTCGTGCCTTCACCGTGGCATTTGGTCCCACTCGTGCTCTGCGAGAGAAACGAAACCTGCGGGGGGGAGGAGGGAGGCACATCCGCGTCTCCCGGTCCTCAACCCTGCTTTTATTGGTGCGTAAATCGTATTTGTGTTGCTTTCACTCATGTGCCAGGCAATCTTAAAAGGAAAACCCCCCACCTTTTCTTTTTTGGTCCCTTGTGCTTCCAGCTCAGGCTCCTGCTGGGCTCTCCAGCCTCCCGCCGGGTCCCAAGATAGGGAACCGAGAAGGGGGCTCAGTACCCCCCGGGAGCTGGGATGGCTGCGGGCAGGTGCCTGGCACCTGCATCTCGCCGCCGGCAGCATTCCGGGCTTCGTCTTTCCTCTCCTGCCCTCCATCGGAGGGAAGCAGCATTCGCCGGGCACAGCGGGGGGCCAGGGGAGGAGACCGGCCCCCCGGGCGCGCCTAGCCCCTCCGCGTTTCCGGGACTCCCCCTCACCCCGCCCGGCGCGGGACTGGGAACGGGGCCGGCTCCTAATCCCGGCGTAATCCCGGAGAGCGGCAGCAGAGCGGGCGGCCGATAATCCCGGCCCGCCGCCGCTAATCCCGGCCCGTGTCCGTGAGTCCCTGCCCGCGTCCCCGCGGGCTGGGGGCGATGTCCCCTCCCCAGAGCTTGCAGTGGGGTCCCGGGTCGAACCTCTGGCTCTCAGGGGACGTAAATCTGTTAGTGACCTAACTCGGTCATTAACCCGCTGTTTGGCCGGCGGCGCAGGAAGGGGCGGGGGCCGCTCTCGGGTGGGCGCTGCCCGCCCGGTGCTCCTGCAGCCCCTCCAGGCTTCTGCACCCCTTCTCCGGTCCGCCACCCTCGCGCCTCCCCGTGTCTTTTTTGGGGTGACATCGTTGCCGGTTTTTTCTGAGCGCTCGGGAGCCGCGCGGCCGACCGTGCGACGGAGAGGGGTCCCCTCAAACACCCTCCAGGGGGACAGCCTGCAAGGCCGGGGCGGCTGCGGGACGCCTCCTACATCGCGGGGGGCTCCGGGGGAGCGCTTGAGGGTTGTTCCCTCCCGGCCGGATGCAAGCCAAGTTCAGTGCAGCGTGGCCGGGCCGACATCTCATGGCACAGAGCGTAATGGGGGGTCGGTGCCGGGAATATCGTACCCCCGTCAGCAATGCTCCGGCTCGCTGGCTGCGAGAGCTCAGGCGCCGATGCACCGTGTAACGCGGGTCGCTTTGCCGCTCTCTCCGTTTTTTTGCTCGGCCTCTTTATCTTTCAATTGCAAAGCAATTAAAGGTCTGTATGAATCTGCGAGCATCCCTCCCCGCGGGGCCCTCTGATGCCCGCTGTATTGCCCTTTAGATGCCTCTTCCTTTTTTTGTTTTACAATTGTTGTATCAATATAATGCTTCCTTTCTTCCTCTGTCTCTATAGATACAGATATACAAGGCAAACCAAAGGTTTCGGCTGCTATTCAGTGCCTCCTCATTTGTCCCAGAGCCGTAACAGTGGTGCCCTTTCTCTTCTGGCTGCTTTTCCCTGCTTCTGGAGCAGCAGTTATGGGAGAAGCAGATGGCTACTGATTGGGTGAGCTTTGTGGCTTTAATACTGAATACTTTATGGAAAAGGACTTTATCATGCTTGGTTGGTCAGAGGAACAACGGGATGAGATTTATGACTAGAGAAAATAAATCTTTTTAAGTTTCAGGCTCCTTCACACACCCCACGTCAAGTTGCTGCAGCAGAGCTGGAGCTGAAATCCTCTGCATCTTTATTTTTTCCCTCCCCCCCACCCCGTCTGGCTGTCCTTTCACTGCTCTCCCCACCCCCTCTGCGCCAGGCTTTAGCAAACCTTTGCTGACTTTAGGGACTGTCACTCACTGGAGAAGCCAAGGCTTTCAGAGCCCCCAGGCAGCACCAGGAGGGGAGAGGCCATCCCTGCGTGAGGATTATCCACCTGAGGGAATATGCTGGGCAGTCAGCTCCTGCCAAAGCTCGGCCATGCATAACTCAGTGGCCACCCAGGGTCCGGTGAAGAGTTGTGAGTGACGTCCTCATGGACCCGGCAGCAGAGAGGTCGTGTGGCCACCGAAGAGACGTGCAGCCCACCGCTCCGAGCTCAGGTCCCCTGAGGAGATGGAGCCCAGCACTGCCCGACCCCACGCCCCCCACGCTGGGCAGCGCTGAGCTGAGGCCTGTGGGACCATCCCTCAGGGCCCGTCCTCTGCGCTGTCCCCCAGCTGCAGCGTGGCTTCTGCCTGGCCTTACACAGAGGCACGACCAGGGCCCTGCAGTGAAGGGGGGCTCTGCCCCAGGGTGGGACACTGCTGGTGGCACAGAGTGACAGAAAGGCCCACGGGTGTACAGGAGGCAAAGGCAGATTTCAGTCCTGCAGGGATTCCCCTTCTTCCATTTCTCTCCCTTTTATGTCCTTCATAGCCAATCATGTCTTCTGTCAGGCTGTTAAATGTTTGAAGGAAGGTGAAGCTAGGTGAAAGCTTTCCAGGTTTTAAAGCTTGATGCTGCTGTCAGGCCAAGTAAGGAGGAGAAGCAGAACACCTGAGAAAAATAATTTTGGGATAGAAAGTCAGCAGTGATAGTGGGCTACGTATGAACCGTTTAACTAGCCCACCTGTATTATGTTCGGTGGTCTAGGTTTTGGTCAGTAATAAAAAAAAATTCTGTGACCCTTTGGTGAGTATGCAGATTAGTATTTCCAACCAGACTCTGCGCTTGCTCAGAAGAAAGTAGAGCAAAGTTCGGGCACCATCACGGATGAAGAAAGAGCCGAGATGCCTGTGGCGTGTCTGAACCACGAGAAAGCAGGTAGGGAAGGTATGTCAGCTTCCTGGCAAGCAGGAGTGTTTGCTCTTGGAGGGAATCACAGCTAAAGCTGGTGTCTGGCCCTTTCCAGGGATTTGCGGTTTTGTGGCCTGGCAGTGACCCAGGAGTCCAGCATTGGTGAGGTGGGGCTGCAAGGTCAGAGGGAATAGAAAGGGACAGGCACCCTGGGTGCGTTTGAGAGCTGGGCTGGAAACGAGACAGAACACTGGTGGGTGTGCCTTGGCCCCGGCAAGGACCTGGAGGTAGGCAAGCATTCATCTGGTTGTGGGTCTGAGGACTCCCAGTGGGTTCCCCGTGCTGCTGGGCAGAATGAGCAGCAGGAGAAGTGCCGCTCCTCTGTGCACCGTGTCTGTAGCACGATGGGATGTCTCTGGCACCCCAGCACACGGCTTTCCCAGGAAAGGCGCCATCCACAAGCCTGGTGATGAGCAGAAAGGATGGTTTCAGTCGTTCAGCTGAGGCCCTGATTTATTTCCACTACAGAGGCCTGTCTGTCTCCAGGGAAGGGAACCGTTCTGGCTGCATTTCTCCAGGCACCCGGAAAGCTTGTGGCTCCACATTTCATTTCGAGTGGATTTTCCATTCCACCTGGTGTGCACATCCCAGAGACCACAGCTGGCCCTGCCCCTGGCAGCAGCAGGCAGAGAGGGTAGCAAGGCAGTTTTCAGCACCCCTTCGTGCCCCCTCCCCATGGTGCCGTGGCCCCACAGGAGTGAGTGTGGCTGGGCTTGTGTGCTTCTGGGAACTCATGTGTTCTCTCAGTGATTTTATTTTATGAGTGACTTTATTGCAGTCACCTGGGAGCTGACTCTCAGCTGTGTCTGTGTCTCCCCACAGGAGTAACCACATACCCGTAGGCCTGGCGCATGACACGACTCAGGCAGTGTTTCCCAAAGGATGCAGGAGGATTTCTGAGCACAGGTTGAGCAGCTTTTCCAGGTCCCTCTCCTCTTCCCTTCCTGCATGCAGGTCAGGGAGGAAAGAGAAGGCTGACACCCACGGGAGCAGGTGCTCTGTCCCCTGCAGCCATCCCTGCAAGAACTCATCGTGGGCAGAAGATGGTGATAACGGTGTCCAAGCGCCCAGGCATCCCCACTCTGCCAGCCCTTTGGCCCCCGCAGCCGCCTGAATACCCACCAGGTCCCGGCCAGGGAGCAGCGGACCCCGGGCCGCCTCCCCGGGCCTTGATGCCATTTGGCTGGCCCACCCAGCCCCTTCTGAGCTCGGGTTCCGGGCTTGTCCGCTGCTCCTGGGGCTTCCCCTTGCCCGGGAGCTGGTTGTGCCGCGCTGGTGCCGTCGAGAGGGGCTCCGCAGAGCCGGGGCTGTGCTTTTGGAGGGCGAGGAGTGGCGTGGGTTTGCCGCCTGCGGGGTTCCCTGGGAAAACGGCCGGAACTCCTTAGCCCGGGTTGCCCCTGGCTCTCCGTAAGAGATTTTCTGGAAAAATAAACGAATAGAAAATACACGGATGTACCGAGATGGGAGCGTGCGGCAGCCCGGAGGCGGCAGGCAGCGATCGCACGGCCCCGTAGGGTGACACCGCGCTCACTGGCAGCGCGGCGGGGGCCGGATCGGGCCCGGCGCACCTGCTCCGTGTCCCCCAAAAATCCCGGTGAGGCATTTCCACGAGGCCGGGAGAGCGCCGCCGGCGCCGGGCTCTGCGAGGCGCCGGGCTTTGCGGGGTTTGCGGTGTGTGTCGCCGGCGGGGGAACCCCCAGCAGAAACTCCAAAAGAGCCCGCAACCATCCCAGTGCCGTTCTGCGGGTCGAAGGACGCTGTTCCCTGGGATCCACTTTTAGAGTGGCATCAGAGGCTGGATAAAAGCTCAGAAATTCCGCCGCGGTCTTTTCCAGTCCCAGAGAATTTCGGTAGCTTGGATCATTCCGAAGAGATTTCGAGATCGTATATGTACTGTGGTGTCTCTTAAAATTCTTGCAAATAAAATTAGCGCGTAGGTTTTCTTTCCCCCCACTAATGACAGTCACTCGGACAATTTATATCTTACAGCGAGAGCTGCAGCACTGGCGGGGGAAAAAAAAAAAGGAAAAAGAAACAGGAATAGGGAAAAAATCCTATCACATTTGAAGCAGGAATTGACATCCAAATTTTTACAGACTCCCATATTTTTAATGTTATGAGAATCTCCGTTTTAGGAGAGGCTGCGTTTTGTCGAATTAATAAGATAAATGTTGAAAGCATATTATATGCAGCCTTTAATCCTAATGCAAGGAAAATCGTAATTATGTGGAGGATAAGTGAAATTGAAAGCCAAACATCAGCCCACTCTCTGCAAACCCCGCTCCGTTCGCTCCTGGAAAACGCTTTGTCTCTTTTTTTTTTTTTTTTTTTTTTTTTTTCCTTTTTTTGGGGTTTTAAATTTTTTTTTTTTTTTTTTTNTTTTTTTTTTTTTTCATCTGTTTGGTATCTGAAATGACGACGATCGGGGAGGGACCGGTAAACACTTTTCCACGCGATAAACCCCTTATTTCGGTACAGAGCATCTGCACGTCTCTGTTCCCTGAAGCTGCGCGCGTGTCGGTGAATGCGGGAGCCCCGCGTGTGCAGGGGGAGAGCCCGTGGCCGGCCCCCGCCCCGGAATGGCTAGGAATGGGCGGGGGGCTCCGGCCGGGGTTGCCCCCTGCCCCGCTCCTGCGGGGACCCGGCTCCGGCGGGGCGCACGAAGCAGCCTGGTGCCGCTTCTCCGCACGCCGGGCCTTCGCCGGGCGCCGACAGCGCAGGAGGGCCGCTCCGCGGAGCCGGGCACGGGCGTCCCCACTCGGCTCCGTCCCGCCGAGGAGGTTTTTTTCTGCGTGTCCGATTACCCCTACCTGGCACAGGTGCGGGGACAGGGCGGGAAGCCGCCGCCGGGATCCCAGCGCCGGGCGGAGCGGCCGTCGGGTACCTCCGCTCCCCGACCCGCATCCCCGCCGGGCCGAAGCGGAGCCGCGGCCCCAAACACGCTCGCTGTCCCGGCAGAGGGTCGGTGGGGGAACGCGCCCCGCATTTCCCACCCCCTTCTCCGTTGGTGCCCGGTGGCGGCGGCTCCAGGTGAGGGGCGGGCGGGCGGCGAGCGGGCAGCCCCGAAGGGGTTAACGGGAGGGACGTGGGCTGTCACGCGTCATTGGGCAGATTATGTGCAGCAAACAAAAAGTGTGTGTCTGCGTGCCAGCCCCTCACTGCACCGGGTCCGTCTGCACCGCGCGCCTCCCGCTCCGCCGCCCGCACGGCCCGGCCCGGCATGGAGCGGCGCTGAGAGCCCGAGGCAGCCAGCCCGAAGCCGCCTTTGTGCCACTGTCGGGGCGAGGATTATCCCCACCGTCCCTGGTGAGTAGCGGCGGAGGGGCCCCGCCGCCCCCCGCCGCCCCGGAGCGGGAACAATGCCGGGGATGGCCGTGCTGCCGGCGGGCCTGCCCGGGCTGCGGAGACCGGCGGGGGAGCCTCCGGGAGCGGCCCGGCGCCGCCCGGCCGGGACAAAGGGCGGCCGTGGGGAGGCAGCGCCGCGGGGCCGGGCACGGCCCGGGGAGCCGAGGGGATGCGGCGCCGTGGGGAGCCGTACGGGGCTCGCCGCCGCCGGGAGGAAAGTTCGGCGGGGGCCGCTCGCTGCCGGTGGTTTCGTTTGGCGAAATCATTCCTTCGGGGAAAGGATGCGTCGAGCAGCGGCGGAACGGGGAGGGCGGTGGGGAGGCGGCCGGAGCGCTTTTCCCCCGGCCTCCGTTCCCGGGGAGGGGCCGGGACCCCGCCGCCGCTCCGGGGGGGTGAAGTTCCCAGCGGTGCGGGTCGTACCCCGAAATCGGAGGGGAGCGGCGGCTCGGCGGAGCCGTGCCCGGTGCGAGCGGCGGCAGCCGTCAGCAGGCGCACCGGGAGGAGCACCGGTCTTTTCCCGAGCCAGCCCCAAATGACGGATTTCGATGGCAGATGGGGCGGGGGGAGGCAGCCGTGCGCTAATCTGGTCGAGAAGGGCGAGGGCACCGCAGCCGGGCGCGATGCTCCCTCCCCGGCCTCGGCGCCGCCGGCCCCGCACCCTGCCCGCTGCCCGCGCCCCGCCAGCTGCCCGCCGCCCGCATCCCTCCCCTCGTAACGCGCGGCAGCCGGGGCTCACCCTGCTCCATAAATAAGCGTGTCGAGGTAAAAATAATTACCTCTGCTTGCTGCTTTTAATTAAAGTCTCGGAGGGAAAGTGCTGGATTATGATAATGAGCAGCCATACGTTCCCCTTGTCGCGCGGAGCGGGAGGTGAGCTGACACGCAATCGGCGACAATGACAAGCCACTGGAACCCACCCGCTCCCCCGGCATAGCCCGCAGCCCGGCCCGGCTCCGGGGATTGCAGGAGGGAGACCCGGCGCCTGTTTGGGACGGGACGAGGGCGGTGGGATTCCCGGGTCTCTGCCCAGAGCCAGCTCCGCCGCGACACAAAAAAAAAAAAAAATCAGCGCGGTAGATTCCCCGCACCTCGCCTCTGCTCGCAGCTCCTAGCCTGCTTTAAATTTTTTTCAGACCGGAGAAACTGTTCGCCTGCTTTTTTACTTTCTATCGTTCTTTCTTTTTATTTTCTTTTCTCTTTTTTTTTTTTAATTTTTGGAGGCTTTTTTCTTAATGTTTTATTTAATAATTCAAGTCGATATTTTATTTTGTTTTCCGGGGCAACCCGGTGTACCGCTGAGCGGGACCCGCTGCGGTAACGGCCCCTCTCTGCCCCTCTCTCCGCCCGCAGGGATGGAGGACGCCGGCGTCCAGCGGGGAATATGGGACGGGGATGCCAAGACGGTCCAGCAGTGCTTGACTGACATTTTTACCAGCGTTTACACCACCTGCGACATCCCGGAAAATGCCATTTTCGGCCCTTGCGTCCTGAGCCACACATCCCTGTACGACAGCATCGCCTTTATCGCCCTCAAGTCCACCGACAAGCGCACCGTCCCCTACATATTCCGGGTAAGAGCCGCTCGTCCGCGGGCCCAGCCGCTCGCCACGTCGGCCGGTGCCCGCACGCGTCCCCGCCGCGGAGCGCAGTTCGGCCCGGGGAGCCCCCGCCGCCGGGAGGCTGTCCCCGAGGGCAGAGCCGCGCCGCCGCCGCCCTTCCTGCTGTTGCCTGGCCCCGTGCTGTCGGTCGGTCGGTCGGTCGGTCTTTCGGTCCGGTGGATTAATGCGGGGTTTCAGGTGGACACGTCGGCGGCCAACGGCTCGTCGGAGGGGCTGATGTGGCTGCGGCTGGTGCAGTCGGCGCGGGAGCGGGAGGAGCAGAACCTGGAGGCCTACATCAAGAGCGGACAGCTCTTTTATCGCTCCCTACGCCGCATCGCCAAGGACGAGGAGCTGCTGGTGTGGTACGGGAAGGAGCTCACCGAGCTGCTGCTGCTCGGCCCGGCCCGGGCCCCCGCCCGCACCAACGGTGGGTGCCCCGGGCGGGAGGAAGGAGGGGGATCCCTGCCGCCGGGGGGAATCGGGAGGTGGCGGTGGGCTTCAGGATCCCCCGCTCCCGATCCCCCAACTCTCGGCGGATAGCCCGTCGCTGGCCCCGGCTGACGGTGGTCTCTCTGTCTGTCTGTCTGTCTGTCGTGCCCGCCCGACGCAGGCTCGCCGCCCTTCGCCTGCCCTGAGTGCAGCCAGCGCTTCCAGTTCGAACTGCCCTTCGCCGCACACCTCCGGTTCCGCTGCCCCAAGAGGCTGCACGGCCCCGACATCGGCCCCGCCGCCGAGGCCGCCGGCGCCAAGGACGGCGCCGGCAAGGAGCAG
>VWZV01008063.1:15104-106446 GCA_013397155.1 Irena cyanogastra | reverse complement strand
AAAGAGAAGAAAAAAGGGAGAGAGAGAGAGAAAAAAGAGAAGCACCGGGAAAAAGAAAAAAAAATCAAATTACTTAAAAAATACATTTTTTAAAATGTCATATATTGCAACATATTGATGCATTTGTCATACGTTTCTACTTAAATTATTAAGCACTTATGGTTTAGATGTAATAATAATTCTATGTCAGGGTAAATTTTTATTTTGGATATGAAGCTAAGGGCGAGGGGAGCGCGGCGGGGCCGGCGGGCGGCGGGCCGGGGTCCTGCATGCACCGGGCGCTACCCCCGTCCGGCCCCGCCGCCCGCGCCCCTTCCCCCCGAGTGTCACTGGTGCCCGTGGAATGGAGTCTCGGTAGTTCCGTGTTACCTTCCCTTTCCCGTCTGGGTTTGGTTGTTTTTTTTTTCCTCGCCCCTCTGGAAAAAAAAAAGATTTATTAAACTTTATAGTTTATCCGGGTATGTTGGATGCTTTGACAATAAATGACTTTATTTTCTTCAAAGCACCTGGACGTTAATCGATGCGGGGGAATGGGCGGTGACGAAGGGGTGGCCCCTCGGGTGCGCGGTGGCAACGCGTCCCCGGCCGCACCGGGCCGCCGGGAAGGGCAGAAAAGCCCGATCACGCAGCGGGTTCTCTGCACTCTCCTTCCCTGCTCGCTTGCCTTCCTTCGGCCCCTCCGACACCTGTCCGTCCTTCCTCTGTGCATCTTTGCTTTTGTCCGGCATTTTGTTCTGCCTTTATCTCTCTCCTTCATCTTGTCTTTTGCTTCTTTTCCTCTTCTTTTTCTCTTCTTTTCGTGTTTTGGGTTGTCTTTAATTTTTTTCATTTTGCCTTTCTTTTTATTTTTTCCTTTAATTTTCTTTTTTGCCCGTCTTTCCTTTTTTCCCCTGTCTTTCTGTGTTTTGGTATTTTCCCACCTCACCTCTTCCAGGAGCCCGTATTGCCTCCCACCCTTGCCACGGCTATTGGTGGTCGCCGGCTTGCAGGGTGGGCACAGCCACGGAGGTTGCTCGGAGGCTATCTGGGGTGACAGGACCCAGGGGAGGCCCCAGCCCGCAGCGTCTTGGGGTAGGGAGTGCTTGATGGGGCCGGGGGTAGGTCCCCTGTGTCCCGGTGCTTTAGCGGGTGATGGCATCGCAGCCAGGGACACGCGGGAGGACCAGGACAAGGGAGACACTCCCGGGCACGGGTGCAGAGCCTGGTCCGAAGGGCATCGCCTGCAGCGGGTGCCAGCCCCGCGTGCTTTGGGGGCACGGGAGGGCGCTGGGGGACGCAGCACCGCGGGAGTGTGCAGGAAACCCATTTCCACACACAGACTGCCGTCACCCTGGCACCGAGGCTGCGCGTGGCTCAGCAGGTCACTGGCAGGGAAAACATCCCAAAGCCGGGGCTGTGCAAGGCCGGGGCCCACGGCAGAGCGTGAGAGCCCCACGGTGTCAGGTAAACGGGGTCCAGGTGCCACCGGCGTCGGCTGCCGTGGGGTTCGGAGTTTGCAGAGTACCCGGACCTGCCGCAAAGCCTTTACAGGTCCTGGAGAAGTGCCTGGAGCTTCACCTAGGACAGCCTAGGAAAGTCCCTGCCGCGGACAGTCCAGCTTCCCGCTGATGTTGCTCACGCTGTCGGCGCACTGACCCCGGCACGGTACCGATAACCCCCAAGCCACGCCAGGAGCCGAAGCGGCCTCCCCGCTTTCATTCCCTGCCTCTGGAATGCGCATAGCTTCACCTGCTGCCGTTAATTGCAGGGACGAGACACTGATTATCCTTAAAAGCGGTGCCACTCTGCGCGTCCCGTTTCTGAGGGTTCCCCGGGATGCTGCGACGGGGCTCCGGGAGATGCGGGCGGGCTGCGGGGATGCCGGGGGCGGCAGAGGCGGGTGGGCACCGCCACCTAGCGGGGCCGCCGCGGGGCCAGCCGGTGTGCTCGGGGCCCCGGCGGGCTCCTTCCCCGGGGATGATGCTCCGGACTCCTCCAGCGCGGCAGCTTCGCTTCTCCAGCAGCCCCGGGCCGGCTTTGGGGCTGGCTCCCTCCCGCAGCCAGGGAGGTTCGTAGCGGCGGTGTTAATTATACTCTCCCTGGCTCCCTGCGCTTGTCCTGGCGCTGCTGGAGGGACCTGGTGCTTCCCCTGCACCATGGTGCACTCGGGAACCCAGCACACACCTGCAGGTTTCAGACTGTCTTCCATCTACCCCAAATATTTCATGGCCTTTCACAGCTGCGTAGTGTGCTGTGCCCCTGGCCTGCCCTGGCAGCATCCTGCAGCACCTTGCTTTCTGTGTGTTCCTTGTGACTCTCTCACAAGGCTCTGTGCTGAGCCCCAGGACTTCTCCCACCGGGTTTGGACCAGCCTGCAGTCAGCCCCCTGAAACCACTGTTAGACAGGGCACGTGTGGTGCAGCAGGTGCCTGCATTGTTACTGCCACACAAAGCTCACGCTGTTTCTGCCTGTAAGTACAGAAATCTACAGGTCAGGAAATTTAAGCTAAGACTTGGTTTTGGTGAAATCGGATATCGAACTCCAAAGTGATAAATCAACCTCCAAGTAATGTTTCCTGGACAAAGAGAATGTGCTATAATAAGGGCAGGCAGTGCCCATGATCCAGTGGAGTTGGGCGTTGTATGGAGAGGCTTCACAGAAGTTCCCCTTGGGCCATTTGGGATCAGAGCTTGGCCACAGCAGGTCCCTCATTCCCCAGAGCTATGCTGGCTCTCCTCAGGTCAGCATGAGTACCAAGCCACATTCTGCTCCTTTGCCAACATTTCTGCTGCTTGAGAAACAGGAAGAGAATCTCCCTTTTTTTTTTCCTTATTTTCATTTTTCTTTTTTCCTTTTTTTTCTTTTTTAAATGTCTTTCCCTGTCCGTGGTTGATGCTGTGCTATGTCTCTGCACAGCACAGAAGCTGGCTGGCCTGTGGCACCGGCTGGCTTTCCCCCTGCATGGGACCAACATCACAGCCTAGAAAATTCAGTGCTGGGGCATTGCACGGGCATTTCTCTGGGTCAGAGCTGCTCCTGTAAGCCTGTGCCAGAGCCCACAGATGTATCTATCTGTCTCCCAAACCCACCCACAAAGGGCATCTTCAATGTGCTGCAGAGGAATGGTAAGTGGAGATGGGAATAAGGATGAGCAGCCTTGAGATTTGGGGAGCCCCTTCCCTGTGCCCTGCAGCACTTAAAGTAAGATTGCTCCATCTTCCCTGTAGCCGGGCCACACTGCAAATCACAGCAATGATAATAATTCCAACAAATCCCGATGTTAATGCTGTTCCTGGGGAGCAGAAGGCGGCTTTGTACCCACAGAGGTTTCTGTTTGAAGATGCAGTGGTTGGGCAGCCACGGGCAGCAGACCCACAGCCTGTGCACCTTTGGGCTGGAGCTGGGGGTCGCTGCCTGCCTCAGGGCCTGGTCCCACGCTGCTGAAGCCAGCAGGAGCTGTGCCTGTGGTTCCACACGGCAGCAGGTTTGGGCATGGGTTAGCACCGGGCAGCTGGACACAGGCACCTGAGCAGCCTGGGCACAGGCTGTAGGGAATTTCACAGGGACTCTTTTCCTTAGTTCTAGAGACAGGTGTACCAGCAAGGCTTTTGTAACCTCTGAGCACCCTCACAGCCAGCCTGCGGAGGCCGTCCCAAAATCTTTGTGCTGGTTTTCTGCTCTGCCCGACGGTGCGAGCGGCGTGCTGGACAGATGGACACCTGCTGCCAGCCACTGGCACCGCTGGGTGCCAGCACTGTGAGGAGGCCAAGCTCCTCTTCGTACGGTGTCTACCTCTGGTTAACCTCTAACTGGGTAAAACTGGAAAAGCAGCTATTAGGATTTCATTGCAACACCTGAAAATGTGTTGTTCAGCTGTGGATGTCTGGGAAAGGCTGAAATAGTTCCCTTGTTTTGAAAATCATATGAATTGTTTGGTATTTCTTCTCTACTTTCCCTGCTGCTATTAGGACTGATTTGGAGTGGGGAAAGACCCGACCCAGTGCAGAACGTGTTGATGGTGTGTTTAAAACAAATGCAAACGAAAACTAAAATGCAGGGGAGATGTTTCTGTGAGACACACTGCTGTCCTATAGAATATTGGAACACCTGGCGTGCTCTGAGCTTTATTTAAAGGGATACTGCTTTTCACTTGTTAGAATTTGTTTTCTTTCCTTATCCCGGCTTGCGAGATGGCTTCTGAGTGATCTCTGCGACATTCATGCCCATGGGGCATGTTAACCACTTGCACCTGTGCTCCCCCAGTACCTGAAAGTAATAATCATCTTAATTAAGTAAGATGAGGGCAATCATCTTAATTAAATTAACCTGTTTTAAGGCACGTCCTTGTGGTAGCATGTTTTGTTCTGTGAAGCTCCTCCGACAGCTACAGTCCTCGCTGTTTTGGGAGTGGGGATGCTTCCAGAGGGATTTGCAGAGTGGCCTGGGGACCAGCTCTCTCCATTTGACTGTGGTGAGTCTCTTTCAGGCACATCCTCATTGCAAAGGTTTTATTTCTAGGCTCCACTGGCTGGGCTCGTGTCTCCTCGTGCTTTGCCTTGCATATCTTCAAGTGGCAATTCAGTAGCACCAGGCTAGCATTGTGGGGGTGAGGGTGCTCCTGTGGTGCAACTTGCAGGCCCAGTGCTCTGCAGCAGATCAAACAGGCTGAGAAGAGTCTCTCTAATCTTCAAATGGGGAATTTTACACTTGAAACAGTGCTTATTCTCTCCATTTGCTGAGTTTGCTCTGTAACTGAGCCCTGAATTATTTAAGTAACATAACATCAGTATCAGGCTTCCAAAGCTGCTGGTGTGTGTGTGAGGGCTGCTCCTGCCAAAGGCAATTACACACAGTTGCTCCAGGAAGTTCACTCTTATGTCTACTTACTTATTTAGATTCAGACCTCGTGTTCGCTTTGTTTCTTATGTTGGTGTTATTTGGGGCTTTTTTGGGTTGTGCTACAGGAGCGCCTGGAGTACTTGAAATGGATGTGCTGAACAGATAGAAAGCACCCAGAACCATGCAGCTCATGCCCCCAGTGCTGCTTGTGAGCCCTGGGAGTCTCAGGGTGAGGATGGAAACACGTGGTGTGCCACAGGGACTTGTGGGGGTCACTTCTCCATGGTGAAGGAGTTGGGTATTGCTCTCATGGGGACAAGGGAGTTCCCCAGAGAAGGGGCATGCTGTCCTGCACTTGTCCTGTTCCACAACAAAGAAAAGAGGAGTGCTGGGAATGAGTGAACCCCCAAGGGCTCTGCTGCCTCACTGGGCCCCCCAGAAAGGGTCAGGAAGTTACTTCAGGTTCACTGCAGTGGGGTTCCCTCCAAAAGCAGGTCTTGGGGACCAGCCTGGGCAAGCCCACCTGGCTGGTGATGCCGTCTCGGTGGCCACCCCCCTTAGAAGTTTGAGTTGTGTGGGAATTCTTCCCTGGAGGGGAAAAACAGCAGTGTGAGGTGAGCAGAGGATGCCTGGCAGCCAGGGTGGTAACAGAAGTGCTGTTGGAAGCTGTGAGGGTGGACAACAGGGTGGAAGCTGGGGAGGCTGGACTCACTGGTCAACCTCTGGGCACAGAACCTTTTCTAAAGGTGGATGTCTCTGGCCTGGGTACACAGGTGCCTCCTTTTTACTGCTGTGCCCAGTCACCCCCAGGATGGTAACTGTGAGCATTTTTGCATTCACCTTTAACTCTCAGTGGCAAAAGTGGTTTCTGCTGACCCAGATGGAGAAGAGGGATTTTGCTGCCATGATCCTGTACCAGCTGGAGCCTTTACACCAAGATGCCCTAGAGGAAATCCTCCTCGAGCAAGGTGGCCGTGCCTTCCTCGACTGATACAGGAAGTCTCACCAAACACCACTGAGAGGTTCAGAAGCCCTGCAGGCCCTCATCCTCCTCGTGGGTCCGGATTTGCACTCAGCACGTGTGTGTAATTCAAGAGGAAGTGGCTAAGTGGAAGTCATGGCTTTTGCCAGGCTAGCCACTACAGCTGGGAGAAGTAAACAAGGTTGGGGTGCCCTGACCTTCCTTCAGGTATGTGTGTCTATATATAGGGCTGTCTATGTATACATGTCTATATATAACGTGTGTGCATATAGCTCTGTGGATACAGATATGTGCTGAGAAATGGTCTGAAATGGCAGCAATGCTGTGAGATCATCTGCTCACACCAGGCTGTGCCAGGTGTCAACCAGGCTGGATGCAGCTCCTGAAGTGCCTGTCCCTCTCTGTGCCCCCGACCTTCAGCTTCCTCGGAAGGCGAAGGTCACCCTCCGGCGTGCCACCGGCTCTGCCTCCTTCCTGCCGAACCCGATCCCTGGGCGCGTGGCCTGGATGAGCCGGCCGGCCAGAAGCGCCGGTGGGACGGCTGAGGGGCTGTTCCTAGGCGCGATTTAGGGGACAGCACCGGCTGGCAGCAGTACTGAGGGGTGGAGCTGGGGCTGCAGGCTGGGCAGGGCGTGTTCGGCCCGTGTTGGTTTTGTGGAGGGGAGGTTTGCCCAGAGGCTTTGAGGACCTGGAGCGGCCCTAGGAGCTGAGAAAAGCCTAGTCCACGCGGGGTTGTGGCGGGGGATGGATGGGCCGTGCTGCGGGGTCTCCCCCTGCGCCGCGGGGCTGTGCTGTCGTTGTCTTTGTGTTGGGGAAGGAACACGGCCGCTGGTGCTGGGGGGCACCTGGCTCGTGTGCGGGTCACCCTGACAGTGGCGGGAGGCTGGGGGCCGTGTACCCCTGCCCGGGAACCCGGGAGGATGTTGCGGACCAGCGAGGGCCATCCCTGCTTCCCTGCAGGCTGTGAGATGCCGTTGGGGGGGTCGCGATGGGCACCTCCCCGTGATCCCCAAGGACTGCTCTCGGGGCCGAGCGTGGCCCCGTGGTTGGCAGAGAGCGGCTTTGCGNGGGCTGTGGGGCCGGGCACAGGTGCGGGGCCGCCGCCCGGTTATAAATAGCGGGGAGGGGCGGCCCGGCTCCCCCCGTGCTCGGTCCCCCCCTCCAGGGCTCGGAGCGGAGCGGGATGCGGCGCCCTCCCTCCCTCCTCCCGCCCGCCGGCAGCATGAGCCCGTCCTTCCTCCTCCTCCTCCTCCTCCTCGCCCTGCCCGCCCGCGCCCGGCGAGAGCAGGTGCCCGGCGGGGCGCAGCGGGGCCGCAACGCCCCCACGTCTTCCTCCTCCTCTTCCTCCTCCCCGGCGGCGGCGGAGGGGCCGAGCCGCTTCCCGCGGAGCCGCCCGGATCGGCGGCGGGGCCGGCTGTACTGCCGGGTGGGCATCGGCTTCCACCTCCAGCTGCACCCCGACGGCCGCGTGGACGGCGCCCACGACGCGAGTCCGCTCAGTGAGTGGGGAACGGGAGGGCTGGGGGGCCTGCCGGGCCGGCGGGGCTGAGCATCCCTGTCCTTGCCGCCTTCCCACCCCGCGGGGGCCGGCACAGCTCCTCGCTCCCGCTGCCCTCGCCTGCGGTGAGCTGCGGCCCTGGCGGGGCTGGGAAGGGGCGTTTGGGGTGCCGGGGGGGCTGTGTTCTGTGGGCTCCGTGAGAACTGCCTGTCCTCCTCCGAGAAGTGCCACCCGGGGGCTTCCCGGCCCAAGGCAGTGAGCCCGTGGGGGTAGTGTGAAGGCATGAGGTCTGCACTGCCACCACAGCCCCCTGCCAGGCACCTGGGGAGAAGATGCTGCCCCTCTTCGGTCCTTTGCCTGTGGGACTTTTCCATCCCTCTCTCTGCATTCTCATTCTCAGCACAGCGATAGGATATATTCAGTTTAAAAATAGGACTGAGGCTGACGTTCCCCTGAGAGAAAGCTGTGCTAACTCATGGCTTATCCTCTGGTCGGAGTTGCCATGATATCCTGCTAGAGGGAATGAAATGGCAGGTGGGGACGAAAAATCCCTTCAAGAGCCCGAGGGCTCGGGCCCGAGGTGACCCCAGCAGCGTGTGTGGCTCAGCTGCTGGGAGCCTTCACACAGCAGCCACCACATCTGCCCAGGACCAAAGAATTTGGGGCCCAGACTGTGCCATGGCCCCACGAGGGAGGAACAGCACCTGGGCAGGGATGCCAGGAGCTCTGCTTGGGGCTGCATGGGCACAGCAGGCACGGGGCCTGGAGGAGCTGAGAGGATGGATAGGAAAACAGGCCCCCCACACCACGGCTGTCTTGGGAGACACGGGTTTGGAAGGGCTGGCAGGAGTTTGGTGCTACAGCTGTCCTGCAGAGACCTGAATTATGTGCAGTTCCTTCCTAACTTGAGATATCCCCGCTGGAAAGGCCACAGGGACGCCAGCTCGGAGCAGAGCCAGCCCTGGCTGGGGACATGCGCTGGTGGGGGGGCTGTGCCGGGCTGTGGCACTGAGGAGGAACAAGCTGGCTTTTGGCAGGGAGACCCCAGCTTTAGCCTCTGGGAAGTAGGGCTTGACCCCGGGCAACCCCGATGAACAGCAGTGTGCCAGCCACACAGCAGGGCCGCGCCACAGCCGGCAGGAGGTTTGGGGATGCCCTTGAGGCCAGGCAGGTGTTTGACGAGGTGCTTGCCTTGCTGCACTGGGGCTGCCGAGCCTCGTGGCTTGTGGCACACGGGGTGAGGGGCGTGGCAGCCCATAACCCCCGCCAAGTGCCCCCCAGGCGCTTGCTGCTGGGACTTGGGTGCCTCAGGGGGCTGTGCTTCCTCCCTAAAATAAACGTGGGAAGTGGTGATCCGATACCCAGCCTTGGGGGGATTTAACGTGGCTTCGCGTTTGCTCTCGGCACGTTAATCCCACGGCCCCTGGGGGGCAGGTGAGATGCCCTGCGGGCTCCTTCCTCTGGGGCCGGGGCCACCGAGCCCTGGGGCTGCAGCCGGGCAGCAGTGCCGGGTCCCCGGGGTGCGGAGGGTCCTCTGGGGACGTGGTGCTGCCCCCCCAGCTGGCAGGGCTTGGGGGGACGCCCGGCCCTCTGCTCGAGGTAGCCCACGCCACCTGGGGAGGTGACGCGTCGCTGCTGTTGCCCAGGGACACTCGTAGGTGGCAGTCCTTCTGTCAGATGAGCTGCAGGTCCTAGGTGCCCCACCCGGGGCCAGAGCCCCCCTCACGCTCAGAAACCTGGCATTATTTCCGTGGCTGGGCAGAGCAGTGCCTGCGCCCCAGGACGGGCTGAGAGGGAGCATCAGCGGCGCCTCCAGTGCCAGCTGGCTCGTGTGACGCTGGCTTCCCGAGCTCCCTGTCTGCGGGACGGGCACGGGCAGCTCTGATCCCTGCAGGCTGGGGTAGGTGGTTTCCCCAGGGTTAACTGCTTCTGCCACAGCCCCGCCAGGAACTGTGCCTCAAAATGGAACTTTAAAAAACCATACCCCGGTCCCAGGCACCAGCCTGTATCTGTCCCAGAGTGGAGAGGGATGGAGCAGGAGCTGGGTGGAGCCAGGCAGCTGAGGAGCAGGGACGTGGGAGAGGAAGTGCAAACCTGTCAGACTAAGCTGTATTTATTTTTTCTCTGTCACACCAATGTGAAAAGAACTGTGATTTATTTTGGGATTTCTGTCATCCTAGGTATTTTGGAAATATTTGCTGTGTCTCAGGGGATTGTAGGAATACGAGGAGTTTTCAGCAACAAATTTTTAGCGATGTCAAAAAAAGGAAAACTCCATGCAAGTGTAAAGTACCCCCCCCCCCTCCCCCTTACGAGCATGTGTGGTTTATCAGAGGCTTTGTGGCACCTCCCCGTGCCGGCACAGGCACAGTCCCAGGCAGGGCCCTGGCTGGCCGGGCCCCCGGGCTGGCTCCGCGCCGCGCACACCGAGCGGGGACAGGTGGAGCTGCAGCCCCCGAGCCCACCTTCCTGCTCGGGGCATTTACCCGTGCCGAGTGCGCCTTTTGTGTGCGCTCGGGTGTTTGCATCAGCAGGGCCTGCTCTCTGAGCACGGCCGGGTTATTTTTAGCGGCTTCTGCCGCAGATCGCGCAGAAGGGTTTAGCCAAATGTCTCCCGGCGAGCAGCACGCGTGGCGCCGGCAGCCCCGCGGCTCGGGCTGGCTTTGCCCTTGGAGACACAGAGCCTGGGGAGGCTCGGGCAGGTGAGCTCCAGGCTGTGCAGGAATGTGGCGGCTAGGGTGGAAAAATCCCGGTAACTTTTCCCGGCAGGATGTTCTCCTGAAGGCTGAGGTTTCCTGCAGGTCTCATTATGCTTTTTCCAGCTTTCCGTGTCGAGTGACTCCATAAGCTGATTTCGCTGCTTGTTTCAACCTCAGGATGTTGCTTCCCTGTTTCTTGTTGTCAGCTCCAGAGACCATTTGAACCAGCACAGTGACCTCCTGTGCTGACACCCGAGTCGGTGCCTTTGGAAGGTGTGTGTAGGTGTGCCACCCCAAGGAAGGCGCTAGTGAGGCAATGTCTCATCCCTGAGGGTGGCTCCTGGAGAGCCCGGTCAGCGCTGCCGGCCGCGCAAAGGGGAAAGGCGGTTGCCCAGCCCGCGGTTCTGACACAAACCTCCCGGTTCCAGGGCAGGTGTCACGGATGTGCTTGTGCTGCCCGAGACCGCAGTTCGCTTCCAGGGAGGTTTATGAACTCACTTCTCTCTCCCTTGGGTCTCTTTGGTCTGTTGCTTCTGCAGCCTATGGGTGCTTAAAGGGTGAGCATGTGCTTGCTTCCTTTAAGAAGTTGCGTGGGAGCATGAATGGGATCTAGGGGAAAAGGGGAATGGCTCTGTGGAGGAGAAAGCATGAGGTGAGAGCAGAGGGGCAGAGCAGGAGGAGAGGGAGAGGATGGAGAGGAGAGGGAAGCAGGCAGGGTGTGATGGCCGGACCCTCCAGAGCCTTCCCTCTGGCCTACAATGGGCCTCTTATCTGAGCTGAAGCCTTGATTTATGCCCTGGCACAGGCAGAAATTAAATCAAGCCTCGTTGGTGCATGGTTAATTGTTGACACACAAAGGGCAGGGCCAGAGAGGGACCTCAGTCAGGAGGGTCAGGGCAGGGGTGAGGACACATGATGCCCTGCTCAGTGAAAGCTGCACATTTGTAGAAACTTGACCCAGATGTCTAAAGATTGCTGGACTGAACAATGCCAATAATGCAAACCCGGCATCTGTTGTTCTTTCCTGCACTGGCAGGGCCGAGGTGATTCCACGGCCTGATGAGTTGTGAGCAGTACAAAGCACGTCCTGTGCCCGTCACTCAGGACAGCTTTGATACAGCAGTCAGGCCGGGGCCTTCGCGCAGAACCCCAGTCATTCCTGCAGGAATCTGGGCTCCTCAGAACTCGCTCTCGGCCTCAGCTCCATCCCTGCTCGGTGCTTTACAGACGCTCTCCTCCTCTTTCTGTTCTTTCTTTTTTTTTTTAATGCCAGCTTAATTAAATTACTGCATGGTTCATTTTTAGAGGCACCAGCCCCAGAAGATGACAGTTATCCCGGCAATTATCAGTTGCGTGCACAGATGGCTTTTTCCTCCTTGGTAAATCCTGGCTCTCCTGTTTGTCCATTTTTAGCACAGAGCGGGTGGGAGGGGTTCTGTGCCTGTCCAGCACGGACCCTGGGGGACAGATTTGCCCAGGTAATTCTCCTTTTCCAGGAGTTGCCACAAAGCTGCATTCCTTGCTGGGGCAAATCTTTGCTCAGCTGGGTTTTCAGATTTAATTGACTTCAGCACCGCTCTTGGTGATTGTCTCTGGAGCTCTGCAGAGCAAATCCAACACCAGCCCTGTGCTGTGGCTGCCCCACCTGCCCTGTGCAGGGGAAAAATGGCTTTTCCAGACTGGAGCAGTGCAGGGATGAGCTGAGAGGCCGGGCTGTGGCCCAGGCTGACAGGATCATGGTGAGGCAGCTGTTGATGCACTTCCCGGGCACATGGCACATCCTGCCTGAGGGCTGCTGTGCATGCTGGGGCTGCAGGGTGCACCAAGGGTCAGCAAAGCCTTGCTGGGAAGGTGAAGGCCTGTGCACAGGGGAGACAGCAGGGAGGGTGTGTGAAAGCTGGGGAGAGCAGATTTGAGTCACAGAGGTGATGTCCCTTGGAAGCAGCAGGCTAAAGTAGCCCTAAATCCAAGTGCAATGAGGCTAAATGTGCGTGGCAGGTTGTGGGCTCTGTCACTTGTGCTGTAAGGTTTAACACCTTGGGTTAAATTTGGGCCTGGGAACATTTTCTTGTGGTTACAAAGCCCTGCTGGGGGTTGGGTCTTGTTCTGGGTTGCTGGTTTCAGAGTTGGAGGGCTCAGCATCTCCTCCTTGTCAGTGGTTTGGAGGTGTTGCCGTGAGGTGGAGCCGAGGAAGCTTTTAGGGGACCAGGTACTGTGGCCACCACCAAGTTAAAGTGTGGCAGAGCACTTGGAGGGGCTGCCAGAAGCTACAGACAGGGGTCCCAGGGCTGTGGGGGCACAGGTGGAGTGCGAGGCTCTGCTCTTTTAGTTTGGAATGCCTTTTTTAGAGAGAAGGGAAGGGTACTGCTGAGGCAGCCCAAGCCTTTTTATTCCCAAGAGAGCCCAAACCTGAGTGGCGAGCAGCTACTGAGTATCTGCACCGGGGCTTTTCCAAGCAGTCAGGTGCCTGGCACCCTCAGTGTTGATGCCCCGTGTTTCCAGCCACTCCTTCGGGCCGGGTTTTGGGAGGCAGCCCGCCCAGCGAGCCTTGGGGTGGGGGACAGGTACCGCCTGGCTCTTGCGAGCAGTGTCCCCTCTGTCCCCGCAGGCCCGCTTCACGGTGGACTGCCATTTCCGGGAGCGCTTCCAGGAGAACAGCTACAACACCTACGCCTCGGCCGTGCACCGCAGCCCCCGCTCGGGCCGCCAGTGGTACGTGGCCCTCAACAAGCGGGGCAAAGCCAAGCGCGGCTGCAGCCCCCGCGCCCGGCCCCAGCACGTCTCCACGCACTTCCTGCCCCGCTTCTGGCAGCCGCAGCCCCCCGAGCTCGCCTTCACCGTCGCCCTCCCCGAGAAGAAGCCCCCGCCGCCGAAGCCCAAGGCCGCCCCATCCCCGCCTCGGCAGAACCGCGGCCCCGTCAAGTACCGGCTGAAGTTCCGCTTCGGGTAGTGCCGCCGACCGGGGGTGCTGGCGCCGGAGAGACCGGGCACCGGGGAGCACCGGGGACGCGTGTCTCCCTCTGCGATGGACACGGGGAAGCTCCCGGGCGGCCCTGCCGGGCTCGAGCTCTTCTCTTCACCGCGCAGGCTGGGCGGCGTCCCCGGAGGCGTGCGCCGGGGTGAGCAGCTCGGGCTTGCCAAAGAGAATTCCTGTGGGGAACTCAAAGCGCTGGACGGACCTCGGGTTAGCGTTCTGCTGTTGGAAGAAGTGGAAAGGTACCTCTATAGCGGACGTATTTTCTTACCTTATTTTCACTAGTGACTCCTTTGACAATCATTTTCATACGAGAGAGATGTTCTGAGCCAAGCGATTTTGTTTGTTTTTCTTGCATCTCCTTCTCGCTGCACTTTTTCCTCTGACCATACCTCAGGCACCATATATCCAGGTCTGTCCCTTTCCCTGCTCTGAGGAGCCAGGTCTTCCCTTCAACGAATTAAACCGGGAGACCAAGCCCTGCAATTTTAGTCGCCTTATCTGTGGTGTGAGGCGGTCTTCAAACCCTTCGTCGGCAATAATAGATGTGTGCATACCTTTAGCGAGGGTCGCAGGCTTGGCGAGGGTGGCTGCTTGCAGCCTGCCCCTGGCGGTCTCTCCCGTTCTTCCCTGGACAGCTGGAGGAGCGAGTCTCTTCCTGTCCATCCAAGCCCGGATTCGATGCCTGCTTGAAAATACCTCTGCCCTGGTGCCGGGGCATTCCTGCTCCCTGGAGGAGCCCCTCTGCAGGTATTCCCACAGGACAGGGATGCCTGTGGACCCCAGGTGCCCACCGGTTTCGTCCAAGTGTTTTTGCTGCTGATTTATTTGATTGCTCTCAATACATTTGCAGAGGCAGGGAGCAAGGTTTTTATTTCACGGTGAGCGTGGCCATGTGGCAATAAATGCTGTTACAGCTGCTTGTCCCCTCGGGAGTGTTTCTCCCACCCGAGTTGCCTGATGGCCCTGATGTTAAATGGTTTCTCTGTTGTGGTGTGATCTGTGGAGTAGTTGTGCACGTGGAGTTTGTAATCAGTGTTTAGCAGTGTTACTGTAGGTACAGGCACTGGTAGCAATGAACCTCACCGGTGAAGCCTTAATAGGAGCCCAGGTGGGCTCAGGTTGGCAGAAGCCCTCAGGGCCTGAGCCCTGCCAGCGTCGGGCAGCAATAATTAACCTCCTCTCGGCATCTGATTGTGGCACAAATGCCTGTTTCCATTGGGATCGTGGTCCTTTGCCTTGGTCACTCTTCTGGCAGCCCCTGGCCGGACACGTGTGCTCCACGTACGAGGATGGATGGGGACGCTGGAATAAAAGAGTTGTGTTTCATTTTATAACCTGGTTGTGTGATCTCTTGCTTTGTGTGTGCCTCCTTCCCTTCTCCTGAAGGAGAAAATGAGCGCGGCAAGATTGGCTGCTGCACGTGTTTCTGTCTGGTTGGGGCTGGCCAGCACGGAGCTGACGGGGTGTGTGTGCTCCCTTTGCTGTGCCCCCCAAACTGTGCCCTGGGGAGTCCCTCCCGTGGCTCCTCCGGGGCAGCTGCTTGCCGCTGGGTCACGGCAGGGGAAGGTGAACAGGGGTGTCCTGTGCTCCCCGTCCCTTCCAGCTGCTCTGTCAGACTGTGCACGGACCAAACCCGAGTCATTAGCGCTCAATTCATCCCAGAGAGCCAATGGAATGAGCACCTCGGCAGGTGCAGCCCAGCCCGGGCAGGCGTGCCGAGCTCCCCGGGCAGGTAAGGGAGGAGCCAATGCTCTGGTCTTGCTGCTGCATCCCCTCAGGGGAAAAAAGGTATGGTTTCCATCTTGTTTTACAGAAAACTCTTACGAGGTGTTTTGCTGCTGTGGCAACCAAGGGGTGTGCGCCAGGGAGGGAGCAGCCTCAGCAGGAAGAGCAGGGTCAGGGAATCCAGCAGACCCTCCCCTGTCTGACACCCTTCTTTAAGGGAATTCACCGGGCTTGCTTAGCAGCAGGGGACTGAAGGCCTGAGAATATGGTAAATATTTCTTTTGAATTTAAAATTTAAGTTTCTTTTCTGGGGGTGTTTTCTCCGTTTCTCTGTTTTCCTTTTCAACCACCTCAAAGGTACTGCTGCGGTGCTGGGGAGAGCAAGCCAGAAACCAAAGAATTCCCAAGGATTCCCAAGGTCCCTTCCAGGCAATTGCCACCTTCAGAGGAGGCGCAAATCCGCGTGGAGCTGCGGAAGGGGATGTGGGAGTACAGCCGAGTGTGGCGAGCTTGCACTGTCCCCCAGCTCCCTGCTTTTGGAGACATTTGTTGGCATGCTGAGAGGAAAAAAGCCTTCCCCTCCTTTTTCACCCTGCCGTCACCCCTGCCGGGGGTGTATGTCTCGTTCCAGATGCCCCGAAAGGATTTCTGTGTGTCCTGCACTCCCGAATACATGGCTTGGAAGGAGCATCCTTTAGCAGGAGCCAGGGGAAGAGGAAAGAGGACTTCCTATGGAGCTGGCGAGTTTGGGCAGGTGAGAGAAGAAAAATGAACAAATCTAAGAGCTGAAGGGCCCCTTACGGCGCCTCAGGGGTGTCTGGGAGAGCTGGGCTGGGGCTGTGACCAGGGCAGGGTGTGTGCGCAGCCCCCCAGCCCCACGCCCAAGAGGAGCCCCGAAGATCCCCCACTCATCGCTGTCCCCAGCGGGCCCGGACCCTCTCATACCCGCGGTCAGCGCGGTTCTGCCGGGGCGGCTCCGGGGCTCCCGGGCTGGGCTAGGCTCGGCTCCCGGGCGTGGTCGGGCTCGCTGAACAGCGCTCGGTGCCCGCTCCGTGTGGGGGCTCGTCGGCCTCTCCGCCCTTCCCCGGGGAGCGATCGGACCGGCGGTTCCGCCCGTCCCCGGGAGGGAGGGACGGATGGACGGAGGGAGGAGGCGCAGACCTCGAGACCCCCGAGCAGGGCTGCAGTCCGTCGGCAGCGGGCGGCCCTGGAGCACCGAGGGTGCCGGGCCTGTCTGGGCCGGCACGCGGAGCGACGCCGAGCAGGGAGCGGCTCTCCCGGCCGGCCTGTCCGTGCGCAGCTCTGGCTTTCGGGGTGTTTGCTGCTCATGTGTGTCCCTCCGCCGAGAGTGCAACAGTTTGGCACAAACTCTGTCCGGAGGTGCGAGGTGACCCGACAGCAGGACTGGCTCGGGTGGGCAAAGGCAGCCTGGTGCTGGTCCTGGCCCAGAAATGCGGAGGAGATCCTGTGCAGGTGCTTGTGGAGTACGATTTTGGCGGTGAATCGTGCCCAGGGACGCATCTGCTTGAACGAGCTGCGTCACAGCGCCAGTCCAAGGGTCCCGAATGCTGGAATTGGGATCGGTGCGCGCTGCTGGGAGCCAGCTCTCGGGGGAGCGGGATGGCCGCAGGCGGGCTGTGCCACGCTGGGCGGGCCGGGCCGCTCGCTTGCAGATGTGCCGTGCTCCCGGAGAGGCGCCGGCAGTGCCCGGCCGCGGGGCGGCAGCGGCGGCGGGATCGCTCGCCGTGCGCCGCACGGAGGGAATGGCTGTGGCTCGCCCGCGGCTGCCGGGCCGGGCCGGGCGTCCCCGCTGTCCCGGGGTGCCTAACCCCGGTGTCTGGGCATAAATAACCCCGGCGGGAGTCCCTCGTGGCGGAGCGCGGCCGTGCGGGACGAGCGGGCACTCCCCGCGGCGGGGCGGCTCCCCGGGGTAAGCGCGTTACCTGCCTCGTCCTTCCCAAGCTGTGCCCCGAAATGAGTGTTTTCCCAGGCGTCAGGCTCCGGGGTACGAAGAGATGGCTCATGAGGAGGCCGAGCGTCTGTTTGGCTGTGGATGTCGTCGCAAGGTGCGCGGTCCTTTACCCGGGGTGTTTCACCGTGACTGTTGTTCCGGTGTGTCCCCGCTCCTTCGTGTTTAGCTTGCCTTGAAAAAGCCTCTGAGCTCTGTATTGGTGCACTCCCCAAAAGTCTCCGGCAAGGGCACTTCAAGCAGAGCTTATGCAATTTTGAGCTCTAGGCTTTGATTTTGAGCTCTGCCTTCTCACACTTGTCGCAGTGTGAAAACCGAGTCTGCCTCGGGAATTCTGGGCTTTGCAGTCACGTATTATCGTATCTTCTGTCTGGTTCCCTCTGGTTTCTTGCTCCTGCCCTTTCTCCACTCTGTTTCCCTGGTGTGTACATCTTCAAACACTTCCTTGTGTGCTTTCCTGGCCTCTTGAGAAAAAATAAATTAATAACTACTGTAAAGAGTAGATTGGGGGGGGCCTTGCTACAAGGAGCTAAAAAACATTTTTATAGCCATTTTGTTGTCAGCGTAGTTGGTGAATGATAGAGCCACTGAGCAGCTTTGTTGCCTTGTGGAGTTTTTGGCTTTTTTTGGTGATATGAGATGATTATGGAATAATTTCATAGCATGTGTCAAATGTCTTTGGTAGCATTTGTGGGCCAGGAACACAGGTGCTGCATAGTTCAGCTGTTGCTATATCTCCTGTGCTATCCTGTTTCAGGTTCCTAGTTCGGGTGAAAACTGACTTTTATTGTTTAATGCCTTTAATTTTTATTTTAATATGCAGAATTGACTCTTCATAGAATCCCAGAATGGTTTTGCTTGACAAGGACCCTAACGATCATCTCATTCCACCCCCCTGCCGTGGGCAGAGATGACTTCCTCTAGACTGGGTTGCTCTGAGTGCTATCTAATCTGGCCTTGAACATATCCAAGGAAAATAATGGGAGTATGTTAGCCCACAGCTGGGACACAGCACTGCAGGTCGTTTGTCCAGGAAGGGGTTGACTGGGTCAAACAGAGAGGAGTTAGCTGGTGAGTGATGCCTTGTGTCCTCTTTGGTCAACAAACTTGTGTTTAATGGTTTTGGAAATACCTGCGAGCAGTCAGTCTTCATCATGAGGGGGCTCCCACAGCCAAACCTCGTTCTCCTGGGGAATTGTGCTCCCCTTTGGTCTTGCACAACAGCAGCTGCCGGCTCCACTTCCCAGGAAGGACTAAAAGAACCCAGCAAGCACAGCAGAGGGTGCCCAGGCTGGTTTCTGCTCCCCCGGGAGGCAGTGGCTGCTGTGCAGCCCTCTTGGCTGTAAGCTTCCCTAGTTCCCATGTTATTGCAGGGCTGCTCCATAGGAACCCATCTGCAGGGCTCTGTAGGTGAGTGAAGGCTGAGCCAAGGTGAGCAGAGGGTGGGGATTGGGCTCAAGGTGCTGCTCTGGCCTTGTAGTTGGGCTTAAATGTAAGAGGGCTTTCTTGGGAACTAAACCTCCTCCTTTGTGCCCAGGAAGGTTCAGCCCCAGTGACCTGCAGACTTGGGGGGACAGAAGCGTGACAGGCCATCTCTTGTGACAATACGTGTGTTTGTTCGGGGTCTGAAACCAAGGGACGTGAAGCAGGGCTTCTGGTTTATTCTCCTTGGCAGAGGTAAATTGGAAATAACACTTTAACTTTATTAGGGCATCTCTAGATGAGCTCAAGGTTGTTTTCTGTTTTGGCCTCTGTTGTCCCTTCTGTGGCAAGTCCCGCTCCCCTGCTGTCCCCTCGGACAGGTGTCGGTGGCACTGCCCTGCTCCCTGGTGTGGTTCCTGTAGCTGTGAGGGGCCATTTCTGGAGGGCCCTTACAACACAGCCCATGCCATGACCCTGACCTTCTGCAGGTGGCACTGAGCCTGGGCTATTTGACCTCTGACAGGGGCCTGTTTGGGGTGTAAAATACCCAATTTTTGGTCAGCTTGGGTTTTTTTTTGAACTAGGAGTATGAGGCTGACTGGTCAGGTTGGTGTCTGAGAAGGGGAGGGTGTTCTGTGCTCCAGCAGCTGCTGCTTTGGGGTGTAATACAGAACCCAGCAATATTCCTGCTGTGCAAATGTGGCAGGGAGTGCAACAGCAAGTGGCCAAGCTGAGCTTTGCTCTTTGAATCCCAGATGGAACTGATCTAAAACAAACCTGGGTTTAAGTTCCACCAGCCAGAAGAGGGAATGAACCCTGGTGCCAGCCATCCTGGGGCCCTGGACAGGTTTTACATCTTCTCTATTATTTTTTGCACTATGTGCTTCTGCCTTGATCAAAGAGGGCAGAAAATGAAAGATGAGGTGCAGTTTGTTTTGTTTCTGTGAACTCCAGGCTTGATGCAGCTGCAGAGCACTTTAGATTCAAATAATCCTGCCCAAATACAGTCAGCCTGAGCCTCTCTAGAGCACTTTTGGATCCGTCTGTGCCACTCCTCCTCCTCCTTTACCTGCGAGGTGTGGGCTCAGAAACACCTGCCCCTTCTGGATGCGGTTTTACACACAGAAATTTAGGTTCTTAGGAAGGTAATCAGGTCTAATGAAAGCATATTTTGTTTACCAAACACACAGAAAACAGGTGTTTTGGTACACTTGTTAATAGTAGGTCTTGCACTTTGTTTCTTCTATTTTTTCTTACCTGTTTTTAGGAGGACCCCTTAACTGGAAAATTAGAGGTGGGGGAGAAAATGTTGCTTTTCATTTTTTCAAGTATTGCATTGGATTTTGTTATGTCAAGTCATACCACCAAAATATAATCTGAATCATTGAGCTTCAGGATTCTGCAGTTCATTCTTTTTTCTTGGTTACCTTTGTACTGCAGACGGGGGGGTTTGTTTGGCTGGCAGGAACGGGAGGTGTGTTACGGTACTCAACATAAGAATTAATTGGTCATCATTTTTTACCTTTTCTTCTTAATATGTTGGGGATGATATTTGGCTTAAATGAATCAAGTGTGCTTAAGTACTTCCTTTCTAGAGGGGTGCTTTGTCATTTTCTTATGGATCCTCAGGCAAATGAAACTGGAATCTGGGAAATGGGTTTGCC
Organism: Irena cyanogastra; assembly: GCA_013397155.1. NCBI lineage: Eukaryota > Metazoa > Chordata > Aves > Passeriformes > Irenidae > Irena > Irena cyanogastra. The sequence goes on along the minus strand of VWZV01008063.1, from coordinate 86,691 downwards.
TGTGTATTCCTACAGTTCATGGTCTGCTGGATCAGGGTTCTTTTGGACAAGGTAGCTATGAAGGAAATGTAAACTCTAGCTAAGATGAGCTAAATACAAAGGAGAAATGGTTTCAGAAGGTTTGGACATGTTTGTCTTTCCAGCCTGCAAGAGGTTATTTTTCCTTCTATCCAAATTGCAGTCTTGCTGTGGCAGGAGTTAAAAAAGATGGTTCTGAGAGAGTGATTCTCAAATGTCTGTCATCATCGTTGCTTGAGTTCAAGGGGTAGGAATAAATGCATTTGCTTGGGCTTGGCAGCTGGACTATGTGTTCTTTTCCTCTGCTGATTTCTTCCTGCAGCCTTTTCCTTTCTCACCTGCCATTCCCTGCAGTTTTGCTTTTGCTGCCACCAAGGAACTTGGTGCTCCTTTCCCAAACTGTGCTTTTCTAGCTGCTGACTGGAGGCTTACTCCCATGCAGCACACTGTGACTCCCACAGCCTTCTCCTTGGTGGTTTGTTTTCCTTGGCTGGGGTGTCAGGGAGTGCAAGGTGACAGGCTGTTTTCTTCCTGCACGGGCATGGAGGCATGTGCCACTCCCAGGGCTCCTTGCTCACCCCACTTGGAGTGGCACATGGCTGGAGAATTGCTGTCCAGATGGCTTGTTCCTATCACAGAACTTATTCTGTGTTTGGGACCCAAGCTATCAAAGGAAAAGCCCTTGCAGGATGGGGACAGGGTGTGTAGAGGTCAGGGTCTGGGTTATTCAAGTCTCTCCTGATGTACTTGATTTTCTGTGAAAGCTGTTCAAGTATGCTCAAATATCCTTAAATTCAGTCCCTGCACTTGGTCTGGAGAGGAAAACAAAGGAGGTGCTTGGCAGAAATCGAGGCTGTGGCAGAACATGGAAAGGCAGTGTGTAGCTTTCCTCTTGAGGCTTTCCTTTTGTTTTTTCTTTGATGTTACGTGTCTCTGTGCAGTGACACGAGGTTGGGTCCCTGCCTTTGCAGAGAAGCAGGGCTGCAATTTCTCAGTGTTTTTTCCTGAGAACATCTTGCCACTGAGGGGCCTCTTCATTTGGTTTCCCCTGCACACTGATCCTTGTGGTTCCAGCTCTGTTTGGAGCTGTGAGCTGTTTGGGGCTGCACAGAAGAACATCCTTCAGCAGGAGCTGGTAATGCACCCCAGTGCCTCTCCTGCCAGGGCTGCTGGGCACATGTCCTGTCCCTCTGCCTGTCACTCGGGAAGGTGCCAGCTGCTCTCAAGCTGCCTTGCCCCACCTGGGCACTGCTGCAGCTGCAGACTTCCCCCTCCCTTGTCGGGGTGGGGCTGTGGGAGAGCGGGCAGACGAGGAGTGGTGGCTGGCACTGGGGCACATCCAGGGAGCGTGCAGCTGGCACGTTGGAGTACTTGGTGTTTCCTTAAAACCTCGTGTTTGCTGCGTTTACTCACTTTGTTTGGAGTATCTTTCATGGCTTGTGACGTGTGTCAGGCTGTGGGGCCTTTGTTGTTCTGCCTTTGTTTTTCTAGATGAAATCAAACATGTTTAGCACATGAAATATTAAAAAGCTTTTACCACAAGTTGGAGAGAGTTGTCTAATTTTTCCTCCAACATGCTTGTGTTTTTCATTCCTGTTTCAATGTCTGCTCTGTTGGGTGTCCCCAGAAGGGCTGGGTTCATCACAAAGAGTTTCAGGAGCTGGTGCTAATTCTACTTTTTCTGAAGGTGTCTCCAAGTGTGCTACCAGAATTACTATTTTCTTCACTGAAAAGCTTTCCCTCCATGACCATTGATGCATGTATGTGTTTTCATCACGTAGCCAGATGCACCAAGGTTTTTACTTCCTAAGCCAAAACCTCTAGCAGAAGGCTGTTTGGTTTGGTTTTTGTCTGTGGGGAGTGGGATTCGTGCTAGAGGACTGCAGTTGGGAAAAAAAGATGGACTGAAGGGGGAACCGAAGGAAACGCTTGCACAGAAAGGCAAGGCAGTGGTGATTGCAGAGGGAAAATGAGGGGCGACTGCTTACAATCCGTGGGGGATTTCCTTTGGAATGGTCGATCAGAGAGCGTGCGGAAGCGGAGAGCAGCTTCCGGCTATTTCTGCTCTGTGATCTTCCCTCTGGCTTCACAGAGCCCTGTGTGCTGTCAGTCGGGAAGCAGCGTGTGCCCAGCTGGGGCCTGAATGGCTTGTGTTGTTTTACACAACTGCCTGGGTTATGGATTAGAGACGGAGAAGAGAAATCACTTTTTATTGTCTTGAGTTTTTCCACCCGGGCACATGGGAGTAGTTCAGCTGTGCCAGGTGCTGGCACAGCTCTCTGAGAAACAGCCATGTGTGAGAGGTTTGAGCCTTGAGAGCTACTCCACTGTGTCCGGATGGCAAAGATATGGTCCTACAGGCCCAGACAGACGAGGGGGAAAAGAAACTTCTGTTACTCCTTGTGGAGTCTTCTAATTCTGTTGTATGATTGTGTGTGATGTGTTGTCCACTGTTTTTCAGGAAACCTGTTCGAAATTGAGATTCAAGATGAGGAGATGGGTCTGTTCACTACAACATCTTGTGAACCCTGTTGTGTTGGCTGCCCTCAGCAAAGGCTATTCATTAACATCACATCAGGCTCCCCTCAGCCCTGAGCAGGAAACCTCTGGGACCGTGTTCTGGGTCACAATTAGGGCTGTGTTTAGCAGTGACCCAGCTCAGGTCCGTGTTGGCAATTTGCTGTCACTGCCACTGCCACCCCACCTGGGGGCTGTGCCCTCCTGGCAGCCCTTGCCAGCCCCACACATGAGCTCCAGTGGTGCCTGTGTGCCGTGTTGGCAGGGTTTGCTGGGAGTGTGCCTCATCCCTGGGAGGATCCTTCTGTTCCTGGGAGGCCAGAGAGAGCTGTGGGGCTCGTCAGCTGCAGAGTTTGATTGCAGAGCTCACTGCAAGGGAGAAGCACAAGGAGGATTGTCAGAGTGGTGCTGTCAGAGCCCACCTGACAGTCAGTGCTGTGTGCTGGAGGCTGTTGTGTATTTGCCCTGCAGGGAATGGATGTCCCCTTCCCAATTCAGCCCAACAGATCCCTCAGGCTCTTAGAGGAATACTTTATTCTTTACTTCCCTTTTTGGCAATTGCTTCTTCAGATCGTTATGAGCCATTCTTTATTTTTTTCCTGGAGGAAACCTCACGGCAGCGGCAGTGTGCGGAGTTGTGTTTGGAGCAGCGAGTGCCGAGAGCTGCGCCCTCCTGCGCTCCTGTTCCCACATCGGTGCCAGCGCGCTGCGCCGGGTCCTGTTTGGCAGCGCTGCCCCTGTGTACGCCGTTCGCGGGAGGCAGGGCTCAGGCGTTGTTTCTCCCGCGCTCCCGGCGGGCTGGGGGCCGTGCGGGACCGAGGCCGGTGCCGGTTTGTCCCCGCGGCAGGCCCCGGCCCCGGCCCCGCTCTGGCTCAGCCCCGCCGTGTCTCGCTGGTGCCGCCTGCCGCCGGCAGCCCGCTACTGCCGCAGGGGCCGCGCATGCGCACTGACTCGCGGGGCTCGCTGGGGACGCCTGCGGGCCGAAGTGCGGTACTGCAGCGGGCAGGGCGCGCATGCGCGCGGATCACGGAGACGCCGCGTGTCACGTGGCTACTAAGGGCGAGTTGGAGCATGCGCAGTGGAGGGTGGGCGTCCCGCCTCACGTGACGATGGAAGGCGGGACAGCGACCCGGCGATGCGCATGCGCCCTGGCGTTCCCGAGCGGAGTGCTGCCGCCGTGTGGGGAGCGGCCGGTAGTGCAGGGCCGTGTGGGCCGGCGGAGCCCGGAGCGCCGCGCTGCCGGCCCCGAGCAGCCTGCGGCGGGCAGAGGCGGCTCCCGGCCGCGGTGAGGCCATGGAGGAGCCTAGCGGTTGCGGTGGCTGCAGCCGCGTTGGAGGTGAGCGGGGACCGGCGTCCGGCAGGGCCCGGGAGAAGCCCTGAGGAGGGGACGGCGCCTGCGGGGGCGACTCGGAAACAGGCAGCGGGGCCTTGGCGCGGCGCGGGGCGAACGGAGGCTGTCCCAGCGCGGCACGGAGCCGGGGAGGAGCTGCGGGGCTGGAGCTTTTCCTAGGAAATAACCGCTGGAGTCGGTCCCAGGCAGAGCCCGCGGCAGGGGCAGTGCGGCAGAGGAGAGCAGGAGCAGCAGCGTGCGGGCGCTGGGGCTGCAGGCAGAGCTCGAGTGTTTCCTTTATTAACATGAGGGTGCAAAGCAGGGAGTGAGCCGGGATAGAAGCAGTGCAGATGCTCGGGCAGGTGAGACGTGACTCAGGGGAGGGCGTCGCTTTCCTCAGCTCCTGAAGTTCCTCCTGGCTCTCTCGGCAGCAGGCGTGAGAAGTTTCCCGTTTGGAGCTGGGCTCCACAAGGAAGGAACCTCAAACTGCTGATTCTGATCAATCTGTAAGTATACGAAGCTCACTGCTGTAAGCAGCCAGTAACTCCCACAGATATGTTAACTATTAAAATGGTGACTTTTATTTTGTGTGGGCACGAACCACTTGGCTTTCCATGCAGGGTTCACTGACTTGGAATCCAGAGCATCCTCAGGCTCCTGGTGCTTGCGGCTGTCTGTCTGGCCTGGATTTGGAGGTGCATTTCCAGAGGTATTCAGAGTGGGAGAAGGCCAGCAGGGTGGTGGGAAGGGCTGTGTCTCACATTTGGACAGCATCGGGGCAGGGGTGTTTTTGAAATACCTCGTGTCTTTGCTTTCCCAGCTCAGGATTGAGCTGCTGTTCTCTGAATAGGGTGTGGAGTGAGGAGGTCTGTGTTAGGAGAGTGGGAGACAGAGACACCCCTGGCTGGTGTGACCTGGGTGGGCACAGAAGTCCAGTATTGGCAGTCTGGGTTTGTGGCTATTTAGTCAGTGCAGGGGTGCCCACACGTCTGGGGTGTTGTTGGTTCAGGGCAGAGGGGAGCGGGGCTGATGGACCCTGGGACTGGGTGTTTGGCCCTTGCTGGAGATGAGCAGCTGGGCCTTCCCTGAGGCTGTGCTGCATGTGGATTCGTATCCTGCCTGGCCTCAGGTCTGTGCAGCAGGTGCACACTGGGCAGGTTTGGGGCTTGGAGGATCTCGACTTCACAGTCCTTTGTCACTGTCTCCTTACAGAGGAGAGGAGTCTGTGCTTGGCTGTTTGCTCCTGGCCAGCAGCAGAGCCCAGCCCTGATGTTCCTCAGCCTTGGTTGCTTTAGGCTGCTCTGCAAATGCAATAGGAAATGCACCTTTGGAGGGAGGGACTGTAGGTGTGTTGTAGATGTGCAAGAGTGCTGAGTCTCAAAGAAACGTTTGAGGTTTGAAAAAGGAGAAAGAGAATAGGCAAATCAGCTCCAGTAGGCTGAGGACCATACCCTGTTATTTACAGAACTCTTAATCCAATAGTGACCCAACTTGTGGCAATGACTGGAAGTAAGAGTTGTACTTTTCCTTCTCAAGGTCACTGGGAAGTGTGGCACAAGAGCTGAACCATGGATTCTTGTAGGCTCTAGCAGGCACAGGAGCAGCAAATGGTTCTGGAAGAATACCCACATGTGGGATGCTGACCTACAGTTTTAAAGTGAATCTGGAAAGGAGACCACATTACTTTGATGGAGAACCTCAGGTGGAACACGTGAGAGAGAGAATGCGATGAGAGATTTCTTGAAAGCAAGCAGTATGTTGATGTGAGGTTTTTGTACATAAGCCAAGCATCAGAAGACACTCCAGGAAGGCGATGAGGGGTTGGTGAGGAGCTGAGGACACACCTGGGGTCGCTGCTGCCTCGTCTGCTGCTCCCACACTTGCAGCTGGCTGTCTCTGGATGGTTTGGCTGGAGTTAAAATCGCTGGTTTCTGCAGAGCTGCATCAGTGTTCTTCAGTTCACAGGGAGGGTTGTCCTGTGCTCTTGGCTTCTGAAGAGCTTTCGTTTTGCCCACGGAGGAGCGTCATAGCCCTGGTGCTGTGCTCAGCCAGGACAATGCCTCTGGTCCTTTTTTCAAGGAGAAGCCGGAGCTTGTGTTTCTGTCTGTGACATGGCCTTGGTGCTAAAGAAAAGCACTGCAGGGGTCTGCAAAGGTACAGCTGGGTGCTCTGCAAGGCAGCAGGGGTTGGGACCTGATAGCCTAGTTTTGGTTGGGAGTGGAGCAGGTGTCCCCTGCTGATCTGTTTAATCTCCTTTGGCTCTCCTCCTTCAAATAAAAGTGTCATTCCCCTCCCTCCCTTCCTCAGTTCCAGTGTCATTACTGATCCTGTCCTGGCTGGCTAATGGGCAGAGGAAGTGCTGCTTTAGGCTAGTTCCACAGCAGATCTGAGCCAGCTCCCTCATGAGCCTCAAATGAGTCCTCCTAGGTGAGACAGAGAATTTCTGTAAAGGAGAAGGCTGAGTATTTTTGGGGCTTCCACCTACTTCACGTAAACCTTTTCCTGTCACTAATGGCAGACACGAGGGCAGAGGCCCCCCACGTGCCAACTGCTCAATCTCACATTGGGGCTTCCACTTGCTGTGCCCCCCAGCCACGTGCGTGTGAGGGCAGAGCTGATGTGCTCCCCAAAGGTCTCTATGTGGGGCACTTCAAGCAGTGCTCATGCAGGTCTTAGCCTTGGGCTGTTGTTGGCAGCTCTGACTTTTCATACATGTTCCAGCCTGTGCTTTTCACAGACAGGGACTTTGGCCCCACCATTCTGTGCTCTGTAGTCACACTTTATTGAACTTAATTTGTGTTCTCCCCTGCTTTTTTATTCTTGCATTTTCCCCCACAGTCTCACTGTTCTGTACATCTTCAGCCTTTCAGTTGTGTGCTTTTTTTTTTTTTTTTAAATAAATTAATAAATGTGGGACCTAGAGACTTTGTTTGGGGGAATGGGGGCTTGGCTTGCTCTAAGGAGCCAAAACCTACTTTTTAAGAGTTACTTTGCAATGTGGTTTGTGAGCAATGCTGTTGAGAGCACAGGTGTTGCCGCGTTCTGCTAGTGCCATAACTTGGCTACAGTCCCGTTGCAAGCTGCGAGTTTAGGCACAAACTGATTTTAAAAAGAAATTCGTTAAGTGGTACCAATAAGCGGAGAGAAGCGCAGCGCTCCCGCCCCCGGCCCCGGCCCCGGGCGCGGCCGCCTGTGTGCGGGGCGGGGCCTGGCGGCGCTGTCCGCTGAGCGCGGCGAGCGGCGCACGGGCTCGGCCAATGGCGAGGCGGGGCGGCAAACTCGGGTGTCGGAAGCGGAAGGCGCGCTCGGTGCGGGCGGCCTGCGGCTGTTTGCGGCCGGGTCCGGCCGGTCCGGGGGGGAATGGCGCTTTGCAGCGCGGCTGTGCGCCAGGCCAGCAGCGGCAGCGGGCCCGAGGTGAGCGCGGGGAAGCTGCGGCGGGACCCTGAGCCCCCGCGGTCCCTGGGCCTGGTGGTGGATGGGTCTCCCCGGGCGGGTCTAGCAGTGCGTAGGAGCTAATTTGTGCGGGCGTTGTCTGAAGGATAGCACATTGTACCTATTCAAGTTTCGATTGGTGTTCTGAAAATGCTGATGTTCTTGCGTGCGTGGGAACTCTGGCTGTGCTTGTGGAGATGTAAAATGAGCCCCTAGAGTGCTCCGGATGCACAGCAGAAAACGCGCAGTAGTAAAAGCTACTTTTGGAGAAACAGCTGTTGTATTGCAGTTTTGCAAAGCGCTGAGTCTCGAGAAGTGGCTGAAGGTTTGTCCAAGCAGAGCAGGGTGAGACAAGGGGCTCCGATAGGCTGAGGGCTGTCTCCTTATGCTTATGAACCCTTAACCCAGCAGTGAACAGAAAACCCGTGTAAAACCGTTCTGAGTTGTGCTTTTTTTCTTTCCTCGAGGTCACTGGGAAGCGTGGGACAAGAACTGAACGATGACTTCTTGCAAGCCCTGGCAGGGACAGGAGCAGCAAATTATGCTGGAAAAGTTTCTGTGAGTACCTGTGCGATGATAAATGCAGCAGCTTCAAAATGAACCTGAAAAGCAAAACATGTTATTTTGAAGGAAAACCTCAGGTGGAACGTGTGAGAAAGATTATTTGATTAGGGATTTCTTGCCAGCGAGAAGTGTGTTGATGTTAGGATTTTTTATATAACTTCAGCCTGAAATAGAAGTGTCATTCCCCTCTGTGCTTTCCATTCTTCTGGGGTCATTTTCTGTTCTGTTGTGGCTGGCTAATTGGCAGAGGAGATGCTGCCTCAAGCAGGGTTCCACAGCAGATGTGAGCAAGGTTTGGCATGAGCCTCAGACGAGTCACAGCTTCTGCTGTCTGGCAGATATCCTGGGAGCTGCTCTACCTGGGATATTCGGGGAGAAAAGTGACACAGAAGGTTAAATCTGTGCCTGAACTGAGAGGGGATGGAACTGTGCTGTGGTGGTTTAGCCTTGAAAATGGAAGCACTCCTTGGCTTACTCCACATATTTAGCATAATGTTAGCAGAAAGGTAAAATAGCCATTTTACCGGCAGCTATGGCCCATGACTCCCTCAGTGTCTTGTCTGGCCAGAGTTTTCTGAGCTCCTTGGACAGGAGCTGCAATTTCCTCGTTCTCCAGCCGGGGTCATTCCAGAGCCATTCCAGCCCGGGCAGGGCTCTCAGTGCGTGCGAGAGATGGTTCTGCCGGTACGAAAAGAAAGCACGGTTTAGCTTTTATAGCCTAGAAAGGTCTTCTTCTAGGACCTGTAGTAATTCAAAAAGGTTTTGGGGTAGTTTTTTCCCGTTTATTTCTTTTTTCCTGCTGCTCTGGTGCACATCTGTGATCCGTGGTGTTCCCTGCTGCTGGTCTGTGTGTCTTCTTAGTGCTGTCACAGAGATGGCCCAAGCTCTGGCTCTCCTGCAGTTTGCTGCTTTACAGGAGACCCCATAATGGTCTCTTAAAACACTGCAACGTGGAAAGGGAGTCGAGCTGGTGCTTCAGAGGTTACTGTTGGCTGCCATCACAAAGACACACAGAAGGCATTTTTGGCTTTCTCTGCTCTGTGCCTACCGAGCCAGCAGACAGCAGGTGTTCCCTGTGAGACTGTGGGGGTTTTAACCTGGCCAGTGCCCTCTGTATCAGCAGCAGGGCCACAGGCAGTGCTGTGCAGCCTTAGGGGCTGGTGGCTGCAGAGGAGTGGTGCTGGCTGGCACACAGGGGTCCTGGCTCTGCTCTGTGAGTACCTCTCTGGGCACTTTAGGGGCTGGAAACTGCTCCTGCTGGGCAGGTGGAGGCGGTGCCAGCCCTGGGCTCACCTGCTGCAGGGCTGGATGTCTGTTCCAGAGCTGATCTGGAGAAGTGTGTGTGAGGAACGGGCTGTAGGAGGTGGAATTCACCTGAGAGCCAGGAGCAGTCCCATGGCCAGAGGAGCTCGGCAGGCAGACAGGCCCTGACTTCTTTACACAGGTGTATGTTTACCTGTCTAGCCCTAACCTCTGCTCTGGTATGCATCAAATATTGCTTGTTTATTCAAGGCGATAAAGGGCCCCGTGGGTATTAGCACTGCTGTTGACAAAAGCCTTGGGGAATTGTGCAACAGTCGGGAACTCCTCCTTTGTGTCCCAAAGCAAGTCTCTCAGCAACCGTGCTGGCCCTTTGGGAGGGGTGTGGTGTGATGGGCCAGAGGGGAAGACTCCAGCCTCACTGACCTCTCTGAGGACCCTGTAAGCTTGGGCGTGGCTTCCATGGTGACTGGAACAAGTTCTAGCTGTGTTTCTATGGTTAGCACTGCAGCCATCAAAAGTGTTTCGGCACTTCAAATAATTAGGTGGAAATTAGGGAACTTAATAGGATGAGGCTTCGTCCTTTCTCTGCCGTTCCACTGATTGGTGGGGGGGGCAAGGTTTCCACCAATACAACCAAACCAGAAAGCATATAAAAACCCCAAATCCTGGTGCTGGTGCTCTCAGCTGTGTGACAGCTACAACCAGATCATCAGATGCAATCCATGCCTGAGAGAATGGAACTTGTTGGATTTTTTCTGCCTCTGAGTATTGGCTGTGAAGGCAGTTGGGTGGTTTCAGATATGTGCTCCTGAGGCTGGGCAAGAGCACTGAGAGCACCTGTTCCCCTAAAGGCTCCTGCAGCAGCCACTGCGGGTGGCTCAGAAAAGCTTTCCAGGGGACATGTTTCACATGTGGAAAACTGCTGAAGCTGAGGATGGTGTTGGATCTGACCAACAGTGTCCTCCTGACATGATTTCTTTCCCCTTTCCTGTTTGCCAATATCCCCAACGGGTTCCCGTTGAAAAAGGGGGTGTTATAGAAATATTTATTTCTTTTAAATGAAGCCATCTTTGTCTGTTTAATAAATTGCTATGGAAATGGCATGAGTCATGCAGGGAATCATAACTAATTTCAAATACTTCTGCCCTTGCAGTACAAAATATCTGTCAGGTTCCATGTCACTAGACAGCGTAGTGTGGAAGAGCCTGCCTTTCCTCCATATGTCAGGTTGCATTTCCATCTCTTGAAGGCGTAGTTTGCGTTTCTTCCCAGGGCAGTGGGGGATAGGTGGACGTGGAAATGGTGTTCCTTGCTGAGGCTGCTTGTGCAGGTGACAAGCAGGACCTTTTATCTCCAGAAACCATAGGTGTGATGCTCTGCCTCTCATACACGTCATGCTGCATTTTTGACAACAGGTGACAACAGGTGGAGCACAAAAGCACTTGGAGTGCTCAGAAGTGGGGCCACCGGATCTAGAGTCCACTAGACCCTGAAACCAGCTGTGGGGAAGCTGGCTGTCCCTTTGTGGTGCACTCTGATTTCTGTTATTTCACTTACAGGGTCATGAAGCAGCAAAAGGGAAGAGCAGTAGGAAGGGGATAGGAAAGCAAGCAGAGAATGTTATTTCAAATGGTAGGGCAGGCTGAGGCAGGTCTGCAGTTCATTGTAGCTTTTCTTTGTGTTTATCAGCTGTCACTTACAAAGGACCAATTAATATGATTATTGCTTCCCTCCTTCCCTGAGATCCATCTCTCTAAGTCTTAGCTGTGGTAGCACGGACAAATCATTCCCATTAAATAGCAGTGCACGAATTGTGAATGGTTTTAAACGCCTAAAAATGGCATGGTCTCCTGTAGTGCACGTTCCCCAGGACCAGGCTGCTGGCTGTGACTCCGTGTAGAAAAGCATGTGGACAACAGGGAGAAGTGTAGAGCATCTTTTATTTCTTTGTGCTTTGCTGTAGTTTATCAAACTGAAGTTCAAGTTAGGAGAGCTGAGTGTATTTCATGGGGTACACGAATTGAATCATTTCAGTTACATAACAGCTGTAAGTAATGGCTGGGTACTTGTGCTGTGGGGCAAAAGAAAAGCTAAATGTCCTTCCTGTCCAGAAGAATTTTGATCAATTCCATTAACCAGTGGAAATAGAAGCCAAGTCTAAAAATCATAGAATGGAATAATAGAATAGGTACAGTCGGAGGGGACCTTTTAAAGTCATGAGTCCCACCGCCCTGCCATGAGCAGGGACACCTTTCTTACAGTGTTTCTGAATTGTTCTTCCTTCCTGTCCATGATTATCAGAGAGGAATCCCAGTGTTGGAGGGAGGAGTTGTTTGTTCTCCCTTCAAATTTGGTTTGCAAGAATGATTAATAGCATCTATTTGCAGCACTAAATGTGCTGCTGGACTTGGAGCTGAACTACGTGCAGGTTTGGGTTGATGAAAGAGAATTTGGTGGGCATAAGGCACATCTTGGCTTTCCAAGAGAAGTCAGGGGGGTTACAGTGGGTTTTGGGGTAGCTCAGTGGAATTGAGCTCAGTTCCCAAGGACTTGAGAATGCATGGAAGCTGGGGCCACATTTGGGGTATAAGAGGGCATAAAGCAAACCCCAGATAATGTAGACTTTCAAAGGCATTAGAAGGATGAATTTTGGCAGTCTAGTAGATGACACGTTACATCAGGGACTACAGATTGACCTGTCCAGGGGAGCTCAGGTGTTGCAGGAAGCGATTGCACTCTGTAGGGTTCCACTGGAGTGTGGCAGCCGGGCACCCCCTGCAGCAGAGGGGCTTTCCCTCAGGGACAGTGCCGTCACCTCGCAGCACCAGGTGCACCTGTGAGCTCCCGTTCCTAACGCTCAGAACAAAGGGAGCGCTTTGCCAGGTGCAGTTCACACCTGCTGGCAGCCAGAAATGTGCTCCACGTTCACATGGCAGCAGAGGGAGGGTGGCAGGTCCAGAGCTGCGCTCAGCCAGGAGCCTCTGGGAACTGTGTGGGCTCAGCTCCTCACCCTCTCCCTCTGGCCCTGCCAGCCGTGGGGCACAGGTGTCTGGAGCCTGCCCGGAGGCTCCTGTGCCCCGCCGTGAGCTGCAATGGGACAGCTGGTGGCACGGGGAGGGACCGGGTGAAGCCGTGCTGCTGGGACGGTGCACAGCGCACGCAGAGCGCGCGGTTCGGAAATGCATGCTGCAAGGAGCTGAGCTGCCAAGGGGAGCAGAACACAGGGAGCCTGTTAGGAATGCACAGGTGTCTACGGACATTTCCCAATCATCCTTTCAGGCAGTTCCTGGAAACTTGTATTTGCGAAACTTGTATTTCTTTGTGAAAGAATAGGTAGCATCCATACCTAGAGGGTGAGTTATTGTCAGCTGTTGTGTGGTAGTTGCATGTGGAAAGCAAACCAGGTGGGAGATGAAGCGCTGGCACTCCTAAACTGATAAGGAAACAGATACCCCTTAGCTCTGAAGTAAACCAGAAGCCGGAGCTCATAATCACCATGTTGATTATCATGTAGGAATGTATTTGTTCCATTGCCCACAAATTAGATAATGTCATCTCACAGATGTGATAATGAACATTTTCATACTTGTAATAATCTTTTGTAATAAAAACTGTTACATGTAGTTGACCAAAGCAGAACAGCATTAATAAAGTGTTTGCAATACTCTGTGCAGTTAGGTAGAAAAATAAAGCAGGGAAAAAACAGGTGATGCTATCGTTTGGAAATAGTTATTTCCTCCTGAAGTTGGCAGAGAAGCTACAGTGCAAGCCTAGCAGAGACACATGAATTGGCACCTTGCTGTGAACTGGAGGTCTGTGCTGGTGTCGGGGGGTCTGCACACCCAGAGGAGGGGCTGGCGGGCTTCTTGGTCAGTGTATCATAATTTTGGGGGGGGTTCAGCTCTTTCTTGTATTTTTATAATTTTTATTTGAGCTCTCAGATTAGCTACTGTGCTCAAAGGACTGTGGATGACTCTTTCTTCCCTGTGCATGAAGTCTCTATAACACCCGTCTCAAAGAGTGTGTCCAAACACTTGGCTTTTATTGAAGTTAGGTTTCTAATCCATCCCTTCCGCTTCACTGTGAGCAGAACAGTGCTCTTGAATCAGTTTGCATTTTGGCTGATGGGAAGAATTCTCATTCTTGCTGGAGGAACTTGATGTAGCTTGTGCATGTCTCGGCTAAATTGTAGAAATGTGGGTTATTGCTCAGACTAATCACTAAAAAAGGTCAAAAAGCAAATTGAGATCAAAACGGTCTGTGTCACACTAGTGTGCTGCAGCTGAAATGGGACAAAGCAAGGGAAGTTCAGGTCTCTGCAGAGATGTCTGCCTGTGTCCAGCCTTTTATGTTTTCACTGTTGGATTTAACCTCAAAACCTTCGCAGTTGTAAGTGCTGGTAGAAAGGCTGAGCTGACCAAAATCTTGGTTAAAACAACCTTTTCATGAGGGTTTCAGTTGTTTAGGAACTGTACCTGTCTCTTGTTCTTTCCTGCCTGCTTTTTTCTCCAGTCTTTGGCTCTTGTAAATGTCTAAGTATGTTTTCAATTGCTGAAGCTGGGAGCATCTACATGTTCTACAGCCCTTGCTTGCTCTCCCAGAAGAGCTGCCCCTAAAAAACACTCCTTGCTTACAGTGACAGTTTGCAAACTTCACTGTTGTTCTCATAATAATAATAATAAACAACCTGGGAAGGACTGTTTTGGATTTATGGCTGCACACTGTGTTCTGGCAAAATAAAATGAACTAGGTGCTGCTTTCTAACCAATAGCTATTGCATAGGCCTTGGTTGTTAGCAGCACAAGTCAAGTACAATATAAGACTTAAACTATTATAAAATAAACCTTATAACTCAGGGTAGGTTTGCTGAGACTGGTGTATGTAAAAGACATTTTCTGGCTTCAGAATGACAGACTGTCTTCCATCGTCCAGAACCCAGCTGGAAAAACTAACCCTTCCTTTGATTTAACTCCCAGGGATGTTGTTTTTCTTTTCAGCTTTTTCCCTCAGAATCTATCCATTAAACGTAGAGCAGCGAAGTTTGCTTTTTATGGAAAATACCTATGAACAATGGAGAAAGGATGAAACCTTAGTACAGCACAGGAGCACTGGACATTCTATAAATAGTACCATTTTCCAGAGTGTACTGAATGCCTCTGGTTTCAGTGGAGCAAAGCTTTGCACATTTCAGTGCAAATGCAGAGAGAAGTGTTTCTCATTGTGGGCGCAGTCCGGTCTCTGTCCCGCTTCCTGGGGAGGGAGGGCATGTGCCTTAGGGAAGTTACCTGTTCTCTGGCTGCCCGTGGCCCTTATCTCCAGGAAAAATCCTGCTGTCACTTCGAACAAGGCTGATCCAGGGTGTGATGTGATGAAAACTTGCTGTCTTGTAGAGCAGACGGCTTAAACCTTGTAAATGAGGAAGGGACGGGAGTGTAATAAGCGTTCTGCTACAGTTGCTGCTAATTATTCAAATAGCGGGAGGCAGGAGCCGTCGTGGCTGGACAGGGTCCCATCCAGGGTGGGCTCCTGCCCTCCTGGTGGGGCTGGCATTGGACCATGATTCTTGGGCAGGGCTGCGTAGCACAGGGGACTTGGGTGACGTGTCAGCCAGTGTTCTCGGGTCACTTCAGTCAATCCAAGTTCAGTTCGTGGCATTTCTCCCCTGTCTTCTGTAAGCTCAAGTTGGGTCTTGAGAGAAATGCAACCATTCATCTTTCCATGTCATTAGCTGTTTGTTGCCCTCCCTTTACAAAGGTGAGTGCTGTCTTTTCTGTTTGCTGTGGTCATGTTGTTGCCTGATACTCTGGCTAATAGCTGTTCCTGAGCACTGATGCTGAGGACATGACAAATGATCAGTATCCCAGGCTTCGGAGTTTAATATGTCAAGAGACGCAATCAGGCTTATTGATTCTTTAATTTCATTTCTAATTAAGAGCAAGTTTTTGGTTGTGGAATAATTCTGCCTGTTCCTTACAACAGTCACATATACAGAACATGAAAGCTAAGCAAACTTAAGAGGGAAATAATTGCAACAGGGAACAAAGATTTTCTGGTGGGTGATATCAGATAGGAAATGGCAACTGCTCATGAGCTGAGCTAGTCCCACCTTGACTCAATTTCCCTTGAGCTGAGCTGGGAAGAAATGCACATCTGTAGAAGACAGATCAAGAGAACTGCGAGGCGTGGGAGGGTCCCCGTGAAGCAGACATGATGCTGCTCTGCCTCTGGTGGGTCATGCCCCATGGGCTGCAGTCACACCTGGCTCTGAGGTGGCTGCTGGAACTACGCCGGGCACTTATTTATGCACCAAATTGCCCACTGTCGTGGACTGAGCGTGTTGAGTTGGAATCATTACCTCTGCAATTTCCCCCCACAAAAATCTGCCTGAAGGGCCCATGCCAGCAGAAGTAACCCTAGTCCAGCATGAGGAAAGCTTTCTAGAAATCATTGGTACCCTGAGCTAATTAAAATGAGGCATCTCCACTGCCAAACCACAACTGCTTTCTTGCTTTCTAGTGTCTGGAATCTTGCTTTAAACTGATGAAAATACATGTGTTCTACATCTGTTCTGGAGAGTTCAGCCCTGACATTCTTTCATACCATGCAGTATTTGTGAAATAAAAGGAAAAAAAGAGGATTGGATGTGCTTCATACAGATAGGATATTTAGTCAGCTTGGAGGTGCTTCCACCGTGGTTTCAGTGCTCAGGGACTGCTCCCGATGGCCTGGCTTCAATTGAACTTGGTAACTAGTAACTAACTCTGCCCCCACTTCAGTTAATTATTCCAGGTCTGTTGTGGGAAACAAGGTGGAGGGGGAATGTATTGGCAAACATAAACACCAGTGCCACTGCAGCCCCTTCTCTTTTCCTTTGGAATGCACTACAGTTGGAAGGGGCACAGGACTGTCAGTGCTTCCATCAGGTGCCCGCCTCTGAAGGCTTTTCCCTAGGCTCGGCTCCAGGGGGTTTCCATAACCCTTCTGTAGTCGTTGGTGAGTGCTCCTGCTTTGGTCAGCAATGGGAATCACTAGACGTGGTGAATACCTTAGGGACAGACTCCCGTGACTGGTGATCAGTAGCAGTGAGGTGGTGATTGCACACAAAGCAACTCCTGTTCTCTGCGGAACTGTAACAGTTGTAGGAGGTGGTTTTTTGTTCAACTGGCAGCATGACAGATAAAAATATTGTCTACCATACGATTCTGAACTAGTGTTGACAGAGTTGTCAAAATAAGGTGGGATAAAATAAACTGAATTTTTCCTTTTACTGGCCACAAGAAATTAGATAGTTCTGTTAATATTATTTGTTGAGTCATTCATTTTTCATCCCAGTGCCTGATTCCCTTTCCTCTGGCTCTGAACACAGCTGAGACCCAGAAGCTGGAGATGTCAATGGTGGACATTGCCAGAGTCAGAGAGTCTCAGGCTCTGCCCCTTTGGTTGGCTTTGCTTGTTCCTTGGCCCTGCGTGCTCCGTTCCCTTCCTTTCTATCCAGTGTGTGTGGAAGTCCAGCATCCAATGCAGGTGGAAGCAAAGTGCTCCACAGGAACAGACAGAGCCAGGCCAAATAGTTAGTGCTGCTGTGGAGTAAGCAGCCTCTTCTGGTGCACAGAAAGGTACGTCAGGGCTGGCTGCCACGTGCATCAAAACACGGGTCAGGAGCATAAACCTCAGGGATCAGAACGTGGTCTTGGGAGCCAAGATCTGCTTGTTCCATTTAGCAAATATTTCTGACATAGCGTGCTTAGTGATCGCCTTTTCCCAGGAGGTTTTGTTTTGACACGTCTCAGGCACAGACATTGCTGTCACACCAAAATGGTACGGAGCGAATTTATAGCTACCGCTGTCTGAGATGGGAGCTAAATGGGGTAAGAACAGACAAACAGGCAGTGAGATGACAAACTGTCTTCCACCTCGGATCCTAAATATCAGTGGGTTAAGTAAATCTCAGCAGAAAACAACAACTTCCCCCCGCTTGGCAGCAAGCATCCCAAAAGGCCGTGGCTGGGGAGGAACCGGAGGAGGCAGGAGGTGTGCTCCACCGGGACCCTGCACTGCCCTAAGGGCTTCCTTTCTCCCTCCCCAGGGCGTGCAGCCTCACACTTAGGTGGTGCTTTTTTAGAAAAGCAGGTACTTTGGTCAAATATGAAGAGAAGGTCATGGGAAACATTTGCCACCCTTTCTTTTTAATTAAAAAAACCCCCAAACCCCAGCCTAGGCTTACCTGAGATCCCAAAGCTGTATTTGTGATGTTATAAAGCCACAATGTGGCTGTTCAGGAGAAGATTTTACAGTAACACCATGACTGAATCAAGCAATTAAATGGTCTGGCTGAGTCTGAAGTGTCTGGAAACTGTTTCTTGGTCAGTGAATGCAGAAAAAAGAGTTTATACCTTGCAAGTGAGCTGGCCTCCTTTCTGTGACTGATGCTTGGCTCTTGGTTTGAGGTTGGATGTCCCTGCGCCTGAGGATTGTGTTGTTAAGGGTGTGCTGTGAGTACTTAGAATTTTTTCAGATTTTTGTCTGAGCAGGTTTTCTCTCTGCTCAGCCCCTTCTGAGGCTAGGCTAGACTCTGGAAATGCTGAGATAGAGACCAGGAGTGTCCTGGAGCATACAGAGGAAAATGAGCTATAAAGTTATCTGCCCAGGAATTTACCGTAGCAAAAAGGGAAGTTTTGGGGAAGAACTCCTGACCCTGTATGTTTTCGATGTATATTGGAGCCTTTCTCCAGCATGGGATGTGGCAGTTTCCAGCAAGGTCTGTACGGCTATGGTGGTGCCAGCCCAGCTTGGCAAATATCAGAGACCCCAGCGGGTGAAATAAAACACCAGGGAGAGTCTGAGGGGGCACAGTGGAGGAAGTGGGGAGGGAAGGACTGTGCTAACACAATGTAAGTGCATAATTCCACATTCTTGGGAGAGTTTTGCTGAAACGTCCACTTTTAAAGAAAATATTTGGGGATCATTATTACAGGAAATAAATTTCATGGTGTTTTTAAGTTGTATCTATAAAAAGCTAGAAAGGATACTGAGTAGACAGTCCTGGTCTGGTGAGCGGGCCCCACAGCTGCATTGGCTTCACAAATGTTTTGCATGTGCTGCTCTTAAAGAGCAAAGGAGAACAAAAGGGGGGAAAAACCCAACACAAAAACCTTCAGTCTCCTCATCTTCCAAACCATGAGAATTTTTCCTGGTTTTTTGTGTAATAATTGTATCAATTATGGTTTGCGTTTTTTCCGCTAAGTGTTTGAAAAATTGAGTGAAGACTTGAACTCGAAGAAGCAGCAGTTGGGAAAATCAGGCATGAAGAGAGCTCAACCATACTTGCGAGATGAAATTGCAATTATGTAAATTGCAGCTACTGGATGCCTAGGCAGGGGAGCCCAGGAGAGCAGCACTGGCAAGCTCTGGGTTACAGTGGAGAAAAATTCTCATTCCTGCCGTAAGGCAGGGCCACGCTCGGCAGCTTGCTCGCGAGCGTGAAATCGCGTCACGGACGTGTCTGCTTGCTGCTTCTATTTCGGTGTGGAAGTCAAGTGGCTGGAGGTTTCTATCTTTAATGATTTCCTCTTGTTCGCTCTGACAAACAGCTGCACCGCATTGTCTGACACCAGTTAGAGTATTTACTGGCCAGTGCTCTGCAGAGACAGAAAGGGAGGCGTTTAATCTAATCTCCTTGGATGCCTCAGTGTTTGCACTTGGAAGTTTTCCTTTCTGCAGTCTTTGGGCAAGTGCAGAACAAATTAATGTTGCAGTTTGACACAGTCTGCCCTCTGAGCCTGATTACTGCCAGGAGCTCCTGAGGCACATCTTGAAGAGTTCTTTGCCATAGGGTACAGCAAGTAGAAAAAGGTATCTTGTTACTCAGAATTGCTTTTAAGCATCCAGCTGAGCAGGTCTCTGAGCAAAGTCATGCACTGAGCTTCTTCAACTTGTTAACCAGGGATTTCAGAACATGAGCCTCATGAAATACATGAAAACTGAGGTTTTGTTTGGTCCTTTTCGATGAGGCAGGAAGGATGCGCAGATCTGACTGGAAGTGAATTCACAATGCAGCATGGGGGCCCAGGTCCACCTTGTGTCAGCTGGAGGTGTGACCCAACCTGCAGACAGTCATTTGGATTCCTGAGAGTCATTGTGAGGCAGTTCCTTCTCATCTGCCCAGTCTTTGTGCTCACTGGGCGGTCACTGCAAGGACTCCACACTGCTAGGAGGTGTCTCTGTGCTAGCAGTGTGCCATCACAGCTGTCAGTCCGCAGGGAAATCTACTGGGCAGCAACCCACGGCAGCCTCTCGAAAGGCTGCAGAAATATATGGAAAGGGGCAGTTATTGACAAGGCTAACTCAGGATGCCTTGTTGGGCAGCTGTATGTGTCACTTGATGCTGTGCTGTGTGCCTGTACCTTATAGCCCTGGGGGTTTCTGCTATATCAAACAAAAAATAGGCAGATATATCCCCATGCTTCCTTTTTTCTTCACATAAAACTGGCTTCAGTCAGGGTCTTTTTTCCTGTGGGTCAGTGAGTTTTTGCCTGATATTTAAAAGTTTGCAGAAGCCGGACCTGTGCAGTGTCCAGCGAGTGGGAGTCTCGAGACACTGGTGACGGGTCCATCTCCTGAAGGAGTTGCTAAATTCTTGAACCCGCTCACAGCTGTGAACGTTGTTTGAATAGGAGAGCTGCTGAACGCTGTTGGAATATGAGAGCTGTGTGAAGTCAGTAGTTTTGCCCTCAGCTGGTGCAGCTTCTGTCTCCGCAGCACCGGTGCTCCAGGTAGGAGGGGGTGAGCCGTGGGATGGTAGTGAAGCCGCTGTGTCGGCTCACACAGTACACCTGGGGAGACAGAAATAGAAGCGAGCTCCCCTCAACACGGAGATGTGTGCTTTAACAATAAAACAATTTGCTTTCTCCATCCAAATCCCCAAGTGCTGTTTTGGAAAAATATCTCGAGCAGCAACTTTTCATTTGTAATCCAGCTTGCATAGCAGACACTGGAGGCTGGGTGCAACAAATCAAGATGGAAATGGCTGGTGCATACTTCTCTGTTTGGCCATATGCTGCAAGCAATGCTTTTGACAGATGCATTTTTCCCTAGAGATGGCATTTAGTTCATCAGCCTTAGGTTAAATGTGAAGGATCTGAGGTACAGTTCCAGGGCTCTGCCCATTAGCCACCAAGCCCGTAGTGTTTGTGTTAAAACAGCACTATGGAAAACGTGACCTGGTGCTTGGGAATTGAACTGGTGCCAGTTGTGCTGCAGCACCGTGTTCATTATGTCATACCACACACATCTGATAAGGGAGGACACGATGGCATTGGACAAGTTCTTGTGCACAAGGACTCTGCAGGTCATGTGGTGAGCGCTGGTTTTTATTTAATAACCGAGGTATGCAGGTGCTAATTTGAACCAGATGTGTGTGAGGCCACAGTAAAAGTTTGTTACACCACACTGAAATGATGGCCTTGCATTTCTGGGATTGGAAGGATGTTGTGGATCAATCTTTGTATACTGAAATACTTAGGCAGCTATGAATTCTAGTGCTCAAACTCTTCATTTAAATTTTGCTTGAAGAGTTGCCTTCATCTCTTTCCTCCCTCCATTTGAAGCCCCTTTGATATGGTCACACTTGAGGAAACCTTCCAGGAGCTGCCAAATTCGTACTGGAGCAACAGGAGGTTATTGGCTGGTCCAGGTCTCACTCCCCTGCAAGTCAGTGGTGTTGGCATTGTGTGTCTCTGCAGGGTTTTGCCATGCACAGAGGCTCTGGAACAGTCGGGGTTTGCCATGCCCAGAGGCTCTGGCACAGGCAGGGTTTGCCATGCACAGAGGCTCTGGCACAGGCAGGGTTTGCCATGCACAGAGGCTCTGGCACAGTTGGGGTTCGCCATGCCCAGAGACTGTGGCACTGTCAGGGTTTGCCAGGCACAGAGGCTGTGGCACATTCAGGGTTTGCCATGCACACAGGCTCTGGCACTCTCAGCCTGTGTGTGGGCTGGGATGGTCCTGGCTCTGGTGCCATGGTCCCTCCAGCCACACAGGCATCTCCACAGATGCCGGAGTGTGGTGGGTGCAGGCACAGGAGTGAGCCGGCCACTGGTGCACAGGAGGGGCTTCTTCATTAGGGAATTTATATATTTACATATATATAAAATGTTTACTCTTGCCTACCTTATTATCCTCTTCAGACAGCAGGAAGTAAATTGACTGCTTGCATGATGTGATGTATTTCATCGTGCAAGAGGCAGCAGGCTGCATGAGACAGCTGCCTGTTACCTTTGGTCTGCGAGGGTGGCCAGTCCAGGAACCCTAACGTGTTCCAGGTTCATGGAGATAGTGAGGAGAAGACCAGCTGCCACACATTAGGGTTATGCCACGCTCAGTGGTGAATCTCCTGTATTTTTGTTGGATCTGTCAGTGCTGTAGGGTAGGATGATGATGTTGAATGAACCATTACCTCTGGGCCAGCCCAGAACCTTGATGCTTTGCAATTGGTATGAGCCCTAGAACTGTGGTGTGGCTGTGCCAGAGGAGCAGGGGAGGCTGCAGGCTCCATGATGGGAGTGCTCCCTCTTGGCCTGGGAGGTGTTAGGCAGGTTGGCATTTCTTTTTTCAATCAGGTTTGTGGTTTGGTGTGTTTGGCCAGTTCTGTCCCTCCTGGTACAGTGGGAGAATCAGAGTATTCAACCTGTAGATTGGTTACTGACAGGAATTCCAGAGGGAGGCTTCAACCTGAACAGTGTTTTCTCATGTGGAGACTGCCTGGACTGCTCAGATTTTTAGCTTAACAACAGGTTAAGAGGTCTTGCATACTTGTGAGTTTGAACCTCATGAAGAGGTTTTTTTAATCAGTGTTAACCTCCTGAAATGAGGAGTGTTTTGCTTCTCGGGTTTCTCCTCATCTTTGCTTTTTCTCTGACTTAATAATATTTATACGTTCCAGGGATGTGCTTTTGCTGCCCCTGTGTAGCACAATAGCAATATCTGCTCTAATGCTTGCACAAAATTTTATTGATCCTGTTTCAGTGCTCACTGGGGAGTCTCTTATGGGGCCTGGAATGATTAGAAATAGCAATGTTGCTTTCCATTATGGGTCTGACTTTCCCAGTCACCAGAGTTACAGCACTTGCTATAGTTTGGAACTGAGCTGCTGACAGCGCACCTAGCCAAATCATAGATGCCTGCATAGGACTAGTTTAAATGAGTTGTGGTTTTACTGTATGGCAGTCACTTTCACCAGAAGAGAGCACGGAATTGCTGTAAGCCGGGTGCCCTTTCTGTTGTCCTGCAGTGAAGGAGAGCCATTGTATGGGCGCCGTCATTGCCACAGGCAAAAAGAAGTATTTTTCATAGGGTGAAATCTTCAGTTTTATTTCTGTGCAGTGTGCTCAGTGTGTTCATTGAAAGAACTAAAAGCTGAACCATGATGTGACAGCTGGAAATGCAAGTACTTTTAATTAACTTATATAGCCCAATGCACTCAATGCAGACAATAATTGTGTGTCCAGCTTGATGTGAGGCGCGTTTATTCAAACCATCAACAGGAGGGCGTTTCAGCTTTGTGATTTACCCCTCCTCGGGTAGCCAGATGTGGAGAAAGCACCTTCTACCTGGGCCACTACTGCTATGGAACCATAACATCCACTTTCTGAATCCTGCCAGCTCCATTGCTTTCTTGATCTCTCTATCATGTTCCTCCTAAACACTCTGGAGTTGAAAGAAACAAAGACTAGATGCTCATGCAGTGGGTCAGGTGAGCTCTTACCAGACAGCTTTGTTAAAATGGCTGTGTCTTGGATTCATATCAAACAACTCCTGACATCTTTTCCTAGCATCTGTCTGGTTTACACAGCGAGATGTACACAGGTTCTTCTGTTTTGAAACCTGCTTTGTTGTGGGGTTTTTAGCAGAGTTGATCCTGCTGCTGCCTTTGCTGTGTACACACAATTGCTGTCTGAACAGTGGTGTGATAATCAACTTTTTTCTCATACAGGTCACCATTCAGTCTAAATGAAAGAAGGAGTTATGTTCCAGTTCCGTTTCTCTTGGGTTTATTTGACCACTCTAGAATTGGAGTTTGCCCCTACATTTCTTCTTTCTCAATGGAAATCAGTCATTTTTGTTTCTAAGAGCCATCTAGTTTTATTAGAAGCAGTTGACTGAAATGGGTCAGAACACAAGTGTGTTTTTAAACTTGGCATATCGGTTCCCTGTTATTTCTGCTCTTTAGCTTCAGTCTTTTGTATAGGAACATACTGAATTGGATGGCTGAACTCAGACTCCAGCAAGAACAGCATAGGTATAATTTTCCAAACTTTCCTTGTGCCTGAGGGACACCAGAGGAACCTCTGTGGCAGAAGGCTATGTGCTGCCAGCCTCGTGCTGATGGTACCCACTCATATTAGCGTTGGTGATCGAGACTGAGAGTGGAGCAAGTCAAATTAGGAACCTTCCTGCTGAAAGAGAGACATGGATTCCTTGGCATTCCATCTAGCAGAGGGATCCTCTGCTTTTCTTCCAATGCCCTTACCTCTGACAGCCATCAAGAAAATGAGGCAGGGGAAGGCTTAAGCTTTCTTAAAAGCTTCCAGCTTGGCTTTGACAAAGGAACATCCAGTGCATCCGACAGCTTTTCTCCAAACTCCATCTCAGCGCGAGGATCATGGCGTTCTGTTGTGTCCTGTGCCTCTGCAGTTTTCTTGCTCATCAGGATGTATAATTGTGCCTGAACTCCAGGGTTATTCAGAAATGCAGAGCTGTTGCTGACAGGCAAAAGGCAGATTCATACAGACCAGCAGGAAAATGTCTTTTAGGAGTATTTTTACATAGCTTCTACAGCAGTTTTTCTTTTGCGGTTTTTTTTCAGGATGGCAACTTGACTCGATCTGAGTCAAGGCCTGAGTTCACCTTGTCTCTCTCTGCCCCTCAGACAGGTCAGGTGCAGCACAGCAGCATACCTGCATCCCGTGTCTGTCTCCAGTGAATTTAGAGAGGAACTGCCAAAGATTACTGAATGTGAGTTTCCTTGGAAATTGTCAGGGATCATCCAGTTTATAGATCCAGTATGAAACAGCCAGAGTTGTTGGGAAAGCACAGGTCCCTCAGATGTGTTCTTTTGCAAACCCTGGGAGGAGGAGAGGATGTCATTGGCGGTGTGGATGAGGTTACAGTAACCCGCTGACTCGGTGAGCTGCAGCCAGGACTGCAGGAGTGGCCGGTGGCACAGCGGCAGCCCCAGGTGTGCGTATCTGCCAAAGCCTCTGGGTGTGAAGCCCACGTTTGGACACGTTTTCTGGGGCTGGGTGTTGTTGGTGCTGAGGTGTCTGCACTGCTTTGTTCTATGTGGTGAGGAAAGCATTTCCATACATTACAGAGTTCTAGCTTCCACCTCTGCTGGTGGTGTTTCGTACTGAGCATAAATTCTCTCATCTTGAACAAAACCAGTAATTAATGACACAAGCTCAGGTCACTGACTGTGCTGGGATGCCTCCAGCTCCTTAGGCTTTCATGGTGCAGCCACAGCACATAAATTGCCTTTTATTGCAGGCTTGTCCTGGTTAGTTTTACATGAAAAGGTTAGGACAGCTGAAATGATGCCTGAGGGAGCAAAAGTTTATCTCCGCCGGGTCTCTGTGTTATTCCCCATGTGCCAGTTACACTCTGCAGCACCATAAAACTGTCCCAGTTTGAAAAGCTGCTCGAGTTCTGCACTCAGAGGCCCCAAATAACAATAATTTTGCTTCCGGCCATCACTAGATACTGCAAACCCGGTGTGCTTACAGTGGGGCTCAGGAAGTCACGCAGGGAATGCATTCTTTGGAATCCTCTTCGTTTTATCACTGCGGAACAACCCACAAAGATTTGTATTATTGCACCTGAATAAATAGTGCTCTGCACTTCCTCCAGGGAGGTCAGCGCTTGTGCGGGGCCGTTCCTGGGCCCCTTCCCCGCTGCTCCTGCCGCAGCGCCGGAGCCTGGCGCCCGTGCCACCTGAGCAGGTGTCACAGAGGGCATGTTTGTGGACACTGCTCTTGAAAGGCCAGCTGCTGGACACCAGCAGTTCTTTGTGCGGCAGTGTTTTCCTAGCAGGCAGGAGCAGCATTCATCTGTGTGTTTGCAGTTACAACCACCGCCACAGTTCTAGCAGCGCGGCCTTGCCAAATTCTCTAAATACTTTAATTTCATTGTAATGCATAATAACAGGTGTACGGTGTAGTTGCCAGTTTCTGCTTGCTGGCTGGGTGCGTAAATTATTTGTTGCAAAATGAGAACAGTGTTTAATTGATATTTGGAGATAGAAATGGGTAATAGCAAGTGCACAAGCTTCAGCTACGAACAGTTAGAGTCAGGTTGCTGACATTTCTAGCTGTGGTCACTAGCTAGAGGAAAACACCTTGCTTGAAAGCTGTTCTCAGCTGCATAGAATTGTAAGACATGTTACTTCAGAAATGTGCTTTCCATATAATTCCTAAGGTTTTGATTATAGGTCTCTCTATCTCTTTTTTTTTCTTTTATTTTCCCCTCTTTTTGAGTCAGTGTTGCTGTTTGAAACTGGAGTGAAAAGCACTTCTTATGTAGTTCCACCATGACTGCTCTGCAAATACATTTTTTAATTTAGAAGTCTGAGCAGACAGAAAAACCAGATTTCCCTGGTCTTGGCCGTGGAGGCTTTTGGGGCTTACATGGTCTGACTACTGCTGAGCTGAAGTCTGATTTCAGAGCCAAACTTCTTTTTTCTCCATTGTTCTCGTGCAGACCAGACATTTGTATTAGGCAGGACATATTGCCAAAATATGGAATTGCACCTCCTGCACACAAATATTATGGAAGGAGTCTCAAAACGACTGCCTGCTGCCAGGTCAGGTGCTCATGTGAGAAGGGGAGGGGAAGATGGTAAACGTGTTCTCAGACCTGCGCCTCGCTGCCTGTGGGGCCAGCCCAGCAGAGGAGGGGTACAAGCACGGTTTTGTAGCTCACGTTGTGCCTGCAAATATACGGGCCACTGGAAGCCGTTGCCCAGAACCTATGCTGATTTATATTCTTTGAGGGTGTGGTCCCCTTATCCTGTTATCTGCATAGTTTAGAGTTCTGGGTTCCATGCTTTGGGCGTGAAGACATTGCTGCCTTGTGCCTTGTGCTCTGGAGCAGTGTGAACATCAGCATTTCCTCAGTGAGAAATGCAGTCGACACAGTTCTCAGCAATTCCTTCTCCAGAGGGAGAGTCCAGGATTTCTCTCTTACATGCTCTGCAGTATTGGTGTTTGCAGAAGGATTTGGGGCCTTAACGTTCAGTTTCTGAGGGCTCTTTCACATTTCCTGAATAATCCCTTTTATACACATTTCAGAACAAGTGTGCTGGGGGCTGCAGCCAGAGCTTGCCTCTAAAGGACCTTAAAAAGAGGCATGTGAAAATAGCAGTGGTCAGCAGCAAGATAAGTGACCCGGTTCTTCAGGTCTGGAAGGACCTCCTGTTATCCTGGTGTCTGACCTGCCCTGGTCCCGGGACGGGCAGCACCTCCACTGCTGCAGGTGAGAACAGACTGTTAGTGCTGCCAGAATCTCTGAAGAAACACTTGCAGAAAATCCCTGCTCTATCTGGAGGTCAGGCACTCTGACAGAGGGGTTAATCACCCTGAGTATTCTGCGGCCTATCTGGGGACTTTGGACTTGGCTTTGGTATGTCTTTAACAAAACAAGGGACTTTACATTTAATAGTAGGGATAAGGCTTTTGTTTACACAATGTAGTATTTCATCAAATACTACATTCTTTAAGTGAAAAAAGTAAAAACTGCAGGTTTGAAAGATGCTTATGCTGGATTCTTGTCTGAGGGGGAGCGAGGCAGCAAATTAATTTCCAGCAAGACGGCTGCTATGGGCTGGAATACAGGGGGTTTGGGCTGCTCAGTGCCATGGCTTGCTTAGGAACCTGTAGAGGCCAGGAGCTCTTCCTGGGCAGGGCTGCTGTGCAGCCTGCTGCTGGGACGCCAGTGCCCCACTGCTCCATCCCTCTCCTGCAGCCCCTGGAATTCCCCATTTGGCAGCGTTTCCAGAGGGGAGAACCTGCTGTGTGGTGGCTGACCAGTCTCTGTGCTTAGGGAAGGCTTCTCTCTTGGGATGGGAATTGAGGTGCCAGCGGGACTTGTGTCTCAGCGTGCTCACCTGAATATGCAGTTTCTGCTGCTGCCTGCCTTGAGGCTTGATTTACTTTTGAGAGCTTTAAGTCGTGGCATTCATAGGTGCAGATGGAAGTTTAGAGTTTACCTTTTAGTACTGGAAAGTTTTCACTTTTGCAACCCTTTCTCTGAAAGAACCACATAAACTGCTGCTGGGAGAAGCAGTTGGTACCAGACCAATGATTTTTGTTGTGGGAATGACACAACTTGGTTGTTTAAGAAATTCACAAAGTATGCTGTGTTTATACAAGGAGCAAAGAGAGCTCATACCAAGAATAGGAAAAGCACAACAAAACACACAGATCCCATTCCAATCCACAGTCTCAAGTCAAATGAAACTGTTTTGGGGTAATTATCCCGAGAGAGCCTGCAGCCGTGCAGCCTGCTGTGGTCAGAGCATCCGGCAGCTCCGCAGGCGTCGGGGTGGTGCAGGAGCTGCACAGAGGCCACGGAGGTAGATGTGAGCTTGTGGAAAGGCTCAGATTCAATCTTCCTGTCCGGCCACAGTATCGCTTTTCACCCTGGGTGAATTGCTTAAAGCTGTTAATGGATCTTTAGCACTGGGTTACTTCCAAGCTTAGGAAATTCCCCTTTATGATTGCCTGTGGGTGTCAGGGAGCAGCAGGAGTCAGGAGCACCTCTGCCAGGGCAGGGAGCCGGAGCTGAGGGGGCAGCGTGGTGGGCACCCGGGGCTGGTGACAGGTTCAGGCTTGGAGGTTCAGGCTGGGAGGCCGGTAGTTACAAGGCCCAACACTGTGGCTATGGGCTGGGGAGTTGCTGTTTTAATGGCTGTTTGCTTTTTACTAACCTTGGTTTGGTCAGAAATCAGCACAGAGATCTCCGGTTTTAGACTATCAGTGCTCAGTCTCTCAGGACGTGAGCAGGTTTAACAGCACGAATGAAATAACAAGGGAAAACAATTGCTCATTGCTGGGGTGCCCGGGAAGGGGTGCCCAGGAGGGAGCCTCTGAAAGAGGAGCACGCTGCCAGGGCCATGCAGGCAGGAGGCAGGTGCTGTGGCTGAGATGGGCCACTGGTACCTGCAGAGTGTGTCCAGGCACTTGGCTGCTTAACCGGGTTTTGCGGAGCTGTGAAACTGGGCAGGCTGCCAGCCTTACCGGGGGAGGTGATTTTGGTGGGGATGAACATGGAGTTCACCTTTCGATGCAGGCAGCACCAGAGCCGGGGTTCTGTGTGCTGGTTTCTGTTGGTAGTGTGTGCCAAGGAGGCTGCCATTCCTGTGCCCAGGACAGCAGAGACACAGCCAGCGGGGGAAGCTCTGGCCGGTCGCTGAGGTGGCCTTGGTCAGTGGCATGTTTACAGACACCAGGTGTCTGACAGGAGGGGCACTGTAAACAGGGCAGCCCACAGAGCTGTGGTTGAGGCGCACAGGTACTTTCCAAAGGAGCTGCAGTTCCTGGTTGCTCTGGCTTTGTGCAGAATGCCTGTCTGCGATCCCACAGGCTGTTTGAAGCCCCTGACGTACCGCAGAGTGTGTCTGGTGTTGCCGTTCCCAACCGGCAGCAGGGGGAATTTCTGCTTCGCACCTTCGTTTTCATCTGAGCTCACTTAGAATAAAAGGCAATACTGTTAACAGAGCTGCTGCTGAGGATCTTTCTTGGCACAGGAGAGGCACTTTTCCCTTCTGAGATACCAAGCTTTCATCTGAACTCGTGTGGAAGGAAGCACCTGATAGCCTTGAAAGCCTTCCTACCTTTTCCTGTGAGTTCTGGAGTACTTTTACTGCTGTGCTGCCAGCAGACAAAAAGGCTGTGACCCGCTGACCTTTGAGCTGATGTCCTGAGCAGAGCCAGGGCAGAGAGGGAAGGACAGGCCAGGTCCAAGCCACAGTGACACGACTTTTTGGAAATTGATTTCTAGCCTTGGTGCTAGCACGAGTGAAGTGGTGTTGAAATCCACAGTATGGGAGATGGTTGGTTTGCAGATTTTGTTTGAGGCATCTGCCAGTGTTCATTTAAAGGCGTGTCTAGGGAAAACTCAGCAAAATGGAGCACTTTGCAAAAGTAGCAAGGGCAGCTGAACAGAGAATAGGGACAATTGTGTCAGGTTCTCCCCAGGAACCCAAGGCCACGTGCAGGCAGTGTCTGCTGTCATTACAGTCTTGCTGTGTGTGTTGTGGACAGCAGCAGTTTCTTCAGGCTGAAGGTGCCCCACAATCAATATTGCTACAATGGCAGCCTGAAAAATTGCTTTGTCTTGAAAATTGCTACTCTTAAAGCAAATTATGTGTCTTAAATTGCCTGTCTTACTTTAGAATTACAGATTATTGAAAATAATCTCCCAATTTTCAAATATTGGCTTTGATTTAATGCTACTTTTTCTCCCTTTATCTCAAGATGAAGCTCATTATTCAGTATTTGCATCATTAAAAGTCTGCACATCTGCTGTATGATTTCAGAAATGCTGTAAAATGGGAGTTGCTACTTTACTACTTGTGTCTGTGGGATTCTGCTCTGCTGTCACTGTTGGCAACTGTTCAGAGATCCATATTGATCCTATTAATGCCAGTTGAAAACTGGGGTTCCACGTTTCAATTTTCTTTTTTTAACCAGAAACAGGGCTAGGAAACTTTTGAAAATTGCTTTTAATTGGCTGGATGTGCTTTGGAAAGAATGTAGCTGCATTTTAGGGAAGCAGAACTTCCCCTTCGGCCTTTACAGGCCCAAGTGTTTGGGCTGGGGCGATTGCGGCATTAGTCTCCTGTGTATGAAGATCCTCCTCTCTGATCTTCAGCAAAGCCATTGAACAGGCTTATGCTCCTGCTCCCCCTCCACCCTTGGCTTGTCTTACCGACACAGTGAGCTCACTGGCATGAAAACCATCTTTTAGGATGTTTTTATGCATCTTCCCCCAACAATATGCCTCAAATAACACGGATGCTGCTTTCAATACTGTAAAATGCCAAGTGGTGTTGCCCATGGGCTTCTTTGATCAGCACCGAGTCAGCCCAGGAAACGTGAGACGTGCTGATGTGGCTTCCTTCCATGCGCCAAAGCTTTCTGGTTAACAGAGTGCATAATTGCTAGCAGAGACCTTGGGTTTGTAGCCGTGGTGGTGGGCTCGAAAGCCTCAGCAATTCCCATGCACACCTCTCTCCTCTAGCTTCGTGGCTAGGCTGTGTTTTGGTGGCAGTACACAGTGAGTTCTGCTGAGTTCCCAGCGCTCCAGGCCTGAGCTGCCGCCTGTCCAAGTCCACCGTCTGTATACAATGCCAGCAGGCAGCGGCCTGTGGTGTGGGCTGCGTGCCTGCTGGTTATTCTGCCTGCTATCTGCTGCCTGGGGCCAAGTGTCCTGCCAGGATGTGGTGCCTGCTGCCCCAGGCTGTCCTGTTCTGCAGGGGAAATGTGGTCAGACCTCGCTGGGCTGTGATGTGCTGGGACAGGAGCAGATTTAGACAGGCGAGAAAAGGAGATGCAGGCAAAAGTGGTGGTGTGTGTCTCCCTACTCCCTGCAATGCTCAGAGCAAACAGCTTTCCTACAGGAAAAGCGCCGTTGTGGGGAACTGGGATCTGTTTCTCTGTGGCACAGCTGTTATTTCTAAGCCTGACTCTCCTCAGAGCATCCCTCTGCTTTCCAGAGCACCACAGATTATGACAGGTGAAGCTTCATGAATTGCAGGGAGTTGTTATTGCTGCCAATTGCCATTCGTGTTCAGATAGCAGCAGATAAAGACCCTGGTTAGAGCGATTTATCTGTCTTTTTGGTAGTGTTCCCTATGTAAAACCTAAATTGGGTTGTAATTACCCTGGCAGTTAGGAGTGCTGCTAAGGAATTGTTCTCATCATTTCCTCTTGCATCTGATGAAAAGTTAAAGGGACACGTTTAACCGGTAAGAGAAAAAGTGTTTGTCCAAGCTGCCCGGGGCTGTGACTGCTGGGATCAGGGTGCTGGGGGGGACGTGCAGCCTGCTCAGGTGACGTGTCTGCCCAGGAGAGCGTGCTGTGTGTCCCTGCTGCCTGGGAGCCCGGCTCGGGCATCGGTTCAGCAGGTGTTGGACGTGCAGTAATGGTGCAGATTAACCTCACTGATCCCGGGCACAACACCTCCTTAGCTCGCTGCACTGCTTTACGGCCAGCTGGGACATTTGATTGCTTCTACACAAGTTCTGGACCTTCAGCTTGCCTCAGATTCCAGTGCTGTGCATACAAGGAGTGGGGGAAGGAAAATGGAAATGTGATTATCAAGGATTTTGAAGAGTTTGACATCCCCAAACATTTAATACTCTTTCTAAACTCCATATTTGCGAGTACACAAAAGACCTTTCCCGTTGTTTGTTGTTCTCTTTACGTTTAATTTAGAATTGAAGAATTATTTTTATGTACCACAAATAATTGGCATACGTGAGTTAGATGCCTAAAATCCTTTGCCCAAGGCCGAGGTGCAGGTTTATTGCTCCCTGTGTCACTGTGTATGGGGCAGTGGGGCAGGAGGAGATGGGTCAGCAGAGGTTTTGAGGAGAGGGCTCCCTCCGTGTTAACCCATAGCTGACCTGCAGGGGGTAATTTCAGCAAGTGAATGTCACTCAAACTGCAGTTCATGTTCTGGAGATGGACAAGTACTCTGCTTTGCATCTGGAATTCATTTTCCATGTGTAAAATTGCACCTGCAGAAGGGGAATCCAGCTCTCCTGACAGCTCTGCTGTGCTCCTGAAGAGTTTCACAGAATGAATGTCAAGTCTTTGAAAAGTAGCTGGGGCCCTGCTGGAACTTGCACTCATCCAGAGCTCTGGGGCTTTTTACCAGCTCTCTCCAGTGAGAGCTCTGGTGAGATAAGCTTTGTTTTGGGCTGTGATGCATTTTTTGGGGGGTGATTTCCTCTGCCCTCACTCTGGCTGACAATTTAACATGTTTTCCTATTGTGTAATTTATGGCTGAGGAAGCATGGCCCTAACTTCTGGTTGCTCTTCTCTCCGTTTCAGCCTGTTTGTTTGCTGGCTTCTACAGCTCAAAATGTCAGGTTTGCTTTCCCCCTTCCCCTCTCAGCCCAGAATCACTGTTCACTTGCAAAAATGGAATGGTCAAGGAATTTGTTCACTTAACATTTTGATGCAGGCTCAGGTAGCTTGAAAAGAAACGGTTTCAAATGATTTCCAGAAAGGCACCTGGAATGCTCTGCTGCATTTTATTCGGTGCCAGGTGTTTAGGGGATGCCCTGTTTGAGGTGGTTCCTGCAGAGCTTGGCTCTGCAGCACCCGTCTCCGCAGCTCGCCCCGGCTGGGAGCAGCCAGCGTGTTCCTGATGCTGCAGTGTCAGTCGAGCCAGGGAACAAACAGCTCCAAAAGGAGCTTCTTGTTCCTCCAGAAGCTGCTCCTTCTCTGTAAAAGTTACTGAGTTGTGGTATTTTGGGTTTGTTACCCCAGGAGGACGTTATTGCAGGGCTACATTAAAGTTTGTGAAAGAAATCCTAAACTTCCCAAGAAAAGCAGGATTTGGAGACAGCATCTCTGGGTGGCTGGAGACTTTATCTTGGGCTACTGCTGTTGTGGCAGAGTGGGTTTGTCACTTCCCCATGGGAATTGAGGTGGAAGCTTTTCTCTGCAGAAGGATTGTTCTGCGCTAACCGCTGGTGACAGGCAGTACGTGTGACGCTTCTCTGTATAATTAACCAGTTACCATTTTCTGATTGCTTAAATCTGGAGACCCAGAACACAGAAGTATTAGAAACTCCTGCCTGGCTTGATGGCCAGTCTCAGGACAACGTCTGACACTGTGCAAGGAGGGCTGTGCCGCTGTCTCTGTTTCCAGCTCTAGGGAAAACACCATCTGTAAAGCCAAGGCAGATCTGACATGTCAGTTCCTGAAGCACTCCAGTGAGAGCTGACTTCTATAGTTCAGAGGAAGAAACTTGGGGTTTCCATCCTTAGTAAGTTTCCATAGCAAACTTACTAAAGTAAATTATAAATAGTGTTTATTTATAATCCTCGAAAGGCATTCTGTAAAAAAAGTGTTTACAAAAATGTTCCGTATCTTGGATCTGTAGCTGAAGTTTGAGCAGAATTCCACTTCTCAGTCCCAGTATCCCTTCAGAACGGTTGACAGTTTGCAGAGCCTAACTGGTTGCTTTGTTTCTGTCACTGATGATCCATGCAATAGGTGCGATGTGATTTCCAGATCACACAGGACATACATGGGGCTGGCAGTGAGGAAAAGCATTTCAAGAGTGCCCATCATAAGCAGTTCCTGAGAGGCTCGGTGTGATGGCAGCCCCGACAGCACGTGCGGAGCACGGCACACGGTGTGCTCGGCATCCTGCTGGCCCTTGGTGTCCTCAGAGGCAAGGACGAGGTCCCGGAGATCAGGCGGCAGTTCCTGAATGTGTAAGGGCGCTGAGCTGGGTAATCTTGGGCTGTGGGATGCTCTGACAGAGCAGGGCAGCGTTTGGGTGCCATGGATGGGGCAGGGCCCGTAGCAGCCCTGCGGACTGCAGCTGGGCACAGGACGGGCTCTCCCCACCCTACCACGACTTGCGGTGTGCTCTCCTGCCAGTCCGAGGAGATCCATGTGCTCCGCGGTCCGGCACAGAGCCGTGGCGCTGGCAGCACACGGAGCTCCGCGGTCCGGCACGGCCGCGTGCTGGCCGGGAGGGCTCCTGCCCCCATGGTGGAAGCACATTCCCGCACACAGCACGCTGGGCAGCGCGCTCCGAGCCGGACAAGCATGTGCTCCCGGAGGCCAGATGTGGAGATGGAGCACCTACTGTGCTTCAGCAGCCAATTACTCATACCCATAATACTTTTGCTTCTGAAATTAACCACTTTATGAATCATACAAAAGGAAATGATTGGTGTTGACAGCTGATTCTTTTAAATGGAGTGTAACCAAAAACATCATTAAAAATATGTCTGGAGTTCACCATTCCACAGTGCTGACTCTCATCAAGTTTTGAACTGCTGTTAGCAATGGCACGTCTTGCCTAAGATTCCTAATTTTCCAGGTATTGCCCTGTTTTAATAAATCTGCATTTCTCCTCCTCAGAAGTAATTATGATTTCTGGGCACTGCCCCAAAACTTGCAGATGTTTTGAGGATGTCCTGATCAGCCGAGATTAGGACGTGAGTTTTAAACTTTATTCCATAGGTAGGGCATCCTTGAAAGGTGACTCCATGAACTGGTTCAACAGTCCAGGATGAGGAAGTGTGACTGTTTGCCTGTTCATGAACAACTTGGTTTCAATGCTGGCTGTTAAAAGAACTCCACACAAATCAGTGTTAATCTCTTAAGAGGAATATCTGCATTTCTGCTGACAGCTGACCGCACTGGAGGTATTGCTCACCTCTGGTTTTTGTTGCCTCTGGTTTTAGCTTTGTGGTGATGACACTGTATTCCCTGTGGAGGTGAAAAGAACTCTCTATTCCTCAGTCAAGGTGACCTGGCTCTGTTTGGTAACCTCCTCCCTTTGTCTGAGTTTCCTTGGAAGCTCCTGAGAGTATTGCGGGGGCCAAGGTACATGCTTTTGAGCCTGTGGTTAAGGCAATCCCTTGCTGTGCTTTTCGTTTGTAAGATGTGCTGCACATTCTCCCCTTAGCTGTGACTTTTTAGAGCATTCCTCCACCTTTTCCTTCAAGGTCGTGTGGGTGTTGTTGAAGTGTCAGCTTCATGTTCAGGAGTCATGAACTTTTCATGATCTTTTTGAGGATTCCTTCCTCTCTCCCCATCTCTTTACTGTCAGCATTTAATTTCTTTTTTTCCCCATAAAGCTGACTAATGTTACAGAGCCTGCTTTGCTCGAGAATACAGAAAAAGCAGTCCCCATTTCACACCCCAGTGAGCACAGGAAAGGAATATCAACCACAGCTGCAAGGTGGGAAGTGCCTGGAAACACAAAAGCTTCACCCACCCCACATTACTGGTAGGAGTGATCCAAGTGGCAGAGAGCAGCTTCCTGGAAACAGGCCCGAATGGTTTTCTGCACCCAGCCAGGTCTGGCTGCCAGTCCTGTGATGGCAGTGATGTGATCAGCCATGCTGTGCATGAGGAATGCCTTCCCTTGCCTGGAGCATCCTTCTCCAGCTTTGCCTGGAAGGTTTCACTGCGGCATGCACCACAGTTGTGCAGCTTCATAATTTCTTTCTCTCTTTACCTTAGTTTGGTATTTTGTCTTTAACATCTGCCAGCCTTTTCCTGGGACTGTTTGGCCTTTGAAGACATGCACCTGTTTTTATATGTGTGGAAAACACTTGAGCTGCTTTCCTAATGGAAATCAGTGTTTTGTTTTCACCCTGGGTTTAATAAGTAAACTCCAGTTACCGTTCATTGCTCTTAAGTAGTGCTTACAAGCCCTGGTTGTTCAAATCTGTGTCACACAGTGACATGCAGTTCAGGCAGCTGATTAAATGAACATGACAAATACAAATTCTTAAAAACGTACACAAGAGAAAAGGAAACGCAAACCACATGTTCACTGGCACTCGGATGTGTCCCAGGGCGTAGAGACGTATGTATCAGACTTAGACAGCAGTGGCTTATCAAAAATGGCTTTCAGACTCCAGTCATCCCAGCTGAGTAACCTGGGTCCCATTCTGAGGTCAAAGGCCTCTAGGCTCAGGGCTTCTTTTTTCGACTAATTGTTGTTTTGGTTTGACTGGAAACGTTCCTTGCTGGGTTCTCCAGATGCCAGCTCCTTTCCTGTGCTTGCGTCATCCTCCTGTTCTTTCTGCGTCCTCCTGTTCTTTGGGATAAAACCAACAGCCCTGGATCTGTAGTAAGGAAAGAGGGGCAGGTCATTACGCTGGATTTTTCGGTTTGTGTGCCTGGTGATTCCAAAGACACAACTAAGAATAAGCTTCTGTATTTTCCTTGTAGCATTTCTGTTCTCCGGGGTTTTTTTTTCCCTTTTTTTTTAGTGTTGTCTCCCATATTTTTGTACACTAGCCAGGATCCTTCTGGGTGAAGTGTGTGCCAGTGCAATTGACAACATCTGATTGATTTGCCTTTGTTACTACTACACTTTACATCTTCCATTTCCAAGCATATTCCCATATTTGTAGTGAAGAGTGTCCACAGTGAGTTTCTTTCCTGTCCACTCCTCACTCCAGGTGTGCCTGGCGTTGGCCTGTCAGAGTCCGTGCATGGTGTGCAGACACGTGGGGCAGGAAGCTGGGAAGGAGGCTCCTCTGGTAGGGAAAGGGCCAGAAAAACGCAGAATACTTGAAGGAAAGGATTGGATTTCTGTGTTTTTTGTTATAAAGCTTAGTGCTGCTTTGGAAAACTGCCACAGGCACTCAGAGGGCTTTTTCTTCAATGGAGGCACCCTGGCTGCACCATTCCATCCACCCTTAAGAGGTGCAGGGTGGCTCCTGCCATTTATCCCAAACGGTCTTTCCCCTGAAAATCCTGACAACTGTCAGGCATTCTACTGTCAGTTCAGTGAGGTTGGCACTTCACTGCAGTGTCCAGAGCTGAGCTGCTTGCCCTTGGTCCCTGGGATATTTTGTATGCATTCTTAAAGGATTTAGCATTGCAGTTGTCAGGAGTGACTTTATCTGTATAGCTCTGCTGTAATCCTTCCTAAGAAAAGTCTTTGTTTTTTCATGACATTTTTTGTTGACAAAAAGTGTTTACACTTTTTACGGTTCACATCTCTGTGGGGAAATACATAGAGTGTAGAGGTGTAAGAAGGGAAGGTGGGAAGGGGAGATGTCTGTGGCAGGACAGGAAAAGCAGATTTCCTCTTTGTCCAGACCTCCAGCTCTGCCTAGGTAGAGCCTACTGTGTCTGAGTATCCCTGTGTTTCCTGGGAAATACCACCAACCTCACAACACCCCTGGCTCACTAACATCATGGACAGGGAGGATTGTGACATGCTCCAGTGATAAAAAATGGAGATGAAATCTGTGAGTCTGTCTTAGGCGAATAATTGGGACACACATGAAAGAGACTGAGACTCTTGAATTCTCTGTAGCTGTGTGTGTGACGGTACTTGACATTTCCCCCTTTTCCTCCCCCGGTTTATCCCCACGTGGCTGATGCAGGCATCCTCAGTGCCGGCCTGGTGGCTGGGCTGTGACAGCGAGGTGCTGCGGGGCCTGCCTGGCTCTGGGGGGCGTCTCTGGCTGTCCTGGCCCAGCCAGCATCTGTGCAGAGCTGCAGCTTGGCGCCGGGATGCTCCCTGCACAGCCAGTGCCCGGGCGTGCTCCGGGTCAGCCCCGCGCCGCGCGTCCCGGGGCACAAACAGGGCACCAGCCTTCCCCTTGGAAAGGTGACAAAGCAGACACTTCTTTATCAGGTTTTATCGTCTGTGTAAGTTGGATATGGTCAATTAGTGCATTAAATCCTGCAACAGTAAATAAGAAGGTGCTTGGAGGAAAAGGTTTACCGCCTCCTGTGCTGTATTGTAGCAACTGATTTGCTGCTGTAATGATAACTAAGAAGGACTTTGTCTCCCACAAAGTTTATGGCTTGATATGAATGTTTGTTTTAGATACTGCATCTCAAAATCATTGGAAAGTGTTTCTGGGAGAGTTTCTTTTCCAGAGCTTTTTTTTTTTTTTCCTTTAACTGGAAGTTTTATCCTTATGAAATTCTGATGGTGGAAACAATTCCCAAAACGAGGATCCCGCTCCGTGTGGGTGAAGTGGCAGGGGGGTGTAAGGAAGAGCTATTGCTTCTCCGACAGCCCTGGGATCTCATGCAGGGCTCAACACAAAGCTTGGCTTCCTGGCTGTCATGGCTTTTTAATTAAATTCAAAGCAGAGAACAGCTCAGGAGACGGCAATGCCTGGTGAGGCTGTGGAAAAGAAGTGCCAGACCATGTGCTATGAGAACCTCAGGCATTTCTGGCCAGTGGATAAGGTGCAAGGATAGGGAATGGCCCGCAGCATCTGTTTTATGGCTGACCGATCGCTAGGTAGATGGCTTTTGATGCTACAACAAAGACTATTTTGTATCACTGATAGAGCTGTGGGTGAGCTGGTGAAATATTTACTTAGCTGCAAGCTGTGGACTTCCGTGTGAATTGTCAGGTCCTTCCTACCTGAGTGTGGGGCTTGGCCGAGCCGTGCAGCAGGCAATACCGTGTGATTCTGTAACAGGACAGTAAGCAGGTGGCTGTTTTCTCACAGCAAGGAAAGCCCTGACCTTGACAATAATCCTCCCACAAGCCTCACTGTTTTGAGTGAGGGTATTATTTTTGCTGCCTGGGTGGGTAAAGGAGCACAGCCCATCTGTGAGGCTGAGCTCTGCCTGTGCCTGGCGTGGCAGGTTGGCACGGGGATTTGCTTTGAGAATGCAGGCAGACCTCGGCTGTATTAAACACCTTGGCAAATGTACATGCACAGCGTTGCTCTAGTTGGGATCAATTTCTTCAGGACAAGGCTTTGAGACTATGGTTTCTTTGAGAAAATAATCATTAGCAATCAGTACCTACAAAGAACACACACCATTAACCAGAGACATTTCATGACATCCTAGCAAGAGAGCTGATGTGCACTTAGCCTGGTTTTGTTATATTCTCTATCTGCTCTTCTAGGTGTTTGTGATATTCCACGATGACCATTCTCATTGTTGGTGCCTTGCTGACTTTACGAGTTTTAGAGATCTGAAATAGAAAGTTTGTGCTGTAAAATATTCAGAACATGTTTGTTTTCTTAATGAAGGCTTTGGTACCAGGCACTTCACTGCCTGGCATGACCCCTTTAATGCCACTTTATCCTTTACTTACTCTTGCAGTTCCTCACCCTCTATAAAAGAGAGGTAAAAAAAGGAAGACTTTGTGTCATTCTTATACTTCCTTTGTGTTCAGAAGAAAATCTGTAGCAACCTGTTATTGACCTGAAAATCTGTTAGTGACCTGTTGTTAATGACGTCAGTCATGCTTTGCCCGGAGTCTATTATACCAGCTCTGAAAAGTTCTCTGGACTGCAGGAATATCCATCAGTGCTCTCCCCAGTACGGCTGTGCCCTCTCAGATGCTGACAGTGTACCGACCTGTAGTGTGGAGCCAGGGAGCTCCAAAGAAAGGAAATCATTGAAAGTCATCACATAGTTCTTACAAAAACTATAAGGGAAGATCAAAGCATTTGCTGACTATTAATTTCCAGCTGTATAAAGAGCACCCCTGCAGTGGCAGAATAATATCTCTCCAAGAAGACGGCTTCTTGGACAGGGCTCCTGGAATGGAGCTTCAAGAGCAGATTTTCATGCTGCTCTTGAAATGGATTTCAAGTTATGCTGGAAACTGGTTTCATGGGGCATGTTCCTTCTGATTTCACATAGAATGAAGTTTAAAATATTTTCTTTGCTTTATCTTTGTGGGGGGAAGGCGGTGGAAATTTCTCAAAAGTGTTTCATTTGGTGTCATATAAATTGATCGTTTTGCACAAGAAGTTGAAGGGAGTGAAAACATAGGAAAGCAGGAAAGAAAGGAGCTGGAGGCAAGGGCTCGTGGAGAGGAGAAGGCTCTTAAACTTCTGTGAAAGGCTTAGTACTGAAGTTACTTCAACCTTTCACTCTCCAGGGCTATAAGTGAATTACTTAAAATGCCAATTGATCTGGTTGGGAAGTGGAAAGCCACTCTAATCCAATTAATCCCAGAGCATGGGATGCCTCGGTGGCAGTGTGAAAGCAGCCCCAGCACATGCTCAGCTGTTGCTCTTTCACAATGTGTGGTGCAGTTGTCACTCCCAGGCTCCTGCCAGCAAAAACATCCGCTGGGTTCGTTCTACCACCAAATATTTTTACACTTCTGCACTAATAAATATAAACTGCCCTGGCTGCAACTGCCGTGTCCCATCCTACCGCTGCTTGCATCGCAGCAGAGATGCGAGTTGGGCTACGCTGCTGTCCTGTTCATCCTCCCAGCAGCATGACCTCTCCTGTCCCGGAGGAGCTCCCCTCTGATGCTGATTTTAGCCCCTGAATGTAGGAGTGAGCAGAAGGGAAAAACTTCAAATGAGCCTTTAGGGTTGTAGCCTGTTGACAGTCTGTCGTGCCTGCTCGTAGGGGAGCCTGGAAGGATTTTGCTCTAGCTGGCCGCTGTCACAGGCACGTCCCCACGTGTTTGGAGCTCGGGAGGTGGCAGAGGTGCAGGCATACGGCGCTTTTCCCCGGCTTACAGCGGTGCCGTGTTCCGTGGCTAGGGAAGGATGGCGTGGCCAGCGTGCGGCGCCTCGGCCCGAT
The DNA here is from genome assembly GCA_013397155.1 of Irena cyanogastra. Lineage (NCBI taxonomy): Eukaryota > Metazoa > Chordata > Aves > Passeriformes > Irenidae > Irena > Irena cyanogastra. The sequence goes on along the minus strand of VWZV01008063.1, from coordinate 46,259 downwards.
GCCCTGGTGGTGCCGCAGGGTAGGGAGGAACGTGGCTCACTGAGAAGGCGGGGACAGCACCAGGTTCCTCTTTGCAAGGACCTTTCTTGAAGGCTTCATCTGAACTCTCTTTAAGGGCAGGCCAAGCATTTAAGTACTGAAAATATACTTGTTTTCCCCGCTTCAGAGGCTTACACAGCTGAACTCTCCAGTATTTATTTTTGACATCAATGGGAATGTTGCCTGAACGTGGGATTAGAACCACTGAGCTGTTCCCTGCTCCATGTGTCAAGAGGCCCAATGCCATGACTGTGGTGCCGCTGTCACAGCAGTGTTTGGTGAGCCCTGCCAAACAGGGAGCTCCCCGTGTGCTTGGGACAGCGCCCTTCTCTAGGTACAGGCCGTGGCTGCTGCTGTGGGACAGGCGTGTGACTGTCAGCCTCACAGGCTGGCCTCTGTGCTGGCTGGGTCACACGGGTGTCTGACTCCTTTCATGTGTTCTTGTGGCACCCCGTGGAGGGCCTAGGCTCTGGGGATCTATGGGATGTGAGAACACGGCTTTGCATGGCTGAGGGGAAGAGCATAGCACACTTGGCTGGATTGACTGCTTGGTAGGCTGAGGGTAGAAACAGCTGAGGGGCTGATGAGTGCAGAGGAGGTAAGTGCAAGGGGAAGGATGCTGAGGCCAAGGTGAGTGTCTACAGGTAATTACAGATAAACACCTGAACAGTGACTGACTTTTACTTCCATGTCATCTGGTGTTCAGGATATTGCTGACCCACTTCAGCATTGGTGGCTCCATTGCCGTAACTCTGGGTAGGACTGACAAGAGGATGTAGACTTTACCCAAATAACATGTGATTGGAACTTAGGTGTTGCTTGTGGATGCACCAGTCCAGCTGTTTGCTCATTCTCTCTGCATTTCCAGCTCGGAAGAGTGCTGAGCTCTCTCTCTGGTGATTCGGGTCAGGTAACGACGGGCTGGGTAAAAGGATTGGGATATTAATCCGGGCTGTATTCTCCGCTGTTAATCTGTAAAATGAGACATTAATAACCTATCTCTGCCTTGGCTGAGTTTTTGCCAGGGTGATTTTGACAATAAAGACATTAATGATTAAGCAGTTCTCAGCTTCTCTGAGGAGGGGTTAAACTAAGGGACCTTTGACGACTCATTTCCAGAGAAGTGCAGAGAGTTCAAGGAGGATGGAACTCAGATGCAGAGTTTTGCCTGTTGTTGTTTGACCAAAGGATTGACAGAAAAAAGTGTGAGTGTCTTCTTATTTTATGCAATTAGAAAGTGTACTGGACCAAACTGGAATAAAAATACAGTCTCAATGTCCAGTTCCTTCCTCTTGCCACAGGATAGCTGCGTTCCTCTGTTAGTGTCTAAGGGCAGGTTCCAGACAAACTGTATTGCTGTCACGGCCAGGTGATGAAGGTGACTTTCTCACGTGGAAATCTGAATGCACTGCACGTGGGCTGTGGATTTCTGTACGTTTCTAGCAACCTCAGTTTAGCAGATGTAGGTGCGGACCTGCTTTTCTCCCTGGATGGGCTGAGCAGTGCTTGTCAGTTGCATCTGTGAGACTCAAAACCTTTGTGTGCAAGTCTGCTCTGCGCAGCCCTGCGCTGCAGACATCAGGCAGCAACTGTTCCCTCTCAGAGCAGAGGAAGCTGCTCTCCTTAGTGGCAGAGTAGCAGTGTGCTTGGGGATCAGAGTAGTAAGGTCACACCGAGCCACTCTGCAGCGTTGGTTCATATAGAAGCAGAACCTTTTGCTTCTGTAGCACATCGCAGAGCACCTTCTACTTTGGGTGAAAAAAGTCTCCTTTCTGTTTAAATCTCACTGCTGTAATTGTAGCCAATCCAGTGCTCTGGCTGGCGTGAATGTATTTTTCCAACAGGAGATGTTCTAGACGTTTGCATTCTGTTGACATCAACATTTAATTTTATGTATTTAAAGCTCAGTGTAATTTTGCTAAAGAACTGTATAAATAAGAACACGTGTGTGACTGAGCTGCATCCCTCCCCACAACCTCTTGGAATCCAGTCCTTCACTTCTGGGTGGTCACTGTACTTACAGGGTGTTTTTTTAGCGGGTATATAGTGGGAGCTGTCTGGCATAAATGAGAATACAACGGAATCCTGTTTACAATTAGCACAGTTGAGCTATCTTGCCTCAGTTGTCCGTCTCTTCCTGTGGTCAGTGCAAGGAAATTGCTTTGTTGTTACAGGGCAGCTTGGGATGTGTTTCAAAACATCAAGAAAAGCTTTACTTTGGGGAAGGGAAAACATTCATCCTGTGAGGGCTGAGGATGCTGTCTTTGAGCATGGATGGCAAATACGATGTATTAAATCCTTTAATACCGAAAGGAAATCCCTAAAAAGCTGCATTATGCCTTTTACTTCTTGCCAGTCCCTGCCTGTCATAGTTCATTTCTGTCAAGATAGGCAGAATTGAAGTTTGTTTCAGGGTGAAACAGCCGGGGCTGTTCCTCATCCTGTCAGCATTGCTCTCCTAAAAGATGCTGCTGCCACATTCCTCTGTCCTTGCTGTGCCTCTGGCATCCCAGTGGATGGAGAGATGCTGCCGTACAAAATCTAGTGTGAACAAAACTGATGTGTTCAAAAATGAGAGGTTGCTGGACAGCTCGCTCTTGTAAAAATCACAGCCATTTAATGAGAGAACCTGCCAGGACAGTGGCCCCAAACTCAGACACTGCTTTGGGTCAGTGCCATGCGAATGGCTCTGACAAAAACCCAACCTGCCTGAAATATTCGTACTCAGAGTTTGCCAAGCCACGTTGCAAAATGGCGTTTGCTGTTTAGGTTTGAAGTAGTGGAAGTGTTTGTGAGTCCTTCCAGATCCACTCTTGCTGGTCCCCCTGAGGGCCATGGCCTGAACCCCTCCTTGTCCCCAGTTTTGTCTAGGTATTCTGAATCTCAGAGCTGGACCTGGTGAGATCAGATTCATTTGTGGAGGAGCTTTGAGAGGCAGTTGATCGTGGCAGCGTTCTGGGATAGAGGAATGGCAGGTCTCAGTTTGAGAGATGGAGAAGGATTTGGTCTCACACCTGGTTCGTAGCGTGCAATGTACCTAATGGCTTGGGGCCGTCTTGTTTTCATGTTTTTAAGGGCATAACTTTAGTTCCTTCTTTTAATGTCTTCAAAGGTTAAGGCTTTAACTAATTGCAGATATTAACAGCTCTATTTTATACTGCATCGTCTTAATCTCTACTGCTGCTGCAAACTGAACGACACAATGTCTGTGGGGAAAGACTGGGCTGTGGGTGACACAGCACTCTATCCTGAATGAGTTCAGGCTGGGGAAGCTGAGCAAGGAACGGGTCAGGATTAAACCTCCTCCCTCGACAGACAATGCGTGTTACCGCCCAGCAGCTGTGCTCTGAGTGCACACAGGGCACCGCCGGGGCTGGCGTGGGCACTGACCGGAACCTGCAGGCTTGTGGAACCACTCCTGCCTTTCAGGCACTCCCTTCCTGGGACCCTGCTGTAGTGCTTGGAAGAGCCCCAGTGTGAAAATGCGATTTCAGGGTAATTGCGAAATCTCGAGTCTTTTAAATCCTAGCATGTTTGGAAACAACAGCTGATCCTGCTGTGACGGGGCTCTCCTAACCCCCAGGAGACCTGTGCCAGCTCCTCGGGATGCAACCACATTGGCCCTGTTGTAAGTCACCTCCAAGTCGTGGAGCCAAAGGACTGGCTGCAATGGCTGTGAGGTGGGCACACCAGTCTGAGCTGCACAAAAGCCAGGCTTGGTCCAGGGCAAGGTGAGGCCTAGGGGTGTGTGTTCTCTCTCCCTGGAAAGGAGGCAGGGAATGTCTGGCCTGATCCGGGTGTTCTGGCTCTGCACACGCAGAGGGTGTGTGGTTTGCGGGGGACATAGAGCCCCGATGCTGTCGGCCGCCTTCAGGCAGCGGCGAGGAAATGCCTGTGGCTGCAGGTGTGCACCGTCATCCCTGTGCCTCCAGGCAGCTTGGGATGCCACAGCCTTGAGCTTCTACAGACTGAGACAGCACCTCAGAGATGTGCAAGGCTTTGGTAGGGATGCTGGTATCGCTGCCTCACCTGAACACTCCTTATCTTTCTACTAAAATATTTTAATACACTGCTTTTGTACGTTCACCTCCTGGAGCAAGGCATAAAGGTTCCTGCGTAGCCTTGCTCTTGAGGACTTTTGCATTGCTTTGGAAGCCACCTGGCTGAAAACTGTATCACAGTTCTAAAAGAAGTATTGAGGATATGGAGTACTATTGGCAGAAGGCAGTGACACAGCGTGTGATAAATCCAAGTAAAGATCAAGGGCACATTAATTCACAGCACAGCTGTGGTAAATCAGACTGCATTTCCAGTGGGTGGTGTTGGGCAGTAAAGGAAGAGGGCTACTGGAGCTCTTGGCTTAGGAAGGGTTCACACTCACTCCCAAGAAGAAGGCACTGGACTAGAACATGCTTTTGCTTATGTGTGGCTGATTTTCTGTTTGGCCTAGTGAAAGGGTAGGAATAGTTCAGAGGAGCTGAAGCATGAATAGAAAGGATTTTTTTTTTTAAATGCCAAATGAAAATACAGCTGAAGAAATGAGGGAGAAAAGTACCTTGTTAAATGTGAAGGAAATGTAATTAGAGGGCAAGTTGTTAGCATAAAAATAAAACCCTAGAAACTCTAGTGCTGATGTTTTAGGTAGGATCAGGCTGAGGTTCCAAGTGGCCATGGACTGCTTCAAGATGTTTGTGTACCTGTTTGGGAAACATTCCTGTGTATATATTCAGGGTTGCTCATTGTTTCAGACAACTTGTTGCAATAAATTAGGCAGGGAAAAATTAAGCAGTGCTGGTCACTTGGTGCCGACCTTCTTGAGCTCACTGACTGCTGCTTTTTCTTTCTGTGTTTAGATTCTTGCCCAGCTAGGACAGCAGGGAGATGATATTCAGGGATTAAATTCTTTGCTATTGGCCATCACTGGTTTTGTCAGAATAACAGGATAGAGCATCCTGGGAAACAGAGGGGACTCAGCAACTTACTATGGCTCTGTTTTTCCTCTCTTTGTCCAGGCAGCTCTTGGATATGAGCAGCGTTCTGGTTGACATACTTACACAGACCTGTCAGAAATGTGCCTCTGTGTGGTTTTGGAGCCAGGCTCCTTGTTAACTGCTGCCTGTTTTGCATAGGTGGGTTGACACAGAGTGTCTGTAAAGGCAGTGAAGCCTTATTTATTGGTGTTTAGTGTAACACAAGCACCAGAACCAGGCAGACCCTGAGAGGAACTGTGTCATGTTGTCTGTAACTGGTCATGGCCCTTGAGGTGGGGACTGGAATTCTCAAAGTTGATGAAGTCAAGGGGGCATCAGAAGAGAACTGGAGGGTAAAAGCTCCCGAGCTTCTCCTATAAAGTGCTCTGCTGAAAGGGACATGGGGACGTTGTGCTCGCTTTGGAATTTCTGTGTTCTTTGTGAACTGCAGTTACTCTGAGGGTTTGGCTTTCAGAAATCCCAGAAATTTCAGAAACTTTGGAAGGTAAATTAAATTACCACCAACTACGCTGCTTGCTTTCTTTTAAACCGAACACATTATTCTCAATTTGAAATATAATTATGGATGTGATGTACTCTGAACATTTCATTTATTCAAACTCAAAATTGTATTCTCTGCAAGCTGCTTTAAAGCCAAAATAAAAACCCCAACCTAATTATAGCAGCAGTGTGGAGGACGTCTGCTGGGATATGGTATGATACATTTTGACAGCTGCTTTTTACTGGAAGGCTCTCAAGACCCTCACAAAAACGTTTTCAAGTGCTTAAAATGGGTGAACCCAGAATCCGTAGCTGTTGCGTGGCCAGCAGAGTCAGGGACTGGTGCAGTGCATTGGGCTGGGGCAAAGGCGTGTTCTCATTGCTGCTGCTGGCCTTCTCAGCTGCGTTCAGGAGCTTTTGCTGAAGTAGTAAAGGGTGAAACTGAACCTTTATTTGGCACATAGAACAAGTCGCCAAAAATGTTCATTGCAGGAGAGACATTTCAGATATTTCGGATTTTAAAGCTTTGGAATGGTGCCTCACTGTTACAGTTGTGGCCCGTAGGTCAGTGGCAGATGAGGTGGTCAGAACAGTGATGAAAATCCATCCTTAACCCCTTCCTTTCTTCCGTAGCTGTTGCCATGTGGGTCCCTGGCACGAGTGCCGGGAGTCAGTGCATCTGGTGATAATCCTAGGGGCAGAATCCGACGAGTCCAAGGACGAGGAATATTCAGGAGCCTTGCGTACATTTGGTGACTGGCACTTTGTTCACAGTGTGGATAATATGTGGCTTCAACTTCATGGAGAATCACAGGACAAATAGTCTTCGACGGCCCTGCTGGGGAGGCGTGGTTTTGTCCCTTAAAAATCCCAAAGAACAGACAGAAAGGAAGAGAAGGGCAAAGAAAGAACTCGGGAGTTCTCTTCATCCTGTGGAGACGGCAGTTTGTACTGGGCTTTTTGGAACATGGGCTTATTCAACATGTTTGAGGGAATATTGAAAAGAAAAAACTTTTCTAAGCATAGGTTCAAGGAAAACTTGTCTACTCGAGGTAGCCAAAGATCCCCTTTCTTTAGGATGCTGCCAAAACAACAGGTAGAGGCAGTGGAGAACTGCAGTTCAGAGGGAGGAAGAGGTGTTCCTGACAGTGGAACTGCGAATGGTGGATGTGATTTTCACTTTAATGCATTGCAATCTTTCCCACAGTGTCTTTGGTGCCAGATCTTATGCCTCACGGTGGCATGCATCTGGATAAGGGAAATCACAATTAATTACATCCTGTATAGTAGCTGTCATTGTCATTGAGTAGAGAACTTTTTCTGGGAGACTTCATAACCCATGTTGTTCTTAAAAAAAAAGCAGAAAATATTTTCTTGATGCCCCATATAGGCAAATTAACAAGTTACACCGTGTGTGATTCTGGCTCCGAGGCTGAATGTATTTAGGGATTCACTTGTTCAACAAATGCTCATTTGCATCAACTGACATTTACTCAGACTTCAGAGGAATCAGATTTGCTTTGATTTAGCTGAACTGTGAAGTACATTTGAGTTTTTTTTGTTTTTTTTTCAACTTGTCTGCTGGTATGAATTCCAGAAGTGTTTACTGGAATTTCAGCCGAGACAGGACAGAGCTATCCCAGGTGGCCTCTTCTTACTTGTTGTTTTTATTAACATCATTATTCTAAGACTATAATTACTTGGAAAATACTGCTAATTAGGATTACCACATGGCTTAGCAGGAACTGAGGAACCTGCTTCTCCTTTTGCATAAGCAGTTTGGTCATGTCTGTCCTTGGTTTCATGGTCGGGAGCTGTGTTTGCACGTGGGGATCAGGGCCCGGAGTCTGTTTGTTAGCAGTGAGCGTGGAGTCTTTGATGCGAGAATGCATCCCACTGCCCAATGGGGCATCATCATGAGGATTTTTGGTGGTTGTGGCTTCTGTGAAAGAAATGCCTTTTGTGAGGGGATCTGTAACTGACATTTCCAAGTCTTTCGTACAGAGAATTCTTAGGACTTAGTTCTTTGACAGATTTGCATGTACAACATCCAGCCAGTACTTGAAAGAAAGGGTTGTATTTAAAGCTTCACTTTGTATCCAAATGATGAACATATAAACACAAGCACAGAATGTGGCCTGCTTAGGTCACCTGTTTGGTTTCAGCTGGCTGAGATGAGCTTTCAATAAGTTTCGTGTTCCTACCCTGGCTGCATTGCAATGGTTTTTCTCTTATTAATACACGATACAGTTAAATGTCAGTGTTTTTAAATCACATGCACTAGATCATGAGGGTCTAGTTCAGTGTTGAAGGGCTGTTTACTGTAGTTCTGCTCTCCAGCACTCTGAGGGAGGGTGACCTGCTGGGCATTTTCCTCACCAAGATCCTTTGGAAGCTGTCACAGTGCTGTTGCAAAGCCCCACCAGCATGTCTGCAGGAGCACTGCAGTGATTTGAGAGTTAGTGGTTTAACTCACAGCAGAACTTGGCATTTGGCTGGGTTAGGAGTTGTACAGGTTGGCTTGATCAGTGATTTATAGATGTTGAGAAGATGTTGAACAACGATTTTTGAGGAGCACTGTAAACAAAGTATGTTTATATTAGCGATTGTTTGATGTGAAGATCTATTCAGAAGGTGCCAGGGCGCTATCTGAGAACAGCATCAAGACCATCCCGATGTGTAATTTAGCAGCAGGCGTTTCCTGCTGTTACTGGTGGGGCTGCACCTGGTGTGCGGCACAGCTGACAGCGCCTGTCCAGGTACAGCCGTTAGGGAGCTGTTCGGCGAGGAGCTGGGAAGGCTCTCACACCGCAGCCAGGTGGCAGCGGGGGAGCTGCTCTGAGCCAGCTCCGTCAGCAGCGGCCTTGCGCAAACTTACTAACGCTCAGGAGCGGTGCCCAAGGAAATGGAACTTCAGCCAGTTTTGGGACGTGCTCAGGATTTGCTAGCACTTAGGATTTCAGATGAGAAATAAGAGCCAAGTCACAATTACCCCTCAGGAACAGGTGGTGTAAGGTCCCTGAGGGGAAGGTGACCGGTGCAAAGGAACCTGTGTGGTTTCAGTTGTGTTTCTGTGGGCTGTTGAATGTTGGGAAACATTTCTGAGTAACTCGGCTACTTTTTAAACTTCAGCTTAGGGTATCTTTGCTCTACTTGTCTTTTCAGATGCGTGGCTTATATTTCCAGCTGTATTTCAGACAAACTAGTTGACTGGCCAGGTCCCAGGAGGGCAGTGGTGCCTGCTGCCGAGCCTGCACATCCAGGGCCCCGAGGCAGTGCGGCCGTGTGTGGGATAGCTGCTAACTGAGTCTGAGGTGGCAGCGTGTGTTTGACTGATCATACAAGTGATCCCAACAGAAGGCTCTGGTGTGGCTGGGGAGACAGAGAAGTTGGGCTCTGTTTGTGTGCTTGAAAGCCTGTTTCCCCCTAAGAAGTCTGTCCCTTCACAGCCAATAGAGGCAAGCTGGGCGCCTGGGGGGAAACTGCAAAGGACTGATAGAGGGCGGTGTCTCTCTTTTCTCCTTTCCTTTCTTCCTCCCTCTCCAGTCATCTGTCCTCTCTGTGAAGAAACAACAGCAGTTCCATAGAGGGAGTCTTGGGTAATGCTTTCTGTCCCAGTGTCACTGGGGTTTAATAAGTGCAAGGCTCCGCGTGCACCACAGCTCCTCGGTGCCGGCGAAGGAGCCAAGCAGCAGCACAGCAGCATTTTCCTCTGGCTTTGATGTTGGACTTAGTGGTGACTTTGGAAGAGCCTCGGAGGAAATCTCTGAGATGTGAAGGAGAAGCCCTCAGAATTAGGTCCTCTGGAGAGTACTTCCTCAGTCCTTTCCAGTGAGGACTGGGCTTTCCACACTTGCAGTAAAACCTGTAGGCAGCACATCCCACGCTGCCGCTTTTGGTCATAGCTTGCCTGGAGATGGATGTTCCGGGGCCGTGCAGTGCTGAACTTTGGTTGGGAGCAGAAAATAGGTGAAAGACACCGGAAAGCAAATAACTGACCAGTGTGAGGCAGCTGTGACAGTGGTTTCTGCTGTGCTTCAGCTCAGGCCACTGGGCCATGACGAGCGTGGGACAGTCCGGCGGTGACACAGCCTCTGCTGAGCTGCAGCATGCAGCCGGGGCAAGTGGTTGTGCACGTGCCTCCTGGGAACAGCCTCTTCCCTTCCCTGGGCAGCACAGTGCGACTCCATTCTGCTCTGCATCGCTCCCCGCTTTCCCGTGCCAGCAGCAGGAAGGGTGGGAAGGTCAGCACTCAGGGCTGGGGGAGGAAGGAGCACCTCTGCCCACACTGCAGCTTGGACAGAAGTCCCTCTACCATTCCTGCACCATTGGTGATGCCACTGCTCATTTCTTCTGTCTTTTTTTCCTGCTAAGAGAACATTTTGTTGAGGGAACAGAAGCCTTCAGCCTGTCAGCCCCATGAGCTGCATGTGTAAGTCATTATGGATGTGGCCATTGAGCATCTCCTTTGTACGACAGATCTGGAACCAAATGCGTGTGCGTCCACGGAATGGGCTTGATTCAGTCGACCAAAATTGTAGGGTAGCTCTAGTTTTCCCTTTTTTAATTGATGGCAGCGTTTTAATGTGGTCATAGTACAAAGTCACGTGATTTATAATCAGATGGACTAACCGCTGACTTACGCCTTATAAATCCACATGCATGCCTTCCAGATGCAAGGCAGAGAGCAGCAAGACATCTTTAGCATGTGTTGGCGAGGCTATTTTCTGATAGCAAGTAGGCACCTGGCCCTGAGTCCCACTGACATGAGAAGTCAGCAAGCAAAGATGTGCTTGACAAGCCCCTATGTCTCTTTATAGGCAGGTCTGTCAAATTCAGGGCACACGTGTCTCTTTTTTGTCCTCTTCTAGCTAAATTTGCTGCCGGATTGTTCTGGCTAGTTGTGGGCTGCTGGAGCTCCACACGAAGCCATCTGCACAGCAGCACCACCCTGTAATTACACGGGAAGGGATCTCCGGCCTCAGCTTGCACTGGTAGGTTTGTTCCCAGGGCGTTCCGCGTGTGGCACTCGCGCCCACCTGGCCCAGGGCGGCAGTTCGGTGAAACAGATCCACCCTGGGCTGCTTTCACTGTGTGAGGAATTGTTCCTGAGGGAGTTAAAATCCTCTTTCCAAAAACCCCAAAGGCGCGTCACACAAGGGTGTCGTGCCCTACAGTGAAGGTCATCCACAGGCCTCAACTGCAGCAGGTTCAATTAACAGGTCTGACTGTCAGCTTCCAAAGTCAGAGATTTTTTCCTTAGCTTTTCGTTTGTTTGTTTGTTTTCCACATGAGCTTCTGGGGTGTTTGGTCTGTGCAGGCTGTTTTTCTCAGTCTGTGCTCTGTCTTCCCTTCTTGTTAATTACTGGCGCTGTAGTTATGCCCGTTGTGAGGGATTCTCACTTGTGACTGACTCCCAGTGCTTGATTGGACTGACGGGTGGATTTCTCTCCTGCCACGACAGAGGCAGAGGCATTTCAGTGGTGCTGAAAGTAACTGAAGTCTATTTTATAATTATAGGTTTTACAAAACTAAGAATTTTAGGAGTAGGAATGCTAAGAGAGAAAATAACTTCCCCAAAAGCTGCTTTGCTTGCAGGTGCCTTCCTTAAGGCAGAGGTGATTTGGGGTGGTCTGCCCAAGGGAAGAGGCAGGCAAAATGTGCTGGATGCTCAATGTGCTGTTTCTGTGTGTGTTAAGTTTGGTGTTTATTAATGTAAATCTGCAAACAGCTTCTGCAACTTGCCAAGAGGTGCTAGTGAAATCTCTCTGCCCTGAGGAGTTTGCAAACTTCCTTTCCAAGCCTCCCCCTGCTCTGCCTGCATGCAGAACCACTAACTCGTGCTCCCTGGCCTATCCCCCTCCCCTGAACTGGGGAACAAAACTGTAACTGGCCCAATCTGCAGGAGTGAGAACTGCTCCGTGGTCTCTTCCAGTAGTGCCAGCAGCGAGTACACGCAAGGAATAGAGCTGCGGCTCATGCCCTGAGGCTGCCAAGCAGATTTTACGCATGTTTCAATAAACAGAATTTTTGAAAAGGAAAAAAAAACAACAAAAACCACGGAAGTCTGGGAACGACTCGCTCATTTCAGTGGTTGGAGGCATGACATTCATTACAGTCAAATCTGTTCAAATATCCTTGACAAATACCAGAAAAGAGTGTTCTGTAGACAGGTGGGTTGTTTTTAAAAGGTCACTCCTTAAACAAAGGAAAGAAAAAAGGAAATAAGGAAGAGACAGGCTGTGAGGATGGCAATGCCATCTGTCCTCTGGGAGAAGCAGCATGGCTGCAGGGAAGTGCGGCAGGTGCAGGACAGGAGCAGCAGTGTGGCTCAGGCTTGACCTGCCCTGTGGGCAGGGAAAACTCTGTGGCATCGACAAGGTGTGGCCTTTGAGAAGTCTTACCTCCTGAGCAGGACTTGCACACTTAGGCAGATGCACGTCAAATCATGTTTTTAATTAGCATGTCCAAATCAACAGCTCAACTGGCTTCTGCCTGGTGACAGGAGAAATTAGTATACTGTTTGTTAGATGATCAAAAGCATCTAAACTTTCCTATGTTTACAACGAGTCACTTCTGCTTTGCTTTGGTTTTTACTTCCTTTCCGCTCTTTCTCCTTTTAGTTCACTTTGGGTTTCTTTCGCCCTTTTGTGGAAATTTGAGGACTCTGGTGGAGATCTGAGCTGCTTTTTATGTTTTGTTAGTCTTTGTATGGCCGGGGATTTTAGTTATGTTGTGGCTGACCTGAGTAAAGCTGGTTTTTAATGGTATCTATAAACCTTAAGCCATCAGTCAGTGCCTGCTGTGTCCGGCATGGATTTTTGCCATGGTCTTTCAGGTCTCATAACTTGAGAGTGTGATCACGTAGTAAATGTTTGTGGAGCTACTAGCAGCTGTCATCATACCTGCAGTTCAGCTCTCCTGCGTTTTGTGTCAGAGTGTGTTCTGCTGTGTGGCTTGCTTCCTGCTTGCTCTCCTGGGGTCCATCAGAACTGGCATCAGAAATGGAAAAAGAGACATTTTGCAAACCATGCCTAATTATGCCTTGTCGTGACTAAATTTGGGAAAGAGCTTGCTCTGCTGCTTTAGGAGAAGGATGCGGCCGTAGCTGCTAGCACCAGCCGGCCCCTCTGCACCTGCCAGGCACAGGCAGCTCTCTCCGGCTGCCCAGAGGCCAGGGAGGAGCACCGGGAGGGAGGCTTGGAAAAGCAAACACACATGTCTGCAGGAGATTGCTGTTGTGGAAGCACAGGAGACCAGGAATTAGGCAATGACTTTGGCTGCTGTTGCTGAGGAGTGGGAGCATCAGGCAGAGCCCTGGCCCTGTGCTTTGCCTCGATGGCCGGAGCCGAGATTGTCATGTTTGCCAAGGCGGTGGGACGTCCTGGCGTGAGCACAGCTTGTGTCTGTTGAGAGCAAAATAATACTGAGGCTTTACAGATTTGCTGGCCGAGATGGACTCCATGTCTTGTGAGGCAGAGCCCTGATCTGGGGAGCAGATCCCCCGTGCAAGACCAGGCTGGGGACCCTCTGCTCAAACAGCAGATCAAGCAGGGGCATCTGTCCCCCCCCCCCAGCTTCGCCCTCCCCCCTGGTTTTGACTCATTTTGAAAGCAAGAACAAAAAAAAGCAAACACTCCCTGAAAGTTCAAAGATATGCAAATCGATCCTTTACTGTTTTGACAGTAATTTTTCTCCACTGGAAAGCAAATTGTGCAGACGGGCTTGTGCAAAGCCGAACGCCCAGAGCTGGGCAGAGGCCGCGTTCCTGCAGCGCGCGGTGGAACGGGAGCGCCGCACGCCTGCCCGCAGCTGCCTGCCTGCCACGCGTGTTCTGCGGCTGCCAGGCCGAACAGGCAGCGGTGTTCCAGCAGCACCTGCGGAGGAGCGGGGCCGGCCGCTGGCAGCAGAGCCCCAGCCCAGGCTGCGCTGCACAGGCTTTGTTTTTGTTTGCCTGACCCATTTCTGCGGAGCGTCGGTGACGGCCTGGCCGGTCTCCCTGGGGAGTGTGCGGGCTGGGGATGAATGCTGGCGGCCGGCAGCCCCGGGCACCTGCAGCACCTGCACGGTGCGGGATTGTCCGTCCCACAGGAGCCGGCCCCGGGAGCCTGCTCCGGGATGGGGGTCCAGACGGGAGTGTGGTGCGGCACGTTCTCGGCCAGTTAACAGAAAATACATCTGATGTTTTCTTTCTGTCAGAGGAAGAACAAGAGTAGCTGGGATGCAAATACAGGAGCTCTTTGTGCAGCACTGGCGTTGTCGTGGGGGCAGCCTTGTCTGTGGAAAGTGTCTTGGTGTGGTGTTTGGGTGGGCTTTGAGCAGTCCCTAACCCCGACTTCAGGCACACCCTTATTATTCGATGTTCTTTTGCCTTGGAACTGTCAGATTCATAAATCAGGTGTTTTCTGGGGAAGATACTTGGATGCCTGTCTGACAGGGATGCTACAGGACAGTGAGCTGAAAAAAGTCCCGTCCTTAAAAATATTTATGGATTTCTGAAAGTTGACATTCCAGGGAAAAAAGGCTGCATTTCTTCTCACATACTGTCCAGTCTAAAATCTTTGGCTGGTTTGTCTGATGGTTTACCTGTCTAATGACTCTCCACTTGTGTATGTGTTAGCAAGAGAGTTAGCCATGTATGTTTTCAGTGAATCAGGTAGCAAGGTAACGGATGGCCCCGCCCCTTTGTGAATGGACGGTTCCTACAGCCCTGTGGGCCAGGGGCAAATCCGTGGTCGCAAACCTGTGTGAACTGGGAACTCACCATGCTCAGTCTGGGAACTTGCAGTAACTTCTGTGCTCTGACGCACATCCCGGAGGTCACAGGAAAAAGTTAATCCAAAAACCCCATAGCTGCAATCATCCCACAGCCCCGAAATCCATCATTCTGCCTCTTGGCTGGGTGCCATGGAAAAATGGTACTTGGGACTTGGTAGAGGGATTTGGGAGAATCACATAGGAACTTGGTTTGTGTAGCAGGTATCAAGTGCCATCCCAAGCAGGCGGAACCCTCAGGTCTATGCGTTGCCTCCCTCGGGATGTCAGCGGTTGAGGCAGTGGCAGCTGTGGCACGCAGCAGGGCTCGGCGGAGCCGCGCGCTCAGCCAGGGAATGCGGCTCAGGAGGTTCTGTGCCTTTGAGTGAGCGGGTGCTGCCCGAGATGGCAGCTCTGCACGGTGTTCTGGGCTGTTCTGCCCTTGGCTCTCTCTCGGTGCGCTGAGCTTTGATTTGGTTTTGTGTTTCTCAGTCCACTCAAAGCCTTGTAGCTCCTCAGTGGCTGTGAAGAAAAGCTTGCTTCCCAAAAAGGTCACAGGAGGCATCTGCAGGTCTCTGCTTTTGATAGGCCCTGATTGCAAAGCAACTCCCCTCTCCCAGTCCTGTATTTAAATTCACGAGGGGTGGGGAGTCTTCCACTGGTTCTTTTTATTTTTTTTTCTTCTCCTTTCTTGTTGATTTCCTTTTCTGCTCCCCCTCGATGTGTTCCTGACATGCAGATAACTGCCTTCATGCTTCTCCTTCTTTCCTGCTCATGTCTCTTCTCTGTGCTCAGAAGATTGCCTGCAGCAGCTCCCTGTCACTGACCTGGAGAGCTCAGGACCCTCTGTGCCCCTGCTCCCCGTTAGCTGCACCCAAGGCTGGGGCTGCCTTCTCGCTGCTGATGCCCACTTCTTGTCTGACTGAGGACATTCTGCCTTCTGTGTGCGTCTCTGGTTTTAAAAGGTTTCTTTATTTTCATGCTCCCAGATGTAATCTAAACTCGGTCTCTCAGCAAGCTGTTCTCAGCCAGAAGATTGTTTTCAAACTGAGGCAACACCCTGTTTACACAGATAGGCAAATTCACAGTCCACAGAGCTTCTTCCAGTCAGAGCAGCTGTTGAACGCTTCGTGCAAGGGCAGCACATGGTTCACATGTACAGCAAACAGTTCTTCTTCTGAAGGGCAACCCTTTTTATAGTTATTTTTCTTTTTTGTATTTTTCTTTCCCTGAAGAGTTGAAAGCTAGAACATCTGCTTCTTGGCCAGCCATTCTTTCCCACAAACGTTACTTCCCAAGTTCAAAGAGCTGGGCTGGGTTATTGTGTGTGGACACGTCTCGGTGCCCGTGTTTCTGGAATCTGCCTGGGAGCACACCAGGGAGCTGGGAAGCCAGGCAGGCTCCGCTGGGACCTCGTGGCTCCTGCTGCAGGGTCACTGTCTGCCGAAGGGACAGTGCACTTGTGCCGTGCGCCACCTCCCTCACCCAAGCCAAACCGAGCAGAAGGTAAATGCCCGTGCTTGGTGCTGTTGTAGCTCCCGAGCCGGCAGAGCAGCTCAGCACGCCGTTCAGCACGCGCAGTAGACACGGTCAGAGCACCTGGGGTACAGGTATGAGGCGAGGTCCTGTCTGTGACTGCTGGTACCCACTGGTGTTTCCATTAGATGTAACCTGAGCTGCAGGTGGCAAAGAAGGCCAAACACGGCACAGCAAAATGAAATTGCTTCTCGTTAAACATGTGTTTCCGCTGGAAATGTATTTTACACCTGTCCCTTTCGGGCAAGTGCACTTGTTCCCCTGGGCCCCCACGTGAGACATTGTCCATGTGAAAAGAGAGTCCTCTGTGGTTTAGTAATTGGCTCCTAAATATTGTCTGTCCCTGCTCTCCTGTCATCTACCCTTGGTCTGGTGTGCTGTTAAAGGACTTGTTCCGAGATAGTTCCAGCAGACAGCAAGGCCTGTTTTTTGTGTTTGCCTGTATTTCCTGTCCCCAGCTGCGCCACACCTGAGCACTTGTGCGCTGCAGCGATCTCAAAGCAAGTGGAATCGCTGTGCTCTCCAGTTTGTTTGCCATCTCGCAGGCCCCAGCCCAGCAAAGTCTGTGGGCACACTTAACATCCAGAGTGTCTTGCGTGTAGGACATGCCCAAAGCTGCATTGAGGAGGTGCTGAAAGAAAAGTCTGTATTGAAATGCTTTCTTTCCAAGTAGGAATGTTCTCCTCTAAGGATTGAGGCAAATGAGAGGTTTGTGTAGTGCTTAAAGTTTTCTTAAGATAATTGACACCCATACCTTTTCATCCCAAAGAGGTCCCTGTGGGTTTTTCCCCTCGTGGGGATGGTCACTGGCCTTAGCTCTCCCACTCACTTGGCCAGCCCAGAGCAAAGTTCTGAGCACAGGAGAGCTCACCTGCAGCATCACAAATGCAGGGGGCCACCTGGTATATGGGAATTAGCACAGGTCTGAGGTTTTTCCTTGGAGGCTACTCTGTATGAACAGCTTTTCTTTGATAAGCAGCACTGCTCAGCAGCAGAGTGACGCCACAGATGGGACTGACTGTGTTAGAGGCCTCGCAGGGCAGGCACTGCTATGCCACGAGAAGGACGGGGCACGGAGGAGCCACGTGCTTGGCAGGTCCCTGTACTGATAGCACAGAACTTGATTTTGTGCCTGTGCAAGTTGTGCTTGATTTTGAGGATCGCTGGGTGGAAAAACACACTTGGTGGCATGGTCCGGTAGGGCTGTGTGCTGAAAGGCAATAGAACTGTACAAATAATCCATGTGATTAAGGACATCAGTAAACGCCTGGATGAATTGGTTATTCACAGTGGTTTGTTGGTTTTCTTTAATCTGGTTTGGGGTATGACAGGTTGATATTAGGCTTTTCCAAGGATCCCAGGCATATGCTCCTGAAGAAATGCCCTCCTGTTTAGCACAGCCAAGTGCAGCTCCTTCTAAGTGCCCTGCTTTTGTCTGTAGGAAGCAGCAGCCACAAATGGTTTAGGAATGATCAGAGCATTTGCATCCAACAGAATTTGTCTACCGTAAAACCGTACCACTGGAGATGGAAGTGAGAAAGGCAGACAGGGAAAGGTAGGATCTGGTTCTGTTCCAAATGACAGTTTGACAGTCTTGAACTCTGTCTGCTGCCTCAGCCTCTTCCCCGTGGAGAGATTTATATTTATAGGAACTTACCATAAACAATTAAACGAAAATATATGGTGTTGGCTCCACTGAAACTCCAAGAACTCTGCAGTCCTTGGTGAAACCTCACTTCTGCATGCCTCTAGTGTCTGAGCAGGGATCAGGGAAAGGACACTTGGTGTTGCGTGGTCATTGTCATAGCTCCCTTCCAACTCAATGCTACTCTTTTACTCTATTTTGCTCAAAATTACAGTAAGTATAAGTCACTTTCTTCCAGTGGTAAATAGGTTCAATCGTTAGGCCTAAAAGCTCTGTGTACACGTGCCTTTCCAACCCCATCACGAACAAAAGCTTTTTCACCTTTTGCCATATAAATTCCTAAAAACTCAGGGGTGGGCATGAAGCACAATCTTTGCACTTAATGGAATTTGTCATGTGAGAGACAAATCAGAAGAATAAAGAGGAGACTTCTGGGACATGATTTCCCTCTTCATGAATTTCCTGGTATTTTTATTCTCTCGGTTACTTTCCTGTCAACAGCTTTATCGTTTTGGGAGGGAAAAGTGCAGATTTGTACTAATCTTGTCAAGGCAAAAATGTGTGACGATTAAAGTTTGAAAGGAATAAACAAAACTCAACTAATTCCTAGTTGAATAAGTGGATGTTTGTGGGTGATTAGAAATGAATCTCAGATGAGGAGAGAAGTGCTGTAGACAGCTGAGAAGCATCACAGACGATAGTTTTGAGGAGCAGAGCTCCGAACTGTAACCTGTAACGTGTGGCACTGGCGACGTTCCGCTGGCTCTCGTAGAGGGTGCCATGCCATTGCTGCGTGCTGGAGAGAGTCTTATTTTTCCTCTGGGCTCGCACCTGGCTCTGCAGAGCCTAAATCAGTTGTTCCAAGCAGGGGGGTGCTGAGGATAGGGAGGAAGCTTGTATTTCAAGATGGTCAGAAGGATTGCAGGAGATTCTTCTGGCTCTGCTCATCAACAGCATCGAGGGTACGAAACTGCAAAATGAGTAACACATGTTTTGATGGAATTAAATGTGAAATTGGAAAAGGAAACGTGTCTCAAGTATAACAAAGGCTTGCCAGATAAACCATTACACTCTAGAAATCTGCTGCTGTTAAAATAAAAAATGTTTTTGAAAGAGTTCCATGTGGTATTGTTTCCATTTTCCCATGTTCAAAAAAGAAGTATCGCTTGATTTCAGTTGAGTAAAAACAAACACGTGTGCAGCTAACAGATACTCGTATACCTCACCTGCACAGTGACCTCTGCTTTCTGCCCTTAGGGTTTTCTCTGTGGATTCCTGGATGCAGCAACCCTTCTGTCTACTGGTTCTTTTTGCTTTTTGAGTGCGGTAGTGTGAGATAAAGAGTTGCCTTCTGCCAGCCTGTCTCTGTTCAGCTGCCCTGCCCTAATCAGCATTGCTTCTGGGCACAGGTTTTGCTCTGCTATTTGTTTGCTTGTATTTAAATTATCAGATTTTTGCTCTGAAACTCATTGCCTGCTAGAACTGAAACAGTACAGGGACTGTCTTGCAAGAGAAAGGGCTGGGGAAGCCTGCTGCGTTCTCTGGTCAGGACACAGAGCAGAGGTGTGCAGTACCCTGCTCCCAGCCCAACACTGCTCTGAAAAAAGTCTGTTGTGAATATTAGGGTGAGTCATTTCAGCTTTGGCTGCAGAGGGGCATTCCAAATAAAATGGTGTTCTCACTCTTCCTGCCTTTGTGGGGTGGTCATCGCATGGACAGTAGCACTGCAGATGGCCAGACAAACCACCCTTGCTTAAAAATAGATGTCCAAGGGCGTTAGACTGTTTGAGTGCTGTGTACATGGCAGATACTGCCTGGGGCCTGTGGGAAAAGCCTTCCCAAGTGCATCCTTACGAGAGTCTCCTCTGCCCACCCTCTGCCCACGGGTTAGAAAGCAAGAACCATCAGCAGCTATGTGCAGCATCATGCACAGTCAGGCTTCTGGTGACTAGGTGGAGGGTATGGAGGAGTTAATGTGCTTTCTTAATTTTCTGAGTGCACTTTGTTTAAATCAAATCGCTGCCAAGCCTCTTCTGTTGTGCTCCTTACAGAGCTCAAAAGTGGGACGGAGGGTTGGAGGGGCCAGAGTGACTGGTGAGGGGTCTGGGTGGTTTGTTCAGGGGTCAGTCAGCAGAGAGAGACACAAAAACCTCTCAACACAATTGAGGTGAGAAGCAAAAATCTGGATTTTGTGCTTTTAAATCTCAAGGGTGAACAGACAATTGCTGTTTATGACTGAAATAAGAACAGGCGTGAACGTGACTTTGTGTCTGCTTTGCATAAGTAGTCCTGTCTACATATTAGGAACCTTTTAATGAAAGAAGCCTTTTAAAATCCTTGTTGTCACATCCATCAAAGGGGAAATGTCCCCTTTGTATTCAGTAGGTATGCTTAGTCCTGGTTGCTCTGAGTGGCAGAAGTCTCATTTCAGGTATGCTTCAACCACTTTTACCATTCCCTGGGTATGAATTAGGGCACACTGCAGACTCGATGGACAGGTCAGCACATTCATCCTTCTAGAGGAACAGTGTAGCTTCAGGTGATGTTTCATTTAACTTCTTTCCTAAAAGAAACTGAGGAAGGTGGGGGTAGAGCATCTCCTGTAACTGGGCTTTTATAGGTGGAATGTAGCACATGCAAAAATGCCTTTGAACCTCCCCACTGAACATAAAGGGACGTTCAGACTAAGTGCCAGGACAGCTTATTTGCTTCAGTTATGTGTCTGTGTGTGCACAGTAGTTACTGAAGTTCCTACAATGCTGAGAAAGCTTTTGGAGACATGGAGGGATGAAGAAGCCCAGAAGAAAGGCTTGACTAGTACTGTAGTGGTTGAAAGATTCCTGTTGGCAGAGAACTTACCATGTCCCCTGGAAACCTTTTTACTGAGTGGGTAAAAACATCCTGTTTCTTGGATCGAGTCTTATGTGTGAAGCTTACCTGCTGAATCTGGGATTTGCAGTTGCATGCCAGGTTAAATACAGCTGGAGGATTAGACAAGTTGTAATTGCATGGGCTGACATCAGAACTGTCTTCAGCCATTCTTTAGCAGTCTATAAAGCATTTGCTTGTAGGTAATTTGCCTCTGTGTTCTGACCAGCTCCTTCAAAACGCTCAGGAGCACTGTTTGCTAATGGGGTAATTGACGCCTTGTACAACTTCATGCCTTCAGCTTTGAGTCCTTTATTGAGCTCCAAATCGAAGTCTTTTCCTTGCAGTTTTCTTTCCTGGCTGCTTATGCCTGTAGGCCGATATAAAAAATCCTTACTAGAGATGGCTTGTGTGCTCCTCAGGCTGAAAGGCTGGGCGAGTACTTCTGTCAGGATGGCTTGTTCCTAAGAGCTGCCGTAGCGGGTTCAGTTGTTCACAATGCTGCCCCTCTAAAGAACGAGTGTCTGGGAAGCTGCCTCACTTCTGAGTGCTGTAAAGCCCTTACTCTTGGTCATGCTTACTCTGAGTCACTTGGGAGACTTGGATTTTTCAGGAGAGGCTTGTATGGCGCGCAGAGATATCAAATTATCTTTTCAATGTGCAGAGGCATACTTTGCTGAAACGCATTTTTTCCTTGGCTGTCTGAGGCTGTCAGAACATATGAAAGTTGGTCTTAAGTTGAAGTCTTTGAATCAAATTCTTGTTTGCAATACAAAGCAAAAATACTGAACAATGAAGTTTATGCGATGTTCATACTTCAAATCCAGAGGGTAATATCAGAGGCTCTTGTGTTTGATCAGCATGGTTCCTCTGAGTATTTTTGCCTTTTTACTGCATCTCCCTATCGAGGGAGTATTATTTATATGAGATAATCCTCATTTGGTTCCAGTTTGTTAAATGAAAGGAATGTGTTAGGCAGTCAGTTCTTAAGAGGTCTGGAATCTGGACTGTAATTGAATCCATGCCCTCTCAGCTAATTTATGTAATCTGATGAGAAACAAGTGTAGTACAATTTGTTCAAAGAAGATGGAGAGCATTCACTCCATCAAACCACAGCAAAAAAAGTTCTCTGAATGAAGCAGCTCAGCAAAAGGCGAAGTTTGGGTTCCCTTGTCTGATTGACCGTACTTGGGGAGTCTCTCCTAATGAAGGAGGATGGAGGGAATGTCTCGCAGTGGAATGGTGCTCTTTTGGTTTTGTGGGAACTGCCTGGTTTATTGGTTTTCCATGGCAGTGTGCTAGGTGTGCTCTTTGTGAAACTGTGAGCTGGGTGGTGGTGTGTCCTCTTAGCTGGTGACTGCAGCGTTTTCTGTTACTCTCACGTGTGCATGTTGTTTTCTAAACCAGAGCCAGGCAAGGAGCCATTCTGCTGCAGCACCTGGCTCCTAGATTTTCCCCTGGACTGATGGTGTGAAGTCCCTCCTTTATCTCATCAGCAGTGAAACTCATTTACTTTGGGCAGAGCCCGCATCAGGCTGAGCAGGGTGGTCTGGCGGGCAGGGCTGCGCCCCGTCTGGGCTAGGAGTGCATTGGGACCCGTGGGCGCTTGGGAGCGGCACGCTGGGCATTGTTACAGTAAATCCCATCCCATCCCATCCCATCCCATCCCATCCCATCCCATCCCCTCCGCTTCTGCCCTTCTCTCGCAGTGCTCCTGTGGTCTGTCTGCTGCAAGTGGGCGAGCACTTGGCAGGCAGTCGCTGGTCGGGGTTGGAATTCCCTCCCCTTGTATTCTCAGTCGCATTCAGAGATACAATCTGGTAATCTGTAAGGACCTGTAGGCCAAGTCATGGCTAGCAGCCCATTCCCAAGCATGGGGCAGAGGGCAACTTCTCCCTTCCCTGCTCTGCCCTGCGGATTTAAGAGCAGTTGACAGAGCAGGTCTGCTGTAGCCGCACACATCCAGGTCAGAGTGGAGAGGGAAGGAGGTTTTGGCAGTGGGAGCTGAGCTCCAGCCATGCATGTGGAGCACAAACGCAGCAGTGACCCCATGCAGGGGAGAGGGGCGGTAACCCCGGAGTCCAACCCAAAGCCTGTGGAAGGCATGGGATGCCCAGTGGGTGCCTGTCAGTTGGTGACAGGAGCAGGTCACGTGCGACAGACAGCGCGTGCCTGGTGACAGCTGTCACTGTGATCTACCAGCCTCCAGGGCACAGGATCTGCACGGGGTTCAGAGGAGAAAAGACTGTTGGTTGTGGAGTTTTCTCTTTTGTGATCAGCAGAGGTTTCTTCGCAGGCGTAAAAGGAGTTTGTGCTTATGCTGGGAGATCCACAGCTGGCCCTTCCTCCAGTGACCCTGGTGGTGTGTTGGCTGCAGTCAGCTCTGGAAGGGAACCCCTGTGGTACCTGGCTCTTGGCTGTGTCCCTGGGTCGCATCCATTGCGCCAGCTCCGTGTGCCACTGCCCTGCTGTCCCGCCTGCTTCAAGGCAAGTCAGCAGTCTTGAATGTCTGCAAGTCCTTGGCTCCGTGGTGCTCATCAGATGCTATGGATATAGACTGTGACTTAAATCCGAACTTCACTTATGGAAAAGGTCAAAACATCCTGAGTTTCCAAACTGTGAACTCTCCAGTCCTGGAGAGGATTAGCCAGCCCCTAATTTTCAGGGATTACCATATTGCTCATAATATTGCAATGTGAAAGAATTAAGGGTTGAGAAAAAAATGCCTATCTTCAGCTTCCCAGTTTTTTATGGACTTTACTGTGACTGATAAATTGCACAGGATCTCTTAGACAAGAGCTACAACAATGTGTGAGGAGGGCAGTGCCTTGTTTTATAGTTCATAAAAAGTAGATGTGTTTTTTTCCTCGTTTGGCATCATATTTAATGTTTATAAAATCACTTGGCCCTTTGCTTGCTCCCAAGTTCTAGACTGGCTGACCAAGGTACCAACAGTACTGGGCCAGTCGCTGTTGAGTTTGTGGAAGTGAGTGGGGAAGGGGGGAAACTAGGGAGCCTGATAAGCACGAAGCCAGGGAAGCCTGCTGCTGCTGCTCCCAGCCTGTGGCTGGAGCCATATGGGGAAAAACATCTTTTCAGCATTTGTCTGTGACTCTGTATTTTCCTTGCTTAATGGTGGTCTCCGTGTATGATAGCGTCCCCTGATTTTTGAAGATTTTCAGTACCTGCACTATAGTTCCTTTCAGTATTTATGGCTCTGTCAGTCATCCCTTAGTCTCCTGATAATGCGCATTGCTGTCTCGCATTGGGCATCCAAGATTTTCGTCTTAGTCCTCACGTCTTTTGGAGGTGAAAGCAGGCCACTGTGCTGGTCTGAGGAGTTGCCATGCAGGAGTCCAGGGGATAATCCCTAGGAATGCAAAAACCAGTGAGAGAGCAAGATGGATGTTGGATAGATGCATAGGTAGGAAGTAGAGAGTACATTCAGACTCAACGTTTGCATGTGTGAGAAGTAAAATCCATTGCTGCCAACTCTGTAAATGTTTAATTTGGAGATGTATGGTTCCAGATGTATCTGGTTTGTCTTTAAATACAGCAAATACTACTTTTCACTTTAAATTTCTCTCCCTTTTACAATTTCAACTTCAATCTCATAAGAAAGATCAAATCTCTTCTGAGGAAAGATGGGCTTTTTACAGCTTTGGAGAAGCTACCCATATATATTTGCAGTAGGGAAATGGAAACTACAGATGACTAAAATCTTAGGGGAGAAAGAGTTGTGACTTTAGGGAAGATGCTATCCTGTCCTGCCCTCCCTGTATTGTCTCTAGAGAGAACAGAACGGAGGGAAAAAAATATCTCAGAAAAAACAAATTGGCCAAGTGCTTGTCTGGAATGTGATTCGGGTTTTAGCTTCTGTGTGCAGTTTGGAAATCAGGAATGATTCACTGCTCCTTACATATGAAGACAGCGTCATGATGCACAGATGCAGAAGGCAGTACTAAACACAGTAGTTCCTTCTCTTGCTGATTTCCTGAAAATGAAGGCAACGTGTTTGCAGTACTTGCTCATGTGTTTGCACGTTTGAAGGCAGCTCTACAGGCCATGGGGTAGCATCCTGGCATTAGCTGTGCTGTGTATTTAAAATGTGCGTTAGCTGTGGCAGGGACAGCCCCAGCCTCTGCGAGGGAGAGCTCGTGCCCCTGCCTGCACCCAGGAGGCCAGGGGCTGGTTTTGGTCACTGACTTGAAGGAAACAGAACTGATGGGGAGCTGGGGGGAATCTGCTTTGACTCTTTGTAAAAACTTCCCCTAAAGCTTCCAAAACTGTTATTTGGAAAAGACCTGGTGTCTCTAAAATTCTAAGGAGAGGGAGTAGCAGGAAGAGGCAGAGAACAGCCCCTGATGAGCTCAGGGTGGGTCTGCGATTACTGGCTTTTGTGGCTGCATTTTTCAAGCTCTGCTGTCTAAGCTATGTCAGTAATTAAAGAGCCAGTGAAGAATGGGTATGCAACTGCACTTCCCACATCCTTGGTGAGGTCTGAGCAATCAGGGTCTTGGAATAAACATTTGGTTGAAAAATTCCTCAGTACCCCGAGCTGAATCTACTCATCTCATGTACTGCAGCAGAGATCTGCAAGTAATTTGATCGCATACAAAACAGTATTTCAGTGAAAAGTTCTTGTTCAATATTGCCATGTTTTCCCTTTTTTTTCTCCTATGTAATGCCAGTTAATTTTCCATTCTGTGTAAATATCTCGTGGTTAATAATTTCACTGCTCATCCTTAGATCTCATTAGTAAAAAGGAAGTATTTTTATAAAAATCATCCATGTCTTATAGGATGTTCTTTTCTGGCTGCACTGATCATGTCAGAGAATCTTCATCAACACCAGTTAGTGTAGTGGCAGTCCTGCTGAATTTGGTTCTGCGCAGTCTTGGAAGGACACCACGCTTGATAAAAACAAAGTACACAGACTGTGGTGCTTCTCCAGGTCACCTTGGCACAGCACGTGACAGCCTTAAATCTGGCTGATCTTTGCTGACTTGGGCAGTGGCGTCACTGGAGACAAAATGTGAGCTGTGGGCTCTGCAGTGAAGGAATGGTAGTCAGGAGTCACGCACAGGATTGCTGACTGCTCAGCAAACCCATCTGCTTCCTTGCCCACCTGTGCCTGCATGCCAGCTGCCCTCCTGGCGTTGTGTCCCTTCTCACCTCCGAAGCCAAGCACCCCTGAGCGTTAGCACAAAATGGAAGCTCCCAAGTGACGTGCTGTAATCCTTTGCCAATGCTAACTGGAGGGAGCTCTGGCCTCTGCCCTAAGTGGAAGTCTGTCCCCAAACCATTCTGTGGTCTGGCTTGCATTCTAAAGGAAAGGTTGATTTTCTTAGACAAACAGGACAGAGCATAAAGAAGTAACTTAGCAGCCTTACACTCTATTTCCCTGAAAGGTCACTGGGTGTTGTTCCCAAGATCCTGTCACTGTTCAGCCCTGATGGGACCCAAGTGAAGTGGACATGCAGAATGCACAGTAATCAAGAGAGAAGCGTTCCAAGGACTGATAACCACATGAAAGCTTCCTGTGTGTATTCTTAGGCCTTGTGGCTTTTTAGCAGAAACAAATGCAAACTGTCCAGCCCAAAACTTCTCACTGTAAACATAATTCTAAGGGCCGGGAGGGTTTGAAGCGTCTAAGTTTTTTCCAAAAGCGGATTCTGGTATTGTCATAGATTGTGACATTTACTGCAGATATAGGGGTTGCACACTGCCGTAAGGGAACTGATTTTGGGCATCGATGGGCAAGTGGATCCCTGGAAATCTGGATTTTGTACCGGTGGGAAGAGCTGTAGGTTTTTTTCCAGCACATCTGAACTCCATGCATCAGTTAAGGTCTGCAGGTTGTATTAGCCTGTATGTTTTCAGTTCTTTTCTATTTCTTCAGCACCTCACCAAAATCATAATTTTGTTCTTTTTATGTGGCATCTGGATCTTTGGTCTTGCAGCAGCATGGAGACCTGTTGTTGTGGTGGTTGTTTTGGATCATAGAGTGAAGCTGGAAAAGAGCAGGAGATGGGTGCCAACGGGCTTCTTTCTGCTGAGCCACCAGCACATTAGCAGCAGAGTTGTTATTATTTAGTAGAAAATGTTTGGTCATTAGATGTTCTCCTTTCGGCCATCTGCGAAAGAGGCAGCTGGGGAAACTGTACCCTTAACTCAGTTTCCCCACACACAGAAATCAGATTAGAGATGACTAAAACCTTTAGGCAGTTCTCTTCAAGGCAGGCAGGGACAAGCAGTGCAGGCCAAGCCACAGCTCCCACCGCAAAGAAAACAAAAACACAGGTGCTGAACGGACTGCGGCCACGCAGATGAGCTGTGTGTACAGAGCACAGCTTTGCACGGAAGGGGAACATCGTTCTCGTTGTTTGGCTGTTGTTCGCTCCAGGCATGTTTGATTTCAGCTCGCCTCCGGGCAGAGTTGTTACAGGTCTTGCAGCAGAAGTTCTCTGTGGTGAGAGAAACGTGTGATCCCGGGGCCCGAGAAGAGAAATTCTGCTGGAAGGCCCCTTCAGGGGGAAGGCTGCTGCTGGCCACCTGAGCAAACACGCAGCCCAGCTCGCGAGCCTGGGAAAGCCAGCACAGGGGATACGGTGAATGGCTGTGCACAGGGGGTTTGCTCTGGGCTTCCCACCTCGGCCTGCCTCGTGGAAGGTTGTTCTCTGTGTGCATCTCTGGGGCCATGAGCAAGAGTGTTCCAAGGAGCACGTGCCTCCTTGTTTCCGGTAATGGGGAGAGGCAGCACGGGGCGTCAAGGTCCATGGGGCGTGGTTCCGAGCATTGCTGGATCGGTGCCGTGGTTCCCGGCATTGCTGGATCGGTGCCGTGGTTCTGAGCATTGCTGGATCGGTGCCGTGGTTCCCGGCATTGCTGGATCGGTGCCGTGGTTCCCGGCATTGCTGGATCGGTGCCGTGGTTCCGAGCATTGCTGGGTCGGTGCCGTGGTTCCCGGCATTGCTGGATCGGTGCCGTGGTTCTGAGCATTGCTGGGTCGGTGCCGTGGTTCCCGGCATTGCTGGATCGGTGCCGTGGTTCCCGGCATTGCTGGATCGGTGCCGTGGTTCTGAGCATTGCTGGATCGGTGCCGTGGTTCCCGACATTGCTGGATCGGTGCCGCGGTTCCGAGCATTGCTGGGTGACGTGCTGCTCAGCATTCTCATTTGTCCCTGGCGTACCTGGAACATGTGTGTCAGGGATGCAGGGAAGTGATACGGACCAGGGTATGGTGGTCCTGCTGCGCAGATTGACCCCAGGGAGGAGACAAGCACACCTTGTGGGATGTGGGACAGCACACCTTAACCGTGGGTTGGGGTCTGGTAAGAGTGAGGGTGGCCATGTGGGGTTGGGAACACACCGCTGGGCAGAGCTGGTGTCACTGACCCAGAGAGTCGGTGTCAGGAGCCCTGCCCCAGCAGAGCACACAGAAGCCCATCTGAGACAGCCAAACAGATGTGCAGGGGGCTGGTGTGAGGCAGCCGAGGCGGAGTTGCAGTGGGGAATTCTCCAGATGACAGCCAGGAGAGCTGAATGCAGGAGCCACAACAGCGAAGGTTGCTGTGCTGTGTAAACTCTGCAGTGGCTGGGAGCCAGGCAAATAGCAGCACCAGTGTGGGGTTAGCCTTCACATGCTGAACAGATTTTGCTAATATCACTTTGTTATGCAAATATGTAATTATTTCATTTCCTCCAGAAGGAGTATTTGTGGTTTCCTGTTCCCTGGGACTTCCGAATGCTTGTGTAAAGGGAACAAGTAGCTGCAAAGTTACTGGGTTGTGCACTCTGTGGCAGGCTCTGAGAAAGTGAAAATCTTGACGTTTTGGTGGAGATTTGAAACAGCACTTTTGAAAGGGCTGCCAGAGGGTGGTGAGGCTGACCCTGACAATGGCACAGGACTCACTCACCATTTAAATAAACTTAATTTGGATTGAAGCCTGCTGTCTGCCTGGGGCTAAGGAATTAAAAGGCCAGGTTGCTGCATAGGCTGGAGTCTGTGGTGATCAGGATGGAGCTGCTCAGGCCCAGTAGGGCCTGGAGTTGTGCTGGCTGTAGCTGGAGGGCAGGATATGTCTGGATAACTGGTTTGCAGCACTTCTGTGGAAGGAGCAGAAAAGGAATAGCAGAGAAGCGCAGAAGTGCTGTTCCCTTGGAGGTCAGGTGTGAGAGTTTGTCAGCTGTGGAGAGGAGCTCCTGATGTGGTTTAGTTTGGTTTGGTTTGGTTTGGTTTGGATTGGTTTGGTTTGGTTTGGTTTGGTTTGGATGGTGGGCTCACAAGGCTCTGGCATCTAAAAATCTCATGGAGTGGGGATGTTTTTAAACTTTGCAAGCTGCAGAACTCTGTGTAATGAGTGTCCTGATATGTCACAGGGACAGCCCATAAAGTAAGGGATTTTTGAAACCCTGTGTGTGCCTGCTCTGAGAACTGCAGCGGCTGTTTGAAAAGGGGGATTTGGAGAAGGCTCCTAATGCCCCGAGAAGTCACTTTTTCTTTTCTGCTTCACATGCAGTGTCTTCTTTCTCTCTCCTGGCTGGCTGTAGCAGGCTTCTATAGGGCTAACTGTCTGGTTCAGACACTTAGCTGCAATCAAGTGCTGGAGTGAGGTTCTGGGAACTGAATTTGGATTTAATTTTGCAAAAAACAGGGCTTTCTGCTAACACTTAAATGATTTTAAATAAAAGCTGAGCCACAGGGTGCTTGAGCTTTCATGTCAAACTAAAAGTAGTTCTTGTCTAATCCCCTTTTGCTTGAGAATGGTGTTACAGATAAGACAGTGTCTCTGAGGGTTTATTTAATTTTTTTTAAACTCAGATAATTCTTGATTTACAGTGGTCTGATATCAAGAGTCAGAAAGCTGCTCAGAGGATGTGTTAGAGATGTGCAAAAGATGACATCTTCCAGCAAATCGCTAAGTGTAGGACAGGATTCAGTTATGCCAGGATTTATTTAAAGACTTGTAGTGTGTTGTTGCTTGGGGTTTTTTTTTATGTTGCTTCTTTCAACAGTAGGAAAAAATATGACTGAAACTGAAATGGTAATTTCCAGTTGCATAAAGATCTTTCCTTGGGATTGACAGTTCTGCCATGGATATAAGCCAGAGACTGCTGCTTGTGTGGAATTTTTTAGCCATCAGTTTAAATAATTTTGTTTTCTGTCTGCGTGGATCCACACTGGTTTTATTACCTGTGTCCAAAAAAAGCAATTATACCTTAATGTTTTAATTATGAACTTATTAATTACGTTTACTTGTATTGTTAGCTTTTATATTGCACAAATGTGCATTTCTGACCTAGGGAAAAGTACAGGTGATGGTACTCTTTGCGTGGATAGTGACGTGGTGTGTGTTTTCCCATCTGCGGATAGGATTTGGAGATGCATATGGCAGCTTCAGTGCCTCAGCACTGCTTGAAGATGCGTCACTGCCATGGGTTGTATCTGAGCCTTCAAATGTAGGAGCATATAAATATTATTACTCTGCTGTTGAGAATCTTCACTTTCCTCCCTACCTGCTGGTGGGCACTCGCCTCTCGTAGTTACAGATGGGCTTATTACAGCTGCATAACAGTGCTTGCTGCCGATCCTAATTTCAGTGTAATTCGAGAGGCAATACATAATGTGTCGCAGTGTTCTATTTAGGGCTGGATAATGATACACTTACTGTAGCCCGTGGAAAAGCCGAATGCCCCGTGCTGAAAATGCTATGTGCTAAGCTCCCTGTGCTGGTCTGTAGGAGAATCTCATTATCTCCCTTGTTCAGGTTAGGAGCCGAGCTGACCTTGGGAACCAGCACACTTAGGAGCTGTGACACTGCAGCGAGGCTCCCCTTCCGCCTCCCGTGTGTTCCCTGCGCCATGTACAGATGAGGCACCTTTTTGTTGCAAAGCAGATTCGTAAGGGACAGCATCCTATCTCCTGGGCTCTTGTGTGAGGCTGTGGCACTGGCAAGAGCGGGTGAGACATTTCTGTCCTTTTGCTGCTGAAAGACAGCAAATGCGGGAGGCACATGGAATTGTCTTAGCCGAGCAAGGAGCACCTTGCCGTGCCCTGCTGTAGTGGAGGAGTCTTCCCGTGCAGGGTTTCTCCGGGTGTACGTCTCTCCCCGCGGGCTCCAGACTGCTGAGGGCACCTCTGCCAGTCGCGGCCGGGTTGGAGGAAGCCGAGGGTCACTGAGCGTGGCTGGTGCTCAGGAGAGGCAGGCAGAACCCCAGCACGACCCGGTGAGCACCGCTTCCACCTGCCCGCGGTGGACTGTGCTCCGCTCCCAGCCAAGCCTTGAGACGTTCCAGGGGAGAAGCGTGAGTGCGCTACGACTCGTAATTTTTTTTTTTTTTTTTTTTAATGCGATCACGTTATTGTACGGCCTTTGGGAGGGGCTGGGCGGAGGCGGGCAGGGGACCGTCCTCCGCCTCGATCGCCGTCCGCCCAGGGGGATGGAGTTTGCAGAGCATCCCTCCCTCCGTCCCGTCCCGTCCCGTCTCGTCCCGTCGGTGCGCTCCCGTGGGGTGGCGGCTCCCCGCACTTGGCCCCCGCCGGAGCGAGGGCGGGCGGGGCGATCGCCGCGCTTCCCCCGGTCTGTGCACGGCGCGTGCCGGCCGTGCCGCAGCAGCACCGCCGCCTCTCCCCCCGACAGCAACCTGCACGGCTGGGAANCGGCCCGGGGCAGCGGCGGCCCGGGCGGCCGGCGGCGGCGGACAGAGTGGCGGAGCACATGCTGCGGCTCTACGAGCAGTACCGCGGCACCCGGGACCCGCCGACGCCACCCGGGCCGTGGCTCCGCCGGGGCAACACGGTGCGCGGCTTTCCCCCCCCGCCGGCCGGGGGGGGCGGCCC